>OW964830.1:24685808-25220808 GCA_943142095.1 Ophonus ardosiacus | reverse complement strand
ATTTCACAAATTGCATCCTTATAACAACCCATAATAAATGACATTGCTGCAATATTAGCCGATTAAACTTGTAATTCATACTCCTACGTTGAAATGAAAATATTTTTAGGATGTAAATTGGACATTATCGTAGTTAATAATAATAAATAAATTTCATAATTTATGCACTTATAACAATCCATAATAAATGACTGATGCGCTGTATGAAATTGTTACCAAAATGCAAGAAATGTAATTCATTTGTCTATAAATTTAGAATAACTAATAAAAACAGGTAAATATTTTTAGGGTGCAAATGTTGTTGTACTGAGGTCACTTAAAAAATAATTAATTTTGAACACAATTAATATATTAATTGTTAATAACAATTTTATTTCAAAAAATAACAAAAAAATTTGGCTAGCGTGAAGTTGGCACAAAAAAGTTTAACTGTTTATAACTTATATTTGTCTTAATATTTAAATTAAATTAATTTAAATGAAAATTGCTGCATTTCTGTTACTGGAATTTATATTGATTTTTAATTAATTATTACGGATACACCGTTACACAAAATTATTATTTACTCGTATTATCGTTATCATAATTATATTTTAAATACAAAATATTTTCTTACAGGACTCGAGGACAACATAATTAAACTATATATAAAATGGCATAATATAAAATATGTTCATATTATTTATGTACTTCCAACAGAAGACTCAATCCTGAATTACATTTTTTTACTTTTCCTGTGCGCAATGAAAAAATCTGTGAATCGTGGCTTAAAAATTGTGGAAATATTGACCTTTTAACTTTACCAGAACAGAAATTATCATCTAAACTTGTATGTCAAAATCATTTTGAAATGGATTGTTTTGTTAACAATATTCTTAGAAACAAATTATTACCGAATGCTGTACCAAAACCATTTAATCTTCAACTTCCATCTACATATACCCAATATACTGAAAGATTGTCTCCTGAAAAACTGAAAGTATTAACACCTAAAAAAACGTACAAACGAGCATGTGATACTTTGGATTTTGAAATTCAAACTACTGCAGGAGTCATGAAAATTGTAACGCCGGAAAAAACAGTGAAAAGGAAACTTGATTTTACACCGTGTAAAAAAGGGAATGAAACAGGTTTTGTTATTACTGATATTTCTACACCAAATAAAAGAAAATCTACTAAACTGCTAACGCACGTTAAAAAACAATCCCGTTTGTTGAAAAATAAAAGAAATGAATTGTACTATTTAAAGAAAAAAGTACATTTCTTGGAAAATAAATTAACAACCAATAATAAAAACGCAAATACTTTTATCGGCATCTTAACAAAAAAGACAAGAAGGCAACAATGGACAAAATCTGAAAAAAATATTGCACTAAGTTTATTCTTTAAATCTCCAAGCAGTTATAAATACATGAAGAGAAATTTAAAATTCAATATTCCTGCTTTGTCAACAATTACTAGATGGGTAAACATTTTACATTTATCAACAGGGATAGAACTTTTTTTCAAAATTAGAATTGAAAGCCAAAAGTATGAATGACATGGAAAAAAATATTGTTTTGATGTTAGACGAAATGGCAATTAAACAGGGTTTAGAATATAATAAAGCAAAGGATAAAATAGAAGGAGTTAGTGATTTAGGGTTTTGGGGAAGATCTGCCGATATTGGAACACAAGCATTAGTTTTCATGTTGAGAGGATTATTTTCTTCTTGGAAACTTCCAATAGCGGATGTAAAAAGCGCAGGTCCTGTTAAAGGTCACATTTTAAAAGATTTAGTGCAACAAATGATTTTAAAACTTCAAAACTTGGGTTTTGCAATACGAGCTATAATATGTGATTAGGGTTCAAACAATCGAAAATTATTTAGTTTATTAAATGTCAATGAAACAGATCCTTATTTTATATAGACAATAAAAAAATTTTTGCTTTGCACGACATTCCACATCTTTTTAAAAGTGTGAGAAATATTTTATTAAAAAATGATATTCATATAGATACAGCAAAGATAACGTGGAATGACATAAAAACTACTTATTTTCATGATAAAAATACTACACGTTGTTTGACTAAAACTACAAATGCTCATATTTTTCCCAATTCATTTCAAAAAATGAATGTTAAACTTGCCACTCAGATATTTAGTCGTTCTTTTTCAACTGCTATAAAAACAGCCAAACAACTTAAAATAGTCGACACAGAAACTGCCCTTGATACTGCAGAATTTATTCAAAAATTAAACGATATTTTCGATTGTTTGAATAGTAAAACTTTAAATAATGTAAATCCTTTTAAATGTGCCTTATCCTCTTCAAGTCCACTTGTAGAAGAAACATTAAATAATGCTATACTTTGGATAAAGAAATGGCAAGTTTTTAATAATAAAGGAACTGTTTTTTTGTAATTAATATTTTACTTTCATACATATATGACTGTACATAGTTCTTATTTGTGTAGTATGTGTAGTGTTTAATAGTACATTAAAATAAAAGTTTCGTAAGACAAGATTTTAGCGCACGTGTTAAGTGCGCTAAAATGTCTTATGAAACGTGTATTTTATACTATTTTTTTCTATTTTGGTTCTTTTGTCAAAAAATATTTAAAAATATTCGTTATTTCATTTTCTAATTTATGAACATGCATTAAGAATATTTATTATTTTATTTGTTTGTTGGTGACAGTGACTGACATATACATATATTATTACTTCATTTTAATAGTAGGTCTTCTAGAAATAATATTTACTTAATAAGGTTTGAGTTCTTTAAAGAAGTACTTTATGACATCCAAATAAGTTTCATAAAGTATATATTAAACAACCAAAATAGAAAAAAAAATATTTATATACTTATTATTTGTAGTGATGCCACGAGATCTCGCATTTTCGAGATCTCGTCTCGAATTTTCGAAACGAGATTAACCTTATTCTCCTCTCGATATTTCTAGACGAGATGAGAGTAATGCCCTAGAGATTTACTCGAGACGAGAGTAGAAATTCGAGATCTCATTATACGATTCTTTTTATATTACGTAAATATTTCTAAGTATACAAAGTATCAAAATATTTGTCGGTATAAATAAATATTTTTTAGACGACCATTGTGATAAGTATGACATATCATCAACGTAGTATCCTAACACTGAAAGTTGAACTTATCACATTAGTGTTACGATATATTTCATATCATAATAGTTGACACGGTTGCTAGGTTAATATATCATTATTTTCTGGCTATATGTATACATTATTCATTTGTCAGCTGTCCGTACGTTTGAACCTAAATATCAGTTTTGAAAAAAAGTTAAATTTATTTATGCTCGTCTAAAAAATAATGTTCATAACTTGTATGAAATTCAAATATCTACGCGTCGTGCGTCAATTTACACTCGCATGATATTTGGTATATTTCATAACTTGTTACGAAAATAACTATTTATGCACAGACGTATCATAATTTGACAATTGGGTAACAAAGTTTGTGACAGAACCAAACTCATAGAAATTAAATTACATAACATACTGATTTATAATGAATATGAATTTTTCCTTTTATTAGCGGTGGAGTGAGTAACAAGGTTTGTGACAGATCGAAATTCATAGAAATTAAATTAAATAACATACTGATTTATAATAAATAGGAATATTTCCTTTTATCAGGGGAGGAATGGGTAACAAGGATTGTGACAGAACCAAACTCATAGAAATTAAATTACATAATATACTGTTTTATAATGAATATGAATTTTTCCTTATATTAGGGGTGGAGTAAGTTAAAAGGTTTGTGACAGATCAAAACTCATAGAAATTAAATTACAGGAAAGTGAACGGAGATTATTTTCGTCGCTAACTTCACACCGGTCCTGTACAACGCACAAAAATGTTTCTTCCTTATAATCAAAACACTGTATGGGGCTGAGTTCTAGGTGAACAACATGTAGATATTTGTAATATATGGAAATAAATTGTTTCGTTGGACATGAATTTTATGTCAAAAAAAATATTCTTTTCCATTCATTATAAATTATAACATACCGGGTGGTGGCGGTTATCGGTAAACATAGGGATTTAACTTGAGATTTTAGTTTTTCGCAATTTCTTGTTCTCCTATTCATTTTACGGCAAAAACTGTGCAGTACAAAGTTGTACAGAATAAAAAGTTGTAGACAAAGCTGTTTTTACATTTCTTATTGTTTTTGGTTTCTTCACAATGTGTCTTTATTATAAAAAATTATGAAAATGGAAATATGGTTATCGAAGAATATGGGATGAATATGGTAATTTCTGAAATCCAGAAAAAAGAATACAAAAGTCTTGATTTTTTTTTAATTTCGAAGAAAATAGATATAGGATAAAAAACGCAAAAATAGTTTTATGTGCAACTTTTATTTCTGAATGGACATGCAACACAGTATGAAACAAAAATAAAATATAAAATTTATCATAGACATACCTCGACGAATACCTTCATCATGTTTCCGTCTATACGTTGTTCTTTATTAGGAAAAAAACTTAAATGTGTTGTCATTTAAAATATTAAATAAAATGTGAAATAGTAAATAATAGTATATTTGTATAAACTAAGCTAAGCACAAAAAGTTGAAGGTTTTAATGTCGTAGATGCTCTAAAGGCACTTATACAAATGTATCATATGCAATTTTTTATTATACTTGTCAGTGTCATGATATATTTGTCAAATGTCAACAAACACATGCACCAAATTCATATTATCTTGTTATGCGCCACAAATATTAATAAGTAAAAAAAATTCACTGCATATCACTTCGGTGAAAATTGAGAATTGAGCCCATACTCTCATAAATATGGCTGGAATATATTAGCAAGACTGTTCTGTATGACGTTATATTGTTGACATGCTGACGAAACTTGATTAATTTTTGTTGTTTACGTTTCTATTTGGATGCTGTTTTTGTTTTTCATACTTTGCATACAACACGTTAACTGCGGAGCAAAAATTAAGGAGTATTGCGTTACTAACGGTACATATCGCCGGCGATATGTAACTTGTTTTTACTGTGGTGCGATACATATCTCCGGGGATATGTACTAGATGTTGACTTTAGTTCAATCTTGTGTACAGATAAGTAAATTTTTGCGTGTTTTCCAGTATCTATCTTTTAGGTTGGTATCTTAACTTATTTAGACTCTAACCGTACATACCTACAGTGACTAGCATTGCAAATATTTAATTATAATTGAATACATGGGAGATTAAGTTACTTATAAGAATTGGAATTGTATTATTTAACACAAATATAACAAAAATAATATTATTACATATTCTGGTAATATCAATAACTAAAAAACAAAGTAAATTTACAATATATTCCACTTCATTCACACCACTCGAACATTCTTATATATATATATATATATATATATATATATATATATATATATATATATATATATATATATAAAAATATAATAATACACTCTGACAATGAAAAGAAACAAAATATGTTATTATAAAAAGTTTATGCATGTTTTTAAAAACCCCCGGCGACATGTACCGCACAGAAATAATAAAGAATTAATTGTGTGCGCTGCATATCGCCCGAGATATGTACTATATTATTATAATCTAATGATTCTGTAGAAAAAGACATTTAAAATGCTACAAGAATCGTTAAAATCTGTCCACAAATAAAAATTGTACTCTCCGCACCTGAAGAATGAAAAGGCGAAATTTGCTTACGCATGATGTCACCATCTGGTTACATATCGCGGGCGATATGTATCGCAGGTAACATGTTAACTGTATTTTTATTTATATATTTCGTAGCTTTTGACAGTCTAGTATACATAAATCGTCAACTCTCTGATGCGTACATTTAAAATTACTAACAATGGTGAAATTTAAGGATAGTATTATTTTAAAATCCTTTCACAAACTGCGTGCATTATAATGAGATTTAACAAAGGATATAAAGTTAAAAAATCTTTGGTTTTTATAGAAGAACAGTTACATAAATTTTTACTCAAGCTCCTGATGTGATGACACCTATTTGCTTTTGAAGCTAATGAATTATGGCAATTTGGGAACACTTGTAGAAATTAATAGTTCTTCAGATTGTAGCTATATGTGGTTTTTTTTTTTTGGTTCATGTAGAATATATGAAATATATGATTTACTGATATCAGTACAGGGATTCTGCTTTACTCATTAATATTCATCCATGAAAAACTAAAAATGGTCGCAACTTTGCTGTTATTGACGAGTCTGGAATACCATATGTTCTGTTATTTAAAAAGCATATTTCCTTAGGTCCGGGAAATGTGCACTGGAAGTTTCAAAATGTATTGCTGGAATTGTAAATGGAGTTAATGTAGCTTTCATGTCATCAGTTAATACAGTCAATGTTAAAATGAATAGAAGTATGAGCACTTTAAAAGGAGTATTTCCTGAGCCAGAGAAGAAAAAAGGAGAATCAGGTATTAGAATTGAGAAGCAGAATGTTTCGTAAACACTAATGGCTGCAATTAGTGAGCGAAGCCAAATGTAGCAAAAAAAATATTTAAAACTAAATTCAATTTTTGCAATGAGAAATTTATTATGGGAAAGTGCTTACAAGGATTACTAATTAAAATTACATTGAAATTAAAGATTACTCAGCTCCGGCCGTATTGACTTCCAACGACGCTTAATATAAGATCTCTAACACTCTAACTTTTCCGAGACAGCAAGAATTCTATTAACTATGGATTTAGCGAGGATGAAGCAGGAGCTGAAATGTTGGACAAAAACTAGTTCTGTTGGGTGCAAAACCAATTTTTACACAAGTTCTCTATTTTGCATTTCAACACTCTGGGACCGATACCAATCGACTCTAGATAAAGTCAAAAATTTTGTAAATTCATATGATTTTCTCATTCACGTGGTCTATGCACGAATTAACAGTTACTCGCACCCCATGTGCATTTTTCATTGAATTTGCGAATCAAAACTATTACCAAAACTTTTTATTACGATACACTCGCATATATCTTACTAGATTTCTCGCTTCTCGTAGTTGTTATATCGATCTCGCCTCGAATTTTATACCACAATCTCGCTCCCGTTTTCGTCTCGCATAATGCAACGAGACGAGACGAGATGCGAGAGTACAATACCCATCACTAGCTAATTCAGTTCAATTTAATTTTAATATTTTTATGTTGGCGGAATAATAGGAGATGAGATGACATATTTTATGTGAAACATGAAAAGTATTTCAGTTTCGAAAGAGTATGAAAAAGTGTCCTAAAGACGAAAAAGTGTCCTAAAGAAGTCAAAGGCGAAATTAAATTCTATATTGTTTCATATTAAGAAGTTATTTATAAATATAAAATGTAGCTAAATTTAAATTTTATGTTTATCTAATAACATGCGGTTTTCGAGAAAATAATACATACATCTTTAAAATGATCTACTAATGAGGAAACTGCGCAAATATAACGGACTTCGTATCTCTTAAGAAGAAAACCCGTGATCCCAATGGTGACAGTGGAAAAATAGACATCGTTTATATTGTATAAAGTGCAAAAAATGTAAAATTTTATTATTTAATAACAATAATAAATAATATGATATTTATCAAAATATGATTTTAAAGCAGAACATAGTTTGTATTCAAATTCAAACTAATATTTTTAAAAAAATGTTCATTAAACATACGGGTTTTTAAATCGTCTTATATTCTACATACGCCTTAGAGTAGAAATAAGTTCGAGTGACCGTGTAAAATAATAGTAATAATAATAATAATAATAATAATAATAATAATTTCTTTTTCTTTTATTATTATTATTATTATTATTATTTTAAAAAAAATTGCACCAAAAATGCAGTGTCATGCAGATTACGATAACGATAAATAATTATTATTAGAGTTTTGATTATCTATCAATTTCCATATGATAAGGTCTTCTGTACGAGCACATTATATATAAATCAGATTAACCCTCCAGTGGACGGGTGGGGTCTGTGAGTCCACGCAATATACAAATATTGCTGTATTTTTTTAATGAAAAATTATGAGACCATGAGCTTCTATGTACCTTTCACAAATATGAAAACCCGAATTTTGATAAAAAAAAATCAACAATATCTATTACAGTTCTTGTGAAAAAAAATAAAATGTCCTGATAGACCTCACCCGTTCGCTCATGTAACTACTTTACCGTCCATTGTTTTGTATAGGAGATTTTTATATATTTCTATTTTCTTTTCTTTTTTAGTAAATTAGTTTGTTTTCTTTATATAAATAGTATATTTTTTATTTTTAAATTTTTAGAATTTTGTGAATAACAATTTGAAATAAAAGTGCTAAAAATGACATGTTTTGTTTATTAATCTAATAAAATCTCTAATATTTTTTTTTTCTTTAAATTTATTGAATAATGTTGAAGCAAATAAACCATAGTGTACATTAAACCGAAAAACTGTTAAAAAAAGGACATAGAATTTTTTTTATACGTATTACAATTATGGGTCTGACAGGCCTCACCCGTTCGCTCGTGTGATATTGAAACCACCCGTGCACTGGAGGGTTAATCATAATATTATATTACTATAATGGGGGATTACGCTATTTTTTTTTTTTATAATTTCATCTGAAAATATTAGGAAAACTAAGACTATTGATGAAAATCCGGTGAAAAAAATCCTATTAATAAGCGAGTTATGGTCTCCCGAATTTTGAAAAGATTGACGTGACGTCACATTTATGTGTTTTTATATCAAACTGTTTTCATCATGGACCTAAATGTTCTTGAAATATATGCTATTTTAAATTATATTTACATAAAAATAAATGAATATTATAACACTGTATAAGTATACATACTTTATAATTACAGGTGTATTTAAATTTTTAAGTTTAATGCAAGAAATTTATGTTAAAATAAAAACTGTTTGGAAACTGTAGTACAGGAATGTTAGCCCCTCCTTTCGAATTTGAATTTCTTAACTTCCATTGGTAGTAATCCCACCTCCTAACACGCTATTTGTAATGCATGTATAGGCGGTTTCTCGGTCGCCAATCAAAATATTTTCATATTAGTGTCGAAGCGTTATAATAAAAAAACCCTTTATTTCCGAAATATCTCAATTATACCATTTCATTTTTTTTATTAATATTCGTTATTCAGCATATACATTCGTATTTTTTTACTATTTTCCTTTAATTCGATTGAGCCGTAGTCCCCCATTGGTATTTAAATTAAATTGAAAATAATATATACAAATTTAGGAAAAAATATTATTTATATAATGATAATTATTTCATAAAATTTTGACATTTATAAATAAATTATATTTGAAAGTCATTCAAATCTTAAATATAATTTATTAAAGTAATTTTTTTGCACTTTATACAATATAAACAATATCTTTTTGACGTGTCTAAATTCCATTTAACAACAGAAAATTTTAAAGGAAATAATCTGTTTAAGAAAGAATTTAATGTTTGATATCGCGTTTTTATAAGCCATTACAAAGTCACAAACTATGCGCAACAAGTGACTTATTTGAGAAAGGTACAAGCTTGTAATAAATTTTAAATTGACCACTTGTTGAGAACTTTCATAGCTTTTTAACGTGATTTTTTTTGAAGATGATAAAGATCTTGATAAAGGCAATACTGAAGATTTATATTAATTACTTAGAAGCAACATCGAAAAGAAAATTATGAATAAAAAATGTCCGGATATTTATAGAACTTTGTAATAAGTTGAACAGTATTGATTTAAGAAGTGTTCTATTTCTAGTACATAAAGTTTTACTTTATTTGTTTTGAATACATAAATAACAAAATAATTAAATCTGTCACTTTATGGAAAGGCAAATAATTTTCAAAATTTATCTTGAAAAAGTGTGAAATTAAATCGAGTTTTAAAAAAGAGACAATAAGATATTAAATTCACAATATGCAAAAGTTATTGTTCCTAAAGTTTTTCTTAAAAAATAATTTCCTTAAAATCTTTTTGTTTTAACTAGTTTCTAAACTAATTATTTTTAAAATTTTGTGAAATATACTGTTAAATATATTATTTAACGAAACATGAAAATAGATATTTCTTGAAATATTTATGTACTTCCTCCTTTTTTTGTACTCCCATAACTTTTGTTATATCTTTATATTTAATATTGTTTTTTTTTATATATATATTACTGCTTATTAAATGGTATGCGATATCTAAAAACTTAATCTGTTCGAATATTTTGGAAGTACCCACTAACTTGCCAATTATTTAGTTATGATAAATGTTAGTTCTTGAAAGACTATTTAATCTTTTTCTGAAGATAATTTAAGTTCAATTTTAATAAAGATATTATAATTTAAAGTTTTCGTATATACTATTCGTATATTTCGATTATAAATAAAATATAAAACTGAAATTTTATTTATTTGTTAATTATTAAAATAAAACAGAAATATATGGATTATTTTTGTTTTATTGTTACATACAAAAAAAAAAAATATAAAAGAGGAACTTATTTTACGAAATAATTAGAGTTTACTAGTTTTGTTAAAATGATCCATAACAAGTTTTTCCAGATAGTTTTAAATAATATTTTGCATATTTTTAAACTTCATTTTAATAATTTTTTCCTTGTTACAATTAAAATCAGAACTTATATTTGAACTATTCTTTAAGCACATTACTTTTGAAACTTTTTATTTCCTTTATAATTATACAATTTACTGGCTAGAAATTTCAAATATAAACTTTTTTGTCGGATGCTTCGGAAAATAACTTAAAAAAGTTTTCTATAGTTTTGTTAACCTCAAATAAATGAATAATTTATTGATAACTCACTTGTATATCCAGAGAGAATGTTCCAAATGCACTGACCTGGGAATTATACGTAGCACACGTAAAGTTTCGGTTTATTCGCCGCACGGGAAGTTGTCACGAATGTACGCGGCCGTATATACACTACGGACGCGCCGCGACGCTTTTATATGCCCACCGACGCCACCGCCACCCCGCGCAGAAGCGAATTGAGACTTGTGAACTTAGGCCTGTGGGTGCGTGCAGTGACGTGCGAAGGGGCAATTGGGAGTTTAAACAACCAAACACGAAAATTAGTTCAACGCATAAGTCAGAGTAAATATTACGTTTTTTGTAACTCTAGAAAAATATATTTTTATTTTTGTGCTATATTTGAGAACTTTCTGTTTGCGGTGTAATGTAAATAAAATAACGTCAAAATTCAGTTATCCAGGGAAAAAAATAGTTGAAAATAATCCTATTATACAGAATGTCCAGGATAAAGTATGCAACATGGGGATAAGCAGGGCCGGCGCTAGGGGCGAGGCGGCGAGACGTCCGCCTAGGGCGGCACTTTTTAAGGGGCGGCATTTTTTTCGATCGACGGCAAGAGAGAAATTTTTTATTTGTAAATATTTTTTGTTTATTAATAAACACAAAAATTACTGCAAATTTAAAATTACTAAAAGTTATTTATGCAACAAGAGTAAAAAGTATAGTCTTATTTCACGAATAGGAAAGTTTGACCGAACAAGCCGTAGGCGAGTTGTCAAATCCTATGAGTGAAATAATACACTCTTTACTCGAATTTCATTCAATTCTTTTACGTTTGCAATAAAAGTGAAAAAAAAGGGCCATAATGGTTCATTATTTCACTCGTTAGCGTTTAAAAAAGTGCGCACTTTTATTTGTTAAAAAATGCATACATTATAAATCCATTTTAATGAAAAAATTGTGCTTTTTTAACACTTACGGACCTCATTGCTTCAAGAAAAGCTATCTGAATTAGCAATAATAGCTATTAAGCACGTTAATGACCAACATGATGAAATAATTGATAACTGTGCACAAATTAAAACAAGAAATCGATTAATTTATGTTTGCATAAGTTGTGATTCAGATTAGAACTTGTGTGGGAAATAAGTATATTATAAATGAATATTTTACTATTCTTATTTCCTACATTGTTGTACATTCTTAAAAATCTAAATAAATTCTTTTCATTGGTGTAAATTTCCAATATGGCGTAAATATAAAAACATAATCTTAATCTATTAACTCGAAATTTAATAGATATAAAAGAAATTGAGCATAATTGTTCAAACGAAAATAAAAAAACGTCGTAGAAAGTGCAAACCAAAATTCCATATTATTTCATATTTAGAAGTTGTTTGCATAAATAAAAATTAAAAATAATTGATTTTTAACCCCCCCCCCCCCTCACCGCCCGAAATAGGGCGCAATAAAAAAAATCGCCTCGGACGGCAAAATAGTTAGCGCCGGCCCTGGGGATAAGGTATCCAAAATTAGACAAAAATTGTCTGGTTTATTTATTTTTATATAACTTATATAATATTTCATTTGTTTTAAACAGAAAAAATAAAAACACGATTACGAGTAAACAATATATTTTAGATATTTTTACTGCAAAATTCCTAGTTTAGTTCTAAAATTTCATTCCGGCCAATTCCTTTTAATATTTTTATATGGACGTTATAGTATGTGATGACATATTGAGAGCGAAATTCTAAAAATGTTTCTCTGTTTCTGAATTAGAACGACATAATTCTAGTACGCTTATTAATGTTAGACTGAGATTCTTTCATAAACGATGTTTGGTGACATTTTGTTCTTGATATTGGTTTGACTGCATTAAATACATAAAATACTTAAGTAACGGACAATATACCTATTACTGCAGAGTGCTGATTCATTATTTTAAGCGACCACTAAGAAGGGGAATAAATATTTTTATCTTATAAGAGACTTTCGAAATTCCTCGCGTACCCATGTTACTGTGTCATGATTGGTTAATGCCCTTTCCGGAAAACTGTTTCTATTTGAAAGGAATAATTTTATCAGTATTTTAAATAAATTGTCAGTATTTTTAATAAAACGTCAGTACGTAATGTAAATGGTCAGTATTTTACAGGTCAGTGTAAAACTAGTCAGTATTATTATTTATTAAAAAATTATTATTATTTATTTAAAATGTTCATAAATATAATAATTTGTCAGTATTTTAAATAAATGGTCACTATTTATTATAAATAGCCAATTACCTAATGGTATAAATGAACATACCAGAGATATTTCATCAAAATATGAAGTAATGTAATATTCATAAGGAACAATATAAAATATAACTACCTTTACGTAACTTATGTAACACTTATTTTTATGACAAGAAAAAACTTTGTCCTTATCTTTATACTTTATTTTTTGGTCTTTTGTTATTTACCATCTACGTTGGCTTCTGTTTTTTCTTCATCGAGTTCTAATTTCTTTTCTAACTGAAGACGTATTTTTCAAGTTTTTGCCACAAATGCACACAACGCTTCATATTTCATACCGCGTTTAACTAAGATAAAACCTAGTTTGTCAAAATTTATGTTTTTATTTTCATTAGGAGCATTTTCCAAGAATGGTACTTCTACAACGAGAAACGAAGAGCCTGGTAGCGTATATTACCTCTGAAAATGATGACTGTTGTCTACGTATTATCCAGGCGTGTGTTCAGGTATTGTCGCATATGTTGAGTGTATCAACAGAATATATTCTGATAATAATGAACACACGAGTATGAATATAATAATAATTAATAATAATAATAAATATTTTTTTAACTGGAATAGGGCATCAACTGCTAAGGTTTTTAGCCTGCTTGCTTCTAATTCAATGTAAAAGTAACATTATCCTTGTTAATAAATTTATCAAGAGTTTGGTTTAAATTAGTTCCCATCATACGATAGACATCCGTCCATTTACTCGTACTATCGACAATAATTAGGAAATTGTATGTTTTAAAATGAAAAAAATCAGCATGCAAACGTACCCATGGTTTGATGTACTTAGGCCATTTTAAAGTTACCGTTTTAGGGCAATTCTGGTTTTCTTGGCATAGGCTACAGTTGTTGATTTTCTTCTCGATGTCCTGGTCCAAATTTGGCCACCAAACGAAACTTCTACTTAACATTTTAGTTCTGACAATGCCTGGGTGCTGATCGTGAAGCAAGTCTAGAACATGGCTTCTCAAGGAATTAGGTATTATTATGCGATTATTCCACACAATTATTCCATTTTCCAAGGAAAGTTCTCGCCTTCTGTTGAAATATGGTTGAAGACTGGCGTGCCCATTATGATCTGGCCATCCTCTCCTGGTTATATCTAGTACTTTTGACAAGATAGGGTCATTCTTTGTCTCATTTGCCACCTGCTCTGTAGACACTGGAAATTTTTCGATTTCTGAAAAATAATTAGCGTCTTCGTTTAAAATATTCTCCGAGGGAATTCGAGACAACGCATCCGCGTTTCCTATTTCACGTCCTTTCTTATATTTAATATTATAATCATAGGCAGCTAAAATTAGAGCCCATCGTTGTATTCTTGCTGCTGCAAGTGTTGGAATTCGTTTATTATTTCCTAGAAGTAATGTAATCGGTTGATGGTCAGTTATTATATCAAATCTGCGTCCAAATAAATATTTATGGAACTTTTTGACAGCGAATATAATAGCCAATGCCTCTTTTTGGATATGGGCGTATCCTTGTTCCGTCTTTGATAGGGAACAGGATTCAAATAATATTGGTCGTTCTTCCCCATTAATAGTATGGTTTAATACCGCTCCTACCCCGTGAGGAGATGCATCACATGTTATTGATATGGGGTAATTAGGATTGTAAAATACTAATGCTTCACTGTTTTGCAACAGCTCTTTACTTTTCTCGAATGTACGTTGACATTCCTCGGACCATATAAACTTAGCATTGTTTTCTAAGAGTCGATGTAGAGGTTTTAATAAACTAGAAAGCATCGGTAAAAATTTTCTATAGTAATTTAGCAGACCCAAATACGATTTGAGTTCTGTCACATTTGTAGGCTTTTTGATCGCTTGAATTTGTTCGATCTTACCTTTTAAAGGTTTCAAACCTGTACAAGAGATCTCATGTCCTAGATATTCTACCGATTTCCGGAACCATTGACATTTATCAATGTTTGCTCGAATGATGTGGAACTCTAGTCGTTGAAGGACTTCTTGTACGTTTTTTAAACAATCTTCTTCATCTTCTCCGCCTATTAGAATGTCGTCCAAGTAACAGGAGGTCATTGGTATATCGCTTATGACTTGTTCCATCATGGACTGGAATATAGCTGGAGAACTGGAAATTCCATAGGGTAATCTTTTGAATTTAAACAACCCTAGATGGGTATTAATGGTGGTAAGCGTCTGGGACTGTTCTTCTAATTCCAATTGAAGGTAGGCATTTTTGAGGTCAAGGACGGTGAAACATTTCCCTTTTGATAATTTGGCAAATACGTCATTAGGGTGGGGAAGAGGGTAAATATTAGTTTTCGAATGTTTATTTAACGATACCTTAAAATCACCACATAACCTAACCATATTATCTCTTTTTAACACCGCTACTACTGGGCTGGCCCATTCGCTATGTTGAAGGGGTTCCAATATGCCTCGCTTGACTAGGTCCTTGATCTCATTTTCCACTGGTTTCTGGATAGCATAGGCGATGGGGTGTGACCCTAGATGGGTATTAATGGTGGTAAGCGTCTGGGACTGTTCTTCTAATTCCAATTGAAGGTAGGCATTTTTGAGGTCAAGGACGGTGAAACATTTCCCTTTTGATAATTTGGCAAATACGTCATTAGGGTGGGGAAGAGGGTAAATATTAGTTTTCAAATGTTTATTTAACGATACCTTAAAATCACCACATAACCTAACCCTATTATCTCTTTTTAACACCGCTACTACTGGGCTGGCCCATTCGCTATGTTGAAGGGGTTCCAATATGCCTCGCTTGACTAGGTCCTTGATCTCATTTTCCACTGGTTTCTGGATAGCATAGGCGATGGGGTATGACCCTAGATGGGTATTAATGGTGGTAAGCGTCTGGGACTGTTCTTCTAATTCCAATTGAAGGTAGGCATTTTTGAGGTCAAGGACGGTGAAACATTTCCCTTTTGATAATTTGGCAAATACGTCATTAGGGTGGGGAAGAGGGTAAATATTAGTTTTCAAATGTTTATTTAACGATACCTTAAAATCACCACATAACCTAACCCTATTATCTCTTTTTAACACAGCTACTACTGGGCTGGCCCATTCGCTATGTTGAAGGGGTTCCAATATGCCTCGCTTGACTAGGTCCTTGATCTCATTTTCCACTGGTTTCTGGATAGCATAGGCGATGGGGTGTGACCCTAGATGGGTATTAATGGTGGTAAGCGTCTGGGACTGTTCTTCTAATTCCAATTGAAGGTAGGCATTTTTGAGGTCAAGGACGGTGAAACATTTCCCTTTTGATAATTTGGCAAATACGTCATTAGGGTGGGGAAGAGGGTAAATATTAGTTTTCAAATGTTTATTTAACGATACCTTAAAATCACCACATAACCTAACCCTATTATCTCTTTTTAACACAGCTACTACTGGGCTGGCCCATTCGCTATGTTGAAGGGGTTCCAATATGCCTCGCTTGACTAGGTCCTTGATCTCATTTTCCACTGATTTCTGGATAGCATAGGCGATGGGGTATGACCTACAATATACAGGAATTACATTATCGTTAAAATTTAAATGAGCTTTATAATGTTTTTTTGGCTCATTGTTATTTTCGTCAAAAACATTTTTATATTTTTCCATTAATTTATCTTTCAATTTTACATTATCAATAACAAGAGGTTCTACTAACTTAATTTCCAAGTTTTTACGCCAATGTGGTTGCAATTCATCCAACCATGATCTGCCTAATAAAGCTGTGCACTTAGTCGAATTACTTTTAATTACATAAATTGGTAATTTCTTTACAGAATTATTCAGGGTTACAGGAAATTCACATTTACCGACTACTTCAATTTCTGTCCCGACACATTTCTTAAATTGATGTGACTCTTTTCTACTTTATATCTTACAAAATTAACATTATAAATTGACTCTGGTGTTAGTGAAATACTAGCACCTGTGTCTACTTCCATTTTTAACTTAATACCCTGTATATCTATATATATATATATATATATATATATATATATATATTAATAAATACAGGATTAGTGGAAGTTTCTCTCACATTATGAATGGAAATATTACTTATCTTTTCTACTTCTTCTTCGTTCGTTTCTTCAGACTGTGAGCCTTCAATCTTGTGAATTTTCGTCCTACACATTCTGGCAGAATGTCCCTTCCTCTGGCACTTGAAACATGTCCAATTTTGGGCTGGGCATTGATACCGGGCATGAGACGACCTCCCTCAGCGTTCACACTTCTTTTTCTTGGCTTCCTCTCCCCTTCTTGGTTTAAATGGCTTCATTTCTCGTTGTTCTGGTTGTTTATGGTACTTCTTGTAGACTTTGTGTGCTTCCATGGACTCGTCTTCATGGATTTCTCTCGACTGTTGCTCTGCTGTCTCTATGGCTTGGGCTGTTTTTATAGCTTTATCGAAGGTCAAATCTTCTTCAGCAAGCAACCTTCTTTGAATATTTACATTGGCTATTCCAGATATTAATCTATCTCGTAATGCTTCTTCTCTGAACGTTTTAAATTTGCACGTGTCAGCTAGAGCTCTTAAACATATGACATACTCCATGATTTTCTCATTTTGCTTCTGGTTACGGCTGTAAAACTTAAATCTTTCTATAGTAACATTCCTTTTTGGGCAGAAATGTTTATTAAGTTCATCTACTATTTGTTTATATGTGCACTCAGTTGGCTTTTTGGGTGTGATTAAGGTTTTTACTAATGCATAATTTTTACTACCAATAAGTGTAAGGAGTACTGACCTCTTTTTTTCTTCTTTTACGTCGTTTGCCGTAAAATATTCTTGTAAACGTTCTTCATACTGTGCAAACGTTTCTATTTCTTCATTAAACTCTCCAAATTTATACCCACTGCACATTTTTCTTACTTTGTTCTCCACGTGCAAAACTAACCTTCAATTTGTTATCGTGTAACATTCGCTTATAGCGAGTTTTATCCTCGTCGCCACTTTTATGTTGTGTACACGCTGCACATGTGATAGGTATAAAATAAATATTTATTATTTTATATACTCGTTTATTGAACACACACAATATCCCATTTATTTCACATAGAGTACCATTGAATAATCGAGCCGTCAGAGTAGCTACACCCGTTTTTTATAACATTTAAAATTCCCTAAAAACATGTGTACCAACTTACATAAATACATAATACTTATCTTTATACTTTATTTTTTGGTCTTTTGTTATTTACCATCTACGTTGGCTTCTGTTTTTTCTTCATCGAGTTCTAATTTCTTTTCTAACTGAAGACGTATTTTTCAAGTTTTTGCCACAAATGCACACAACGCTTCATATTTCATACCGCGTTTAACTAAGATAAAACCTAATTTGTCAAAATTTGTGTTTTTATTTTCATTAGGAGCATTTTCCAAGAATGGTACTTCTACAACGAGAAACGAAGAGCCTGGTAGCGTATATTACCTCTGAAAATGATGACTGTTGTCTACATATTATCCAGGCGTGTGTTCAGGTATTGTCGAATATGTTGAGTGTATCAACAGAATATATTCTGATAATAATGAACACACGAGTATGAATATAATAATAATTAATAATAATAATAAATATTTTTTTAACTGGAATAGGGCATCAACTGCTAAGGTTTTTAGCCTGCTTGCTTCTAATTCAATGTAAAAGTAACATTATCCTTGTTAATAAATATATATATATATATATATGGAACCGGTTCAAACAACTCCGATTTTGATGTTTTTACCTTCCGTCACCTTTAGGTAAGGAAGGTATTGTCTTTGGTCAAAAAATTCGGTGGTGAGTTTTTAATGAATAAGCACGTTTAAGGGTCCCTACAATACGATTTTACTATTTTTAAGATGATGTCTGTATATATATATGTGTGTGTGTGTGTGTGTGTGTCCGTGTGTGTGTGTGTCCGTGTGTGTGTATGTATGTCCGTGTATGACAAATTTTTCTCCGACGATAACTCCAATACTACAATTCTAAAAATTATAATTGTTTCGTATTCCTCTTCTGTACATCCATATGAAGAGTTGATTAGATTTTGGTTATAATTGATCCACCAGAAGTACCCTTATTTGAAGTTTTTAACAGTTAAATATTGTTTTTTGACATTTTGTTATTATACATATTAAAGAAAATATTCTTCTCTATACAGTTTGATTATACATTTTCATTCATATTCAATAGATGTAGATTTAAAGCATTATAAAGAAATTAATTTTAAAAAATTAGTCAGCTTTGCTATTTATCATGGAAACAGCTGATGCTGATATATTAAAAAAATTCTAATTGACAGATGTCAGTTGCAAGTGCAAAACCAAATATGGAAAGTGTAGGATCACAAAATTGGTATGTCATAGTGCTCCTCGCAAGTGACACGCAGAGAAAGGCTAAAGAGAAGATGGAAGGACTGTATCGCAGAAGACTGAAAGGAATGCCTGTATCAAGAAGATGTGTTGGACAGGAATGAGTGCAAGAAATGAGGGAACAGCTACCTCTGATAAAATAGAGGAAGTTGAAGAATAAGAAGTGTCAAGTGCATTTTACTTAGTGTATGTTTATGTTATAATTTTATTGGATTTATAGAATAGAAATAGTATGTGTTCGTGTGTGATTTTACATGATATTATATAGAATATGTTCCAAGGACCTTTTGGTATGGGATTTGTACAAAATACATCGAATTGACGGTAGGTTTTGTGCTGGCCACAACAGATTTTTTTTTTTAAATGTCGGTAATTCCAAATACTTCAATCTTTATAGTTTGAAGATTGACGCTCTTTGTTATTTATTAAATTATTTAATTTTTAAAAATTATTAATATCGTCGTTAAAATAATATTATTTATGAAAGTATAATATTTAAATGATTGGAGTACATAATCTGATGTGGCCAGCACATAATCTCTCGCCGGATAGTTTACCTGGCTGTGTCCATAAAACAAAGATTATTTTTACAAATTCAAATACATTCATGTGTAAGACATTCAAACTTCTTTATATATTTTTCACATATATTTACAAAATCTGTAAGTTATTTTAACCCGGCAGCGGGCAGGTGGGGTGTGGTACACCCCAGTCACTTTATAATTGTCGCCATTTTTGCAATAACGGCCGTACACAATCATCTAGCCATCTACCTTCCGCAAATATATTGGTCTGTCAATACGCAACAGTATTCAGTCTCAAACTAAATTGCAGAAAGAGTATCATCAAATTAAAGTGACGTGGGGTGTATTAAACCCCACCTGTCCATAAACGTAACAAAAATTCTCTGAAGTTTACAGATACGAATATACTTATTTTGAAATTTCAAGGTACATTTTATATATCTTTTATATATTACTGAATTTTATTTAGTTTTTCTAAGTGTAGTATATCATATTTTGAAAAAGATCAGGCGCATTTGTTGGCCAGGTGGAAAGAAATAGATACTGAAGAGAAAGTCAATAAATAAAATTTGTGATGATAACAATGAATAACCACCGCACAAAAAATTTAATTCAAAGCAAGGTCGCTGCATAGAATCTCTTAGGGCGAGAGATAGAAAAAGAAAATACCTCGGCAAGTTACGCCAAACATATTTATATATGTAGAGCACGCGAAATTTTACTGTGGAAAAATCAGCATATTTGAATCTTCATAACTTCTCTGTACCTAAAAGCAACTTAGTAAATGCCTTTTTAGATCATAGGTTCACTTTTCAAGTTTAAGAATGTTATTTATTTTTGTTTGTAATATTTATATATTTCTTTGTTCTTATAATATAATGCCAAAGAATATTTTCAGTGAGTGTTTATAAGTTCTATTTTTTTTTTTACATAAATAATGAAATAATTTTATTGTTTCTTATTTACATTGAACCAGGAACTTCTAAAACACCAACAAATTTAACAATAACTAAAAAAAAATTACCGGATGTTTCATAAAATTAAAATTAAATTGGGGTTTGTCACACCCCACCTGCCCAAATTTGTAATTTTTTTTCACCTGCCCGCTGCCGGGTTAATATAAAATATGTACAACAAATTTCAAAATAAATTTTACCATATTAAAATTTTATACAGATAACAGGGATTATTAATTCGAACATTGTTTGTCTTCTCTACATACATATAGTGAAAACATTAATTTTGGGCAGTCTCAATTGTATAAGGTATATCTGGAAATGTGCGTTTATTCGTCCATAACTTCTATCAAATTTTCTTTTCTCATACATGTATCTGAATAACACATTGATTTTATTTCAATAAAGTGATGGTAATATTGCGCTCTTTTTATACTAATATCGATGTGAAATGTCGTCAATATTATATATTATTTAAGAAGAATTTGATAACTTTGTACAGTTCAATATTACTGTAGTCTACAGTGCTCGTACATTTTCCCATAATGTTTGAGATAAATTTAACAGTCCTTTAACGTTGACTTGTCACCTCAACAATAGTCGCATGGCAAACCAATAATTAAGAGATTCTCTAAGAATATTTTTCTTAATTCACTTTCATCTTGTGTTTATAACATTTAGATATCGTCTTTCTTCTCGTAGAGAGTCATCTTTTTCGCACTTTGTTCGGCTTGTACCGTCTACAATTCAAATGTCTTGTCTTCTCGTAGGCAATACATCCACTGCCTTTTCACTCCATGTGTGCTGAGGGCTGCCCTGATTATCTAATATTGTCCGAAATTAGGAGCATTTTGGATATCTTCATTTTTCATGCGCTCAACTGGGTGACATTCAATGACTACTCGTATTTCATCCATAACTCCACTGTGTGCAACGCCTGATGCTTCTTCTTTGCAAACTAACATTCTGCTTCATATGTGGGGAGACACTTAGCCGTAATGAAAATTTATAACAATTAGTATACCACAGTAGAATTCTTGATATTTGAATTTTGGATAATCCATTTGTTATATTATTGGCCAATTTACCATGCATAGCAGATGCAGCGATAGAACATTTGAAAAAAGTATATTTACAAGTACCGTTGTGGCTGGGTAATTATTTTTCAGAGATTGAATGGGGGTGGAAGCTTAAAATTTTATTGAAGATAATATTCTGCAGATGTAAAACTGACTATACTGGGAATTGTGGGTGCAGAAAAACCGGGCTCTCCTGAATGCCTGCTTGTACGGAATACAGCAGTGAAATTTGCAAAAATTGTCCTCCACCACCAATGACTAGAGATAATGATGACGAAATAGAAGACAAAGAGAATGTACAAAATAATTAAAAATATTTTTAAAATACGTTTTGTAATACATTTCTATTGACAATGAATTAAAGTAGTCATCATTTTTTGCTGAATTACACTCATTATCTTGATCTTTGAAGACTAGTTAATATAATAAACGTATTTTTAAAACACATTTTATTTTTAATTTATTTTTTTCACCAGGAATATTAAAAACAAATTTTTTCTAAAATTTTTGACTTGACCAGAGTCTGTTAGAATCAAAGAAAGGTCTTGATTCAGTTGATATAGCCGTCTGAGTGGATCATACGGTGTACACACATCATTATAATTAATTTAATTATTATATCATTACTTAATAAAATAATATTTGATATTCTGTTATGAAGTTGATTTTTAAAGTAACGCTGCTCCAATAAGGAAAACATTTATATCTCTGAAACGAAGCATTTCCCGACATTTACTCAAATGAACTTGGGACCTTATTTTTAAGTGTTTAATCCATGGTTTAAGTTTGGCCGTTTAAATTTGGGACACCCTGTATATATATATATATATATATATATATATATATATATATATATATATATATATATCAATGCAATCGAACTGTGAATTCCACCGTGTTACATTTGACAATTGAGGTTGTTTCCCATTTTTCTCTTGTAACAGTCCATGCGGATAATGGTCGTTCCTGAAATTTTTATTTACTTCTACCACATTCTTTATAGAACTAGCCAGTGTTCCACCTTGTTCTACTAAATTTAAATAGTGTGACGCACACCCATAAGTCAAAATATTAGGATATTTATCTTTTATTAAATTTCGCATTGCTTCCATTTTATTTTCATTATCCGTACATACAGCATATGCATCCTTCTCAAATTTATCTTTGCAAAGTTGAATACTATTAAACGCAATTGATGAGCAGTATTCTGCGGTTTTCCTTTCCGATTCACAGTCAGTTACACTTAGTAAAAATGATTTATTGCCAACATGTATACTTGTTGCAATAATCGGGTGGTTTTGACACTTGACCAACCATCCTGTAATAAAGTTATTGGTCTCTTGGAATGTTTAATTTCATTAATAAGTTCTAGATCAATATTATCTGATACTTGATGTAGTAATTGTGAAGCTAACTCTACGATTGGGAGGTTTGTATCTTGGTCGTAGTACATTTATCATCTCAATAAAAGCTTTAGATTCAATTTGTCGAAACGCGGTATTAGATGCATAAAAATATTGTGCTATTTTGCTGTCAATAATATATTTTTGATGTTTATTAGTTTTTACAGCAAATGCTTCTATGCTTCTATTTATTAAGTTGGTTTTTGACGAGGCAGTTTCGGTAGGTACCTGCTCCTAGAGATTTGAGAATATAAAAAATTAAATGAAATCTGAAATCAACATAAATTTTAAAAGTATATAATATCATAGATGTATTCGTATCAGGAAAATTGGATTTTTCTGTGTCTGTGTCAGTATCGGGATCGAATACAACACTGTTTGGCATTTTAACTAAGTTCTTTTTATATTTTTTATATAATAAATGATTCCGAATTCTTTCAATTTTGGAACTAATTTTTAATTTGCAATGTTTACAGTGAGTGACTCCTCCTTCAATATAATAAACTTCTTTCCATTCCGCTGCTTGCTTTCTGCCACCTGCCCTGTTTTCTCCTGCCGAACATCCACGACTACCCTTCAATTTGGGAGAACTCATTTTTATTTAACGCGTACACTGCTACTAAGTCGAAATTTCACTCAGTTTGCGTAAAAACTTTGTTCGGTTTCGTTCGTTCCTGTTCGTATAACATCGTTTTCATTTTCACAAATTTAATGTGGAGGTACCAAGAGCGTAATGTAGGGCCTGGTTGTGAATTGGCTCTAGTCTACGTAGGGTTGTTTGTTTTTCCGAGGCATAGACCACACACTCTTAGTCAACCTTGGTCAGAACAAGAGATTAATACACCCGTATAAGAGATTTTGGTTCCGCTCCCCATTTTATACCCGCCAACATTTTTACAATGTTGAGAGCTTTAAGACAAACAGAAGTGGCAGAAGTGCATGCACTGGGTTTTTCGCGGGAAAACTTAAATCCAATTTTGTCAGCTCTCTGTGTGATGGTGAGGGCTGACAAAAGATACAAGCTCATTTATTACCGTAATGGCAAAAAGAGTAACGCTCAAAACAGAGCCTTGGGGTACTCCATTCTCTAATATCCTGGAAAATGATAGAGATGTACCAACTCGAACTCTAAATTTACGTTCTGCCAAAAATGAATTAAGTTGCTGCAAATTACCACGAAAACCCCAAACATGCAGCTTCTTAAGAACATGATACCGCCACGTCATATCATAAGCCATCTCTAGATTAAAGAACACTGCAACTAAGTGTTTGTTATTGATAGTGGTGAGAATTGCATCTTACATATATGCGAGATGATCAACGGTAGGCCTGAATATCCGAAAACCGGCTTGGTATTCTGACAGAAGATGTTTGCTTTCCAGAATCCACATAAGACGGTTTTTGATCATTCTCTCGAATATCTTTCTGATGCAAGACGTTAAACTGATCGGCCTATGATTTGACGGTATCGGTAGATCTTTACGAACCTTAGGGATAGGTACAAAATGTCTTCCTTGTACTTTTCAGGATACGAACAATCTTGCCAGAGCATATTGTATACGGAAAGCAAGTGTAGTTTGAATTCAAGGGTTACATTTTTTACCATATCGTTAGTAATTCTATCAAAACTCGGCGGTGAAGACTTTGATTGGCTGAGAGCGTATTCCAGTTCCAGTAAAAATGCAGCATTGTAATAAAAAGTTTCAGCTGTACTGCAATCTAGCAGAACTTCACTGTCCGCCTTTGAGTTTTGAAACTCAGGTTCATAATAAGAAGAGCTGCTAATAGATTGGAACTGGTCAGCCATCATTTCAGCAATGGTGAATGGTAAAAGTCCCACCATCCAGTTTTAGACAAGTTATACCTGTAGAATTACCATGCCCAGCGATGCGTTTAACCCTTGACCAATACTCTTGTGTTGTAGTACTGGACGAAATGCCAGAAAAATATCCGTTCCAAGATTTTCGCTTGCTTTCCAACATACAACGACGTATTGATGCTCTGGCTTTTTTAAACAGAATAAGTTTCTCCTGAGTTTCTAGGTTCTACCAGGGAACCGATCTTTTTCGAGCTTTTAACTTGCTCTGATGGATTGCAGTTTCTGTTGCTAAGAAAATGTTTTCTGTCAGTTCTTCTACATTAACATTGTTGTCATTAGCCATTGGTCGAATTTTAAGGGATGCCTTCAAACATGGCCAGTCGGCTTTACTCATAAATCAACTTGGCGCAAACACTTACATACATGGGATCAGATCAGATCATCAAGCGCCCGCCACGAGAAACGAGTGGATAATGACGAAGACAGTATAGTTAGGTCGATACAAGAGAAAGTTTCTGAACGGGCATTAAAATATGTGGACGAATCATCATTCACAAGAACATGATATGGATCATCAAGCAGGTTCTCCACAATTCTTCCCCTCGGATATATATGCCCAGATCCCCACATAAAACGGTGGGAACTGAAGTCTCCGAGAAGAACAAAAGGAGTAGGAAGTTACTGACTAATTCCTTGAATGACAGCCAAATCAGAATTGACGTCGGGTAAGTACATGTTACAGATAGTAACATTAAATAGACCTGACATTCGAAAAGCAACGGCCTGAAGGTTAGTGTTGAGAATTACCTGCTTGAAACACGCATCTTGTCTTATGTTGATGGCCACACCTCCTTTATCCCGAATATGGGGCGGAGAATCGAACCTAACATACTTTAATTTTCAATAAGTAAGCCTGGCCTGGTGTAAAGTGCGTTTTTTGAAGACACGTACATATCGGATGAAATTCTGATAGTATCATCTTCAAGTCGCAATAATGAAAAAACTATCCCCTTATATTCCACTGAATAATATTATGCATCACTTATAATGTAATATAGAACAGCTGGACAGGTTTACTTGGTTTGCCCTGAAGCCAACCCTGTTTTCTTTTGCTGTTGCGGAGTTGCAGAGCAAAGATAAAGATCTTTGTCGGAAGAAGAAGCAATAGTGCTTGCCATTTTATTTTACTTAGTAGGAATAATAGGAGAAGGACCAGAAGAAATAGACACAAGAGAAGAAGAAAACACGTTTGATATTTCCATCTCCTGTGTGGGAATTCTAGACGAAGTTAGAATAGAGTTGCAAGGACCAAGAGGTGCATTATTTCGTAGTGAAAGTTTTTATTGTTACAAAGGTACTTTTTAAGACCTGGACAAGATGAGGAATTATTTCTTTAGCAAAAGCAGTAGTATCCGGTGTTGCTGATGTTGATGCATAAGAAATACCGGCCGGTGTAGATATAATAACCTTCAATAAAACCCTGCTCCCATAATTCGCAGTATATTCTCTCCACTGTACAATTCAAGAGGTCCTTACAATAAATGGCACCTCTGCATATATTAAGTGTTATGTGCAGGAACACTTGTATCCCCATATCTCCCATTTTTGACAAACTTAGTAATTTTTTTGCTTGTGTACCCAAAACAGTCTCCACAAGCAAACCGTCTCTAATTTTCTTGATGGTTTTCATATCACCAATTAATCCAAACAATAATTTTTGAAGAAGAAAAGGACTAACTTTTTAAAAATTACCATCAGACCTTTGTATGACCACGAACCGGTGTACTCCCTCATTTTCTTGGTTCTTATCAATAGTGGGGTCGCCAGATGCCCCTGCACAAAAAGATGTATTTTTTGACGGGGTCTTCTCCCCGGGAGTTTTTGACGCAGCACCAAGCGCACCGTTTTTAGAGGTCGACGAACCAGAAAGCGGCTTAGAAATTTTCATGCTCATACGAACGTTCGGTCTTTGGTATCCCCAATCCACTATGGAGTCCCAAATGGGACACTAATACCGCGAACCAATAAAGTTCCAGGGCTGCCCAAAGACTATAGCAGTCCCGGCGGGCAGCAAGGTCAGTACACGGGAGAGATTACTTTGGGGCCGCTGTACTCGTGCACGCCCGCTTTCCAGTGATCCCGCCACATCCCCAAGATTACTCACCCCCGAGCCTTACAATGTGATGGGAACCGATTGGCCACAAGTGGGTTAGCTTGCAACCTCCCGTTTAGGTGAATTCTTGGCAAAAGTATTGTGTTGGGGCTTCCTCAACTACCAGGATCCCCTCCCCTACCGACACTGGTCACCGCCCACGGTCAACATGCAGGTAGGTATGAAGAAACCTGTGCACGGGCGAACACCTATAAATCGCCTGATAGAAGATAGAGTGACACAGAGGTCAGGACCCGTAAGTTTCACCTTTGTTAACAACAAAGGCTACTCATCTCCAAATTTTTTTTTTAATTCAGAATATTATGCCGCGAAGAAATCAAATTTTAATACTTATATAAAATACGAAAAAAATAGTGTATTCACCGCAACAGAAAAGTGTTTAACTACACTCGTAGGAAAGTAAACTTTCACTTTTCTTAACTTGGAACATAATGTAGTATTAATGTGTCTGGCAAAACTTTGTTTCACGTTACTTTTGTTGCAACTGTTCATTTGTAAACAACTGAAGTAAAGTGTGGCATCCGTGGAATAGTTCTTCAATGAAGAAGATAATTCTAATATTTTAAGTGAAAAAGAACATGTTAAACAAAAACATATATCCGCAAAACAAATTATTTTAAATGTGTATAATTCCTTCAGAAGTGTTGATGGAAATGGAAGTATCCAGAAAACGGCAGAATTAACAAAAGTGAATTATTAAACAGTGCGCCGAATTATTAACAACGGAGTTATACTTAGGAAACATAGGTGTGACGCCAGTAAATTACGAGTGGTTAGTGAATTTGACGCTGTAATTATTCGCCGGAAAGTTTACAAAATTACGAAGAAAATTGCTTCCGTCTGTTAGAATTTTACATCAGATACAATTGTGAAGTAAATTGTTCATCGGTGTAAACTTTACACAGAGTATTGCTAAATGAAAGAAAAAATAGGCATGCAAACCAATCCTCAAAATGAAGAAAATAGAAATAGTAAAATAAAAAAGAAAGGAGGAAAATTACTGGATTTCCGTCAACTAATTGCTATATTTTCCGCCTCTACCGGTTTCGACACCTCAAGTGTCTTCTTCGGGAGCTACAATAATATTACAGTTTTTGAAAAATGGATAAATACATAAAACAATAATGAATACTATAACATACATACAATGGTCGTCAAAATTTAAAAAAAAATAAATACTTTAAAAAACTCATGTAGTAAATTAAGATGTAATTTTACAAAACTTTGAATTAACAATGGTACCCTTTAAATGAATTAAGTTATAACTTGTTTCGGATGTCGTTTCTCGAATTTCTGCTACATTTTTAAGTCATTTCTCTTCTTAGTATTTTTTTAAATTTAATTTTACATATTATTAATTTGGTTTAAAATATTTATTTTATGTTTACTTTTTATTATATTTTAAAATGTTAATATATATTTTACTTATATTTGTAATGTCAGATTTTTAAAATATGTTGTTACTGTCATTATTTATGTGTAACATTTCCAGAGTGAGGCGTTTGTGTATCAATTACCTTGACGGCATCAAAATTAAACTTATGTCCGAGTGATATTGCGTTTGCTACTAGTGCACATTTTCCATTGTTATTGTTATTATTTTTGCAGTTTCGTTGATGTTCTGTCATTCTAGTTCGTAAATACCGCCGACTGTGGCCCGTATACATTGACGTACACTCCATGCAAGGAATTTGTACACTACATGTGACCTGTAATTTTTATCTATGTCAGCTTTTAGTTTGCTAAAAAGATTTTCTATTATTTTTGTTTGTTTAGAGCTAATATTAATATTTAAATTATTAGTGAAAAGTTTTTTTAATCTGTATCGCTATGCCATCTATGTACGTTAAGGGATAATATATTTTTTTATTTCTATCTGCGTCATTGTCATTATTTTCTTGATTTATGTTGTTGTTTATGTTATTAATTTTATTTTTTACTTCATTAATAAGGCTGTTAACTATTCCTCTAGGATAATTATTTATTTTTAATAGGTTTTTAACATTATTTAATACATCGCTCTGATATTCGTTTCAAGTTAGTAATGTGGCTCTCGATATCAGGTTTTTGGCGCTATTCAGAAGTTGAATTTTAGGGTGTTTCGATATGTAGTTTAGATATCTGGTAGATGCAGTAGGCTTCTTATACCATTTTTGTTTTAATCTGGCCGTCCTGTTGGTGTAACAATGATGTGTCTAAAAATGGGATGACTCCATTTGTTTCGACTTCTACAGTAAACTGTAAGTTCTCATTATAGTTATTGAAGACTATCAATGTTTCATCTATTTTATTCTCAGGCATAAAATTTTAATACAGTGAAAATTCGAATTCGTCAACCTCAAATCCAAATCAATACAGACTAGAAAATTAAACAATCTCCTCAGTATTGAGAACAACAGCACAACTCAAACTTCAAAATGAATGTTTCATGAATTTGACTAATATTAATTTTCTACCAGAAGTGGCGGAGATTTTGTCATTAGGCCCTAAATTCAGTACACCTCACCATCAGAATTATCTGCTCATATTTAAATTAATTGTAGATACAGAATTTATTTTAGACAGAAAAAAAGAGATAGATATACAAAACTCTGTTAGAGCTCAGTTCACAAATATAATAACAAAAAAAAAAAAAAAAAAACGAAGATAAATACAATTTTACAATTAACAAGAAATACAATATAACAAAAAAATTCGTCAAAGAACAAGATGTCATTTTAATACTTAAGGCGGATAAGACAAATAAGACAGTAGCTATGTACAAAAACGATTATGATAATAAAATGAAAGAAATGTTAACAGATACAAAAATATATAAAAGAATAGACACGGATCCGAGTAGAAAAACAGAAAATAAATGTAATAAATTAATACAATCTTTACATGAAAAACAGTGCATAGATATCACTACAAAAAAAAAGTTTAACTGAGGACAACTCTATTCCCCTTGGATTTACGGATTATTAAAAGCTGACAAATGTAACTATCCTCTACGACCCATTGTGTCTGGAATTAATTCCCCGGTAAATGAACTATCCAAATACTTGGCCAACATGTTAAAGGGACTTGAAGGAGAAGATTTCTACGGCCGCAATTCATTTGACTTCCAAGATTTTATCACTAAAATGAGATTAGAAGATGGGTACATACTGATTTCATCAGATGTTGTGTCCCTGTTTACCAACATTCCCGTTAAACTTGACCTGGAAGCAATAAAAGAACAATGGAGCATAATATCGCAAAGAACAAAAATACCATGGAATGAATTTTCAGACTTAGTGCGCTTTTGCATGGAGGAGAGCTACTTCAAATATAATGATGATTATTACAAACAAATTTGGGGTACAGCTATGGGGTCATCATGAATTCTGTGGGTAGCAAACCTGGTAATGGATAAACTTTTGGAAACTGTCATGCCATTACTAGGTAACTTTCAATGTCCCGTTTATAAAAGAAATATGTAGATGATTTGATTTTTGCAATACCTGAGAATAAAATAGATGAAACATTGAGTCTTCAATAACTATAATGAGAACTTACAGTTTACTATAGAAGTCGAAACAAACGGACTCATCCCATTTTTAGACACAGCATTGTTACACCAACAGGAAGGCCAGATTAAAACTAAATGGTATAAAAACCTACTGCATCTACCATGTACTTAAACTACAGATCAAAACACCCTAAAAATCAACTTCTGAATATCGCCAAAAACCTGATATCGAGAGCCACATTACTAACCTGAAACGAATATCAGAGCGATGTACTAAATAATGTTAAAAACCTATTAAAAATGAACAATAAACCTAGAGGAATAGTAAACAGCCTTACTAATGAAGTAAAAAATAAAAATAATAACAAACAACATAAATCAACAAAATAACAATGACGCAGAAAGAAATGAAAAGAAAATTTATTATCCCTTAACGTACATAGATGGCATATGTATACAACTTAAAAAACTTTTCACTAATAATTTAAATATGAATATTGGCTTTAAATAAACAAAAACAATAGGAAATCTTTTTAGTAAACTAAAAGCTGACATAGATAAAAATTACAGGTCACATGTAGTGTACAAAATTCCTTGCATGGAGTGTATGTCAAATTAGATTTAAATATTTTTAAATAAACCGTAGACCTTTATTATAGAAGTGTCATTTTATTTAAACTTTGTTCATACAGTATAAATATATGACATATTCTTTTTATATATTTGTCAAACACACAGAACAATATATCTTTAATTTAACATAGTCGACTATAACTTTTTTATTCTAAATTCATTTCTATGGCTACATACATTTATTTATTTAATTATACTTTAACACTTTGATCTGCATTTTTAATACTTTCCCTTGTTAAAGAAATATTAAATAAAATAATGTAACAAAACTTTACTGAAGGCCCATTTGATTAAATAGAATCTGAAGTCGTGTCTTTGCTAATGGTTTCGTCATTATATCTGCAATCTGAGTTTCTGTAGATATTTGTTGTATGCCTAATCGTCCCCCTGCTATCTTTTCACGAGTAAAGAAATATTTAATAGAAATATGCTTCGTGCGACGATGGAATTAAGGATTTTGTGCTAACTTGATTGCTGCGGTATTATCCATTTGTAATATTGGAACTTGGCTTAATTTTGTATTTTCTTGATAGAGACGTGTCAACCAAATAATTTCTTTTACTGCTTTTTTAACTGCAACTATTTCAGCTTCTGTTGTAGAAGTAGCAACCATAGCTTGTCTCTGGCTCATCCAAGAAATTTCACCTCCAGCGTAGATGATTACTATTCCTGAAGTTGAACGACCTGTTTTCAAACATCCACCAAAATCTGCATCGCTATAGCACTCTAGACTTGTATTTCTTATATTCGAATTATATGTGATTCCATAATTATTTGTACTTTTTATATAGCAAAAAACTCTTTTCAATATTGCTATATCTTCTTTTAAAGGTTCTTCAAGCGACCTTGAAAGTACACTGACACTATAGGCCAAATCAGGTCTTGTACCTAGCATAAGATACATCAGTGACCCAACTGCTTCTCTACAGGGAAATTTAAAACCATTATAATCATCTTTTCTTTCTTTCCCTGGTTCAATACATTCTGAATTCTTTAATATCGGTGTCGACATTGCTTTACATTACAATTTTAACTCTGTGTTTAGTTCTTCAAAAATTTTTTCTACATCATGTTCATCAGTTGCTGCAACTAGACCATCATCTACATAAAAAAACTAGTATTAACTTCTTTTTGTTCTCACTTCGTATGTATAAGCATGGGTCGGCTTGACTTATTTTAAATCCTAGTTTTAAAAGGAAGTTTCCAAAACGCTTATACCAACATCTTGGCGATTGTTTCAAACCAAACAAGCTTCTATTTAATTTGCAAATTCTATTTGTACCATCTTCAGAACCTTTTGGTTGCGTCATGTAAATAGTTTATTCGAGTTCTCCATAAAAGAAAGCCGTCGAAACATCAAACTGTCTAAGGAACAATTTTTCATTTGCTGCTATACTTAAAATTGAACGAATAGTAGTCATTTTTGCTACGGGACTAAAAGTTTGATTATAGTCAATGCCTTGACGTTGAATAAAACCTTTTGCAACCAATCTTGACTTAAATTTATTGCTGCTTCCGTCTGCGTTTGTTTTTATTCTATAAACCCATTTACATGGTATTGATTTAGCTCCTTTCGGCAATTCTGTAAGTATCCAAGTTTGATTTTCTATCAATGAATTTATTTCATCATTCATACTTTTTATCCATTTTTCTCTGTATTCACTTTTTATTGTTCTTCGTATGTTTCAGGAGTATGCATTTTCTTGATAAAATTATCCGGTAGCATTACATAACTTTGAAAATAATTAGGTTTCTTCAAAGTGGAACGATTTCGTAGATTAAAATGTAGTTCATTTCTTGTTTTATTTTCTTCTCCATTATCTTCTATTTCTTTAATAGGACTATTTCGTAGATTAAAATACAGTTCATTTCCTGTTTTATTTTCTTTTTCATTATCTTCTTTATTCTTCAATAGCATTTTCGCCTTCATTATCTTCTACATTATTTTCCAAATTTTCTTGTAGTAATTCTTCCTCTTTTGATCTTTCAGTATCTGAATCTTTAAATAGTAGTTCTACATGTTCTATGCATTTTCCAGTTTTCTCTTGAAACTTCACATCTCTGGACAGAATGATACTTCGATTTTCTTTTATCCAAATTCTGTACCGTTCGTCATTTTCATATCCTACAAGATAACCTTTTACTGCCTCCTTGTCCATTTTTCTTCGTTTTTGAGAAGGAATGTGAACATAGCAAATAGAACCAATAATTCTCAAATGTTTTATCTGTGGTTTCTTACCTATCCACAATTCATATGGACTAACAGAATCTACAGATAACTTGCCTGTTCTATTTAAAATATAAACTGCTGTACCTACTAATACTGCCCACATTGCTTCTGGATACTTGACCTCCAAATTTGAATATTTAAGTGTTCTAGCCATTTCAATTATTGTTCTATTATCTCTTTTGCAGATACCATTTTGTTCAGGTGTATACGGAGCTGTCAATCTATGTGTAATACCATATTCTTGTAAAATGTTTCTTAATTCTTCATTATTAAATTCTCCTCCGTTGTCTGTTAAAATTTCTTTTATTGAATGTCCAAGAGTCTTTGCATGTTTAAGAAATAGTATCAAAGATTCTTTAACATCTGATTTTTTTGCGATAAGGTATCCACAACGAAATTTTGTGTAGTTATCTTTAAATACTACCAAATATCTTTTCTTTTGGAACGATTCGTTGAATGGACCACATACATCCGCTAATATAAGCTCACCTGATGCACTTGACTTCTTTCTTTTCCTAAAAGACAAACGATGTGCTTTACCATATAAGCATGGTTCACAAATTTCTCTTCCTGTTTTAACATCAATGCCAAAATCTTTCTTTAGTTTTTTCTTTATATGGTTTATATCTAGGTGACCCCACCTTTCATGATACAACTGTAAAATTGAATTATCCTCAACTGCGACATTTATACAAATATCAGGCAATAATGTTTTAATATTTGCTTTATATAATGTTCCATTTATTTTACGTTTTCCTTGTACTTTTATTTGACCATAAATTTTAAAAGAACAAAATACAGCTGTTGACTCAAAAGTGCTATTCTTATCTTTATCATGAGCAGCTAGAACAGAAAAAAGATTTTTGGAAATTTTGGGTACATACCATACGTCATTTAACGTTATTTCTTCGGTATAATTTCTAGCAGTAGATAAAATTCTAATAATCCCTTTTCCAAGAGCTTTTAAATTTTCCAGCTGCTTGAATATTGTGAGGATGCTCAAACTTTTCGAAACTAGTAAAATATTTATAACAATTAGTTATGTATCTAGTGGTACCATTATCTATCCACCAGTTTTCTGAATCGACTTTCACAGAAATAGCTTCATCTGTAATACTCAACAATGATACAGGTGTTACCACTGAATTGCTTTGTTCTGTATTCTTTGCTGTATTTTTGGGTGGCCTGCCATCAGCTATCCATTTTCTACAACTTTTTATCCAATGACCTTTTTTCTTACAATAGTGGCATATACCTTTCCTTTTAAACTTTTCAAAATACTTTTTCTTTTGTTGACCCTTCTGATTTTCATATTTTGCCTTGGAATTTGATACGAGTGCTTCTTGAGCACTTTCTTCATTTGATGTAGTTTTTATAAAATTTCTTTCGAACGTGATTAACTGAACTGTTAACTCATCAAACGTTTTGTCTTCATCTTTTGTTAATAACACCCAGCTTGATTTAAATGTCTCATAATTAGTTTGTAAAATATGCAATATTTTGCAAATTAGCATGAAATCTGGTAAACATGATTGATTTTTAGCCTTAAGTCCATTGTTTAGCTCATTCCGTAAGTTTCTTAGTTTAGCTATATGTGTGGAAATGTCATCTCCATATATCCAACTAAAGGTAAAAAAGTCTGTACAAATTTTAAATAACTGATCTTTGGACGATGCTTCAAAATGTTGCTTCAAAGATTGCCAAACATCATAGGCCGTTTCTTTGTCCATAATCTTCTAATACACATTATCTGTAAGCCTGGTTGTAATTAGAGACTTTGCGTAACTATTTGCTTTACGATAAAAGTCTGATTTTTCTTTATGTTTTTTAATTTGACTTTCTGTAGCACTGTCTGATAATGCTTCTGGTTTTATTAATTTACCATCTATCACATCTAATGCACCGTCGTGATAATCTGATAAATCTCTGATTTTATGTTTCCATAATGGTCAGTCAGCTTCACTATTCAATGGTTTAATATATTTAACTAAATCCATTGTACTTGACTTGAAACAAACTCTATTTCTTTCTAATTACAGGAAAGCACCTGTGCCCATAACCAATTAGATTTAAATATTTTTAAATAAACCGTAGACCTTTATTATAGAAGTGTCCTTTTATTTAAACTTTGTACAGAATAAATATATGACATATTCTTTTTATATATTTGTCAAACACACAAAACAAAATATCTTTAATTTAACCGTAGCCTACGTTATTAATAGCGTAGGCTACGATTTAACATAGTCAACTATAACTTTTTTATAAGTTTTTGAAACCTACCGAGCATTTAATTTGTTAATTCCTTTAAATAAGTGTATAACTTTTTTTATTCTAAATTCATTTCTTTGGCTACATACATTTATTTATTTAATTAAACTTTAACACTTTGATCTGCATTTTTAATATGTCAATGTATACGGGCCAGACTCGGCGGTATTTACAAACTAGAATGACAGAACATCAACGAAACTGACATTAAAAATATAAGTAAAATATACACTAACATTTTAAAATATTATAAAAACCAAACATAAAATAAATATTATAAACCAAATTAATAATATGTAAAATTAAATTTAAAAAAATACTAAGAAGAGAAATGATTTAAAATCTACCGGCAATTCGAGAAACGACCTTCGGAACAAGTTGTAACTAAATTCAGTTAAAGGGTGCCATTGTCAATTCAAAGTTTTGTAAAATTATATCTTAATTTATTTGAGTACTACATGAGTTTTTTAATGTAATAGTTTTATAAATTTTGACGACCATTGCATGTATATTATGTTATTTTTTATTGTTTTATGCATTTATCCATGTTTTATAAATTCTATATTTTCATGTAAGTTACACATTTTGTATTTCAATTTTTCAAAAACTGTATTATTGTAGCTCTTGGAGAATACACATGTGTCGAAACCGGTAGAGGCGGAAAATATAGCATTTAGTTAACTGAAATCCAGTAATTTTCTTCCTTTTATCACCTTTCCAGTCAAGAAGTTCTTGCAGCCAATAAAAAAGAATGCTGTCAGAAGAAAGTAGCATTGAAAAAACCCCATAATCAAAAGCAAATAATAATGAGAAGTACAAAAATGCCAACAAGAAAGGTAAAACACAGAATTATAATATTTAAACCATTTTAAATAAATAACTGAAAACTTTTGATACTATGCAAGAGCTGGTAGCAAATAATAATAGCTCACGTATAGAAAAAGATATTATAAATATCTAGTACACGAAGAAGGAACTAAAGAAAATCGGATGTCAATGGATGAAAACAAAGGCAACGAATAGGATAACGAACAAGGAAATACTAGTAAAAACCGATAAATGGAAAATCATATCGGGAAAATATAATAAATACAGATATAAGTTAAAAGAACACTTAAACAAAGGGCAGAAGGAAACGACAAACCACTGTCCAAATTTGCCCATCAAAATTATGAATTTCCAATTTTTGAAATTAGCTTTTTGGAATGTCAGAACGCTTCTACCACCTGGTAAACTAATAAACGTAACAAAAGAAATGGAAAGATGAAATATTAGTATATTGGGATTAAGCAAAACCTGATAAACAATAATAGAAATTTTATAATAGAAGAAGGCACCATCTTTTTCTAAGGTGGAGAAGAACACCAAAGAGGTATAGGTTTAATAATACAAAAAAAAAACAAAACACCAACACAGAATAGAAAGTTATACGAGCCCTAACAACATAAGGTTCGGACGATACCAGTTTTCACAAATATTTATTGACGTTCTATTTGAGATTGACGAATTAGATTTAATATTGAAATATTTAGTTTTGTTACAAAATGAAAGACCATATTTTGTCAAAAATATGGATTTTATTTTAATACAAAATGCTTAGAACCTAACAAATTAAAAAATAAAGAAATTATAGTGACAACTTAATGTTCGGACGAGTACTGATTTTACAAGAGTTAGAACGACGTCGCATCACCTTTCGCCTTTATAACAGCTTGTATTCTGGTTGGCATGGATGCCAGCAGGGATCTGCAATAATCTGGTGTAAAAGAACCCCAAATTTCTTGGAGTTTTGTCTTTAAATCATTTATCGTTCTTTGAGGATTATTTCTTAAGTAACGTTTCATTCGGTGCCACAAAGTTTCAATAATATTGAGATCTGGACTGCTTGAAGGCCATTCTAGAACTCTCATGTCGTGGTCTTCAAACCATTTTTTGTTGATTTTGCCGTGTGGTATGATGCTCCATCCTGCTGAAAGATGAAGTTTCCGTCGGGATAAAACTTTTTTACACTAGGAATAAGGCTATTCATCAGAATTTGTTGATATTTAATGGCATTAACAAGTCCATCTATTATTTCCATCTTTCCTACGCCATTTCCAGACATACACTTCCAAATCATCACTCCCTTTGCAAATTTCACAGTCCTTTTGAGACAGTCTTTATGAAAAGCTTCCGTTTTATCCCGAATAATTCGTTTCCTACAGTCACCTACAGAGATATCGAATTTGGATGCGTTACTAAATATGACTTTGGACCAGTCGTCTATTGTCCAATGCAATTTAGACTTAGCCCAACGTAGACGGTTTTTCATCTGTACTTTTGTTAACAGCGGTTTTTCTTTCGCCTTAAGAACATAATACAAAATTAAAGTAAACTCAGATAAACAATATGTTTTTATACCTTATAAAAACCGAGTCCTGACTTGTGAATCCACTGCCTACAACACTCTCGCGAAATTTGTACACCGGTTTCTATAGTAAAGAGAACCGTTACTTCCCATAGAGTGGCTCTTCGGTGACTTTTACAAATTTTCACAAGTTGCGGACTCAATCTAGGAGTTAGTTTCTTTGGTTGTCCGGTACTTTTTCCTCGAATTTCGTAGTCACCTGTTTCGCCATAACATTTAATAATATCTGCTACAGTGGATTTCGCCAAATGCAAATCTTTTCCAATTATACTCATGCTTTTCCCTTCATGGTAGTGTTTCACTACAAGTTTACGAATGTTCTTTGAAGTAGCCTTGCCACGGCTCATTTTTTAACAGCACAAATCGCGTATAATTATAAACCAACACTTACTAGATTGATAAACATCAAATCTGTCATATAATAATGGCAACTTTGATTACAATAAATTAACAATTCACAGTCGTCCGAACATTAAGTAGCCAGTGTTTTTTTGTGTGTGTTTCATTTTCCCTTTGTAAAAATTATATGTTTTAAAAACTAGTATATCTATTGATTGTCGTATGTAGCCTGAAGTTGTGTATTTCCAAATCATTAATAAAAATTAATCATTAACGAGTTTTAGTACGTATAGAAACTATTAATTGCAAAAATTGGTATCGTTCGAACCTTATGTTGTTAGGGCTCGTATTTAGTTTTCGGATAGAATTGCGTGAGTAAGAATAAAAAACAAACCAGCGGATAAAATCATAATATAAGTCTACGCACCAACAGCAAATTGTGACGAAGAAAAAATAGGTATATTTTACGAACAACTAGAAGAAGCACACAGTCTAATTAAAAATGAAATAGTATTTATTTTAGGAGATATAAACGCAAAGGTCTAGGAGACAGAAACCCAAGAGGCCAAAAACTAATTGATTTGTGTCAAAACAACAACCATGTCATTATGCATACGTGGTTTAGACACCACCCAAGAAGACTGTATACGTGGAAAAGTCCGAACGGTACAACAAGAAATCAGATAATTTTATAACAGGAAATCATAGGAACAAAAATGCTGTAAAAAATGTTAGAACCTATTCGGGTGCTGATTGCAACACCGACCATGCCCCTGGTAGCTACAGATATTAGACTAAAATGGAAGAATATAACCAAACAACGTATACAAACAATTCAGGGCACTAAACAGTTAATTGAAGATGGAGTTATAAGGATTAATTTAAGACAGAAGTTTTAGAGCAGTACCAAAAAACAACGTCGATGTCCAACATAGAAGAAAAATAGTTTAAGTTTGAAAATGTCGTAATAGCAGCAGCGACTAAATATATTCCGCATAAGAGTACCAAAAGTATAAAAAATAAATGTAAGGAAGAAAAATAAAAATGATACAATACCTTGTGTGAGGAAGCTGAAGATTTGTATAATAAAAACTCGTACATGTTGTATCAAAAATAAGAGAAATGTGCTATAACAAAAAAAAAAAAAAAAAAATTAGTGAATACAGGATGTATAGAGGGTGAAAATGATCAACAATTAACAAATAAAGAAGGTACTAGATAGATGGTCAGAATATGTGGAAAATTTAAACGATAATAAAAGATAGAACACAAAATAATCTGATAGTGAATAATGAAGTAGAAAAACTACCCATACTAAAACAAGAAATTGACAAAGCCTTTAAAGAAACAAAGAGATATAAAGCTGTCGGACCCGACCAAGTAACAACAAAAATGTTAGAAGCACTAGATGAAGAAGGTTTAGATATAATAGAATTAGCAAACGAGATATACGTAACAAACCAAATACCAGCATAAATAACAAAATCTATAATTATCACTTTGCAAAAAAAAATAAAGCAAGTACGTGTAAGATTATAGGACCATAAGCCTAATAAGTCATACCATGAAGATTATACTACGAGTCTTACTGAACAGACTTAAACAGAACAAAATAGCGAAAATTAATCCAATACAGTTTGGTTTTTATTAAAAATAAAAGAACCAGGAACGAATCTTCACTCTACAAACAATAATAGAAAGATACTTAGAAATTCAAAAAGATATATACGAGTACATATTATTTATTGACTATACATAAGCGTTCGATATGGTAAATCATACTAAATTATTTGACACACCAGAAAAGATTGGCCGCGATAAAAGTATAGTGGATCCAGTAAAAAAATCTGTTGTGGCCAGCACAAGACCTCTCGCCATTTCCATATTAGGCTATATAAGTGTATTGCACTTCGCTTTCGAACCGTCGTTTTATAACAAAACTAGCTGACCCGCCCCGGCACGGGTAAAGCTAGAATAACGATTTCTATACGTGTATCAGTAATTTTTCACATTTACTTCAGAGACATGCGCTGCGAAGGGAGCCGGCAACCTGCCTCACATCGTACATGTAACAGGCTCCGCCCACTGCCCACCCAATCCCCGCACCGCACCTAACAACGCCCGTTTCTAAACATGTCTCGGGTACTTTTACTTATGTAGGTACATATGATGTAAACTATCTCTCCGACAAATATCGAAAATCTACTAACGTTAAAACTTAACTATAGATACAAAGATAAAAAATAATTGAAATCACCCCCTATTGTACCGCCTTGACGGATTCTCCATACAAACTTTCATCCCCTATTTCACCCCTTTCAAGTTTTATTTTCGTGACAAAAGGTAGCCTATGTCCTTCTCCAAGTCCAATCTGTCTCTATACCAAAATTCATCAAAATTGGTTCAGCGGAAGATATGATGGGTTCTCCATACAAACTTTCATCCCCTATTTCACCCCTTTCAAGTTTTATTTTCGTGACAAAAGGTAGCCTATGTCCTTCTCCAAGTCCAATCTATCTCTATACCAAAATTCATCAAAATTGGTTCAGCGGAAGATATGATGGGTTCTCCATACAAACTTTCATCCCCTATTTCACCCCTTCAAGTTTTATTTTCGCGACAAAAGGTACCCTATGTCCTTCTCCAAGTCCAGTCTATCTCTACACCAAAATTCATCAAAATTGGTTCAGCGGAAGATATGATGGGTTCTCCATACAAACTTTCATCCTCTATTTCACCCCTTCAAGTTTTACTTTCGCGACAAAAGGTAGCCTATGTCCTTCTCCAAGGTCCAATCTATCTCTATACCAAAATCCATCCAAATTGATTCAGCCGTTTAGTCGTGAAAACGTAACAGACACACAGACAGAGTAACTTTTGCATTTATTATATTACCTAGTATGGATTAATAACACTCGTACAAAACTAACAAATCGACATGTAACCTTTATTGGTTATATACTGACAGACAGCGGCAGGGGTGAGAACACGTTGTACTTTTACTTTTCCACTATGTGGATAGATGCCGCTAAATTGGCTGCGTTCCACTGTGATTAGAAAGAGCATAAAATCCTTAAAAGTAGTGTACTAATTTTTTTTTTTACGTAAGTCGATATTTTAATAGTCATTCTGCTATTCGGGGCGGAGACGAATCCAAAAAATCAGAGATCATCAAAATCGGTCCAGCCGTTCTTGAGTTATAAATGGTGTAACTAACCCGACTTTGTTTTATATATTAAGATATTACAGAACTTTACCCAAATATTGTTTTTTTATTGTATTTAACATGTCTTCTGCATACATATAATTCTAATTACATCTATTTTTCATTGTATGAGGAAGTTTCTAAATGTCAGAGATTCTTCCAATTCATTAACCAGATTGGCGATATTTCTGATGGATATATGCATTTTACCTATAATTTCAAATATTTAATTAATAAAACAATAAGAAAGATTAAATATACTTCCCAGAAGAAGCTATCAGAATGTCACTAAAACTATTTATTTTTGACACTGACATGTGTCATTTACAAACTATGTTATAAACATTGGAATTTGTCAACTGGTTTCCTTAAACAGCAAACAACCGATACCGCGCCGGTAAATTCTAACGAATCTACGTCAAATGAAAATCTAGTGAAGTTAGCTATAACCTCTGAAACGAAAAACAAACGTTTAAATTTAACAACTAATAAAAATCCTGACGATAACCTCAAAAATTCAGCAATGAAGAGGAAATCGGAATTCATATCTATAATTGGGAGTATGGGTCGAAAAGAGAATTCAAACTTAAAAGGTGCACCTAAATTAACATTTCTCCATGTTTATCATCTACATCCAAATACAGATATAGAAGATCTCAAAAAACATTTTATCAAAATATTTCCAGAGGTAACAATTGAAAAATTAAACTCTAAATATAATTACTACGCCTCCTTCAAAGTTACAATACATGCAGCAAATCGAGGCGAGCAATGCAACCAGATATATGGCCTTAAAAATGCACGTGTCAATATATTTTTTCATCGGCGAGAACAACAAACAACTCCCTCCTAATTGACCGAAATATTTTAAATTTGGACTCTTTCTTTGATAATTATAAGTATGATTTAAGTATATATCATTTGAATTTTCAATCACTGAATAATAAAATTGATTACGGTCATCTGTGGTCGTGCGGCTATAGTGCTCGCCTGGCAACACAAGGCTGCTCGTGTGGGACAGCGTTCAAATCCCGCACGAGTCAGTTTTTAATAAAAAGCCGACACACCCAGATGAGTCCGAGTGGCAGCAGAGGTCACTATAAGCTACTCTGCATGTAACGAGGGTGCCAGTAGAGGCCACTAAAAATGTCTCTACAAACTGTAAATATATATGCAAAACATGTAACAACTATGTAAGATAATTTGTATAGGTCAAAGGACCTGATAACAAATAAATACATTATTAAAATAATAAAATTGATGTTATTTCATTCCTGCTAAATACGTATAATTTTGGCTTGTTTTGTATTTCAGAACATTGGATGATTGAATAAATAAATAAATATATCATCACGGCAAATTACCCATTTCTGGGTGTGCCAGTATCTACAACACATGTAGACATCGGTAATGATGACGATATATTTTACCGTGCGGGCGCTTACCAGGCGTCACCTCACGGGCACTCATAGCTGGCGTGGAGAGTGCACCACAGGGGTCACTTTTGTGCCATTTAAAATTGGAAATATTTGGCGACAGTCGGGATCGAACCCGGTTCCCCCAGGTTCGCGACCAGACACTCAGGCACGCGGCCACGGGACCCCATGATGAAAATGTAATAAAAATGACCAATATTGCAGGGTATAGTTTAGCATCATTCTACTGTAGAACAATTGTGTCACGGGGGTGTATCCATATATTAAAAAAAAAAAAGTTTACAAGCCCGTAGATGTCCAGAAGTATTGTACAGAACTTCAAGCAGAATTTTGTGCAATTAGTTTAGATAAGGACAAATCTGTTGTTGTGGCTGTGTATAGAGCTCCTTCTGGCAATTTTAACATTTTTCTAACTCAACTAGAACTTATTTTGTCTTATTTATCTAGCAATTTCACTAATATAATTATCATGGGCGATTTTAATATAGATTTTGCTACTAAATCAAATAATTTACTAAATTTGAATCTAATCTCAGAATCTTTTAATTTAAAATGCAAAATAAAAGAATTTACCAGAGTAACTTCGCAATCGAGTCGACAACATAATAACAAATTTGAATGACAATTCCTGTAATCTGGGTGTGTTTGATCCAGGAATTTCAGACCATAGTGGACAATATCTTTTTACAAAAACCAATGTGCAAACCAAGAAGTCTGTCCAGAAAAGAAGTATAACAGAAAAGGGATTAAGTAATCTAAAACTAGATCTAGAAAATATTGATTGGTCTATATTTGAAAATCCTAATGCTAATGCTAATGAACTAGCCAATCTACTTACCACAACTCTGAATAATCTTATAATTAAGCACTTTCCATTGAAAATAATTACATCCAAAAATAAAAATTTAGTAGTAAACTGGTTCGATGCATCTCTGGAATACATGCAAGATCGACTCCATTTAATGAAACATTTATTTAACTCCACCCGTGAAACACGATATCTACATGCTTATAAAGAAATTTCTTAAATTTTATTATAAGAAAATTTCATATACTAAGAAAAATGCCTGTCAAAATCAGGGATGGTAAGCATAAAAAATATCGGTTTGGGTTACGATTTCGGTCATCGTGAAAATAAAAATTCGATTTTGATTTGGGTTTCGGTTTTTATACAGCAATCGGTTTTGGTATACCGGTTTTACTAAAAGGGTTTCGGTTTTGCGAAAGTAATTTACGAGAATAATAATATTATTAATTTTGAACAATTATTATAATGATGCAAAAAGTGTCCACAAACACGTGAACAATATTCTAATTTCCCATGTTAAATGCCTATATAAATGTAACATGTAACGGATTTCGAGCGGCACCCGATTGAGGTACTACGTTGAAAATTGAAATACTTTTCGACAAAAAAATAAAAAATAAATAGAAAATAAATTTATATTTATACTTTTTTATACATAAGTATTTTAATAATAAAAATTTGCAATATTTAACAACTAAAAAGGGACCTGTATATAATGCGGTTAACCGATAAATAAAAAATGGTTTTGCTTTTGGTTCCGGTTTTATATCTGTTTCGAATTTCTGTACAGGTTTCGGTTTCGGTTCTCATTTTTTTTCGGTATTTTTCGGTTAATGGTTTCGGTTACCATCCCTGGTCAAAATTATATCATTAATTCTAACTTTAATGCTAAAAATTGTTGCAGACTAATTAACTCGGAAAGAAACAGTACTAGTAAACAAACTACTATTGAGATATCAGCTAATGATTTTAATAATTTTTTTCAGTCAATTCCTAGTAATATTTTAAATTCACTTTCTCATTCAAAATATAATACAGATATTTTGCTATACAACATAAAAACGGTTAATAAGTCATTCTTTCTACTTCCAACATATCCTGGGGAAGTTTAAAAAGAAATATTAAACTTAAAAAAATCCTCTTGTCCAGATATCTTTGAACTGAATAGTAAAGTAATAAAAAATATTTCCAATTACATACAAAAAGGTAATCTATGCGACCTAGACAACTATAGGCCCATTTCTATATTACCCTTACTGGGTAAAATTATGGAGAAAATTATAAAACATAGACTTGTTGAATTTTTAGAAACTAATAAAGTTCTTAATCGGTGCCAATTTGGATTTAGAGAATCTTATTCAACCAACAAAGCTGTAATGCAACTTATAAATGAAATAATCAAAATATCTGAAAATCGGGAACATACTGCCTTGACTTTATGTGATTTGTTTAAAGCTTTTGATTGCGTTTCACATGCATTATTAACTGACAAACTTCAACAATACGGAATTCGTGGAATACCATTGCATTTTTTTTCTTTTGCCATTTAATTTCTACCATAGAAATGAAAAGGCAGAAGACTTACGTCATCAAAATATATCACTAAAGTAATGACGTCATATACCACTAAGTTTAATGCCCCGATTATGGTCATTCATTATAGCTCTATAGCGCTTTAACAATTTAAAATTTAAGAATTAAAGCTGAAAACAATTATGGACATTACTTTAAATATTTACGCTTTAACTCTTTAGAATTTAAGAGTTAAAGTTTGAACACAATTATGGTCATGGCTATATTTAGTTACTAAATATTTCTATAAATTTTACAGTGACAAGAACCTCGCTATAAAATTTCATTTAATTTTTTTTAATCAAAAATCCAAGCAAAATATGTTCAATATTCCAATTTTTGTGGTTAAATGAAGATGATGAAGGGTAAAAAATACATATTCTTATAATCGTGCAAGTAGATTAAATTTTTTTTCTTATGTAGGAATGAAATGAGAATTGAAAGAAGAATATTAAGGGATACTACGAATCCTTTCGAATATCCCGAAAATAAATTTATTAAAGACTTTCGTTTAAACAAAGTTATAATTTAATTTCATAGCTAATTCTTTTCATTTCTTTTCAATGTAATCAGGAGGTAATGTTGGGTTTATTATTCCCGTTCTAAACACTGTGGATGGTAGCATGAATGGTGCTTAGGAGATAACTGAGGAGAAGATGACTGAGGAGGAGATGACTAGCAGTGTTTTCGCGCTGTCAATCGTTTACGGATTATTTTAAAGAAAAATAATTCAAATAAAAGTTACGAACAATTAATTTTTCTATAACTGCTATTTGAAGTATTTTTTTCTAAAATAATCCATAAACGATTTAAAGCGTTAAAACACTGCTAGTCATTTCCTACCTAATCACCCTGAACGTGTTAATCACTTATTCATTCTACCACCCAGTATCACTTTCCATAGCTTTTATAACTCTTCATATTGTTCAGTAAATGTATTGGCATGCTTTACACGTTTTTTATTATTTATTAACTAGTATATTAACGTGAATACGTGATATATTTTATTTACCATGAGCTACGGTGAAAATTTTCCATATTTTGAGATGTTTTATTTTCTAACCTATATGTCACTATAACAGTAACATAACATAAATGAAGTTAGCTACTCTATAAAGTGACATTTCGAATTTAAGAAATTAAATTTAAATGACCGTAGTCAGAATTCGTTAAATTATTTAAGAATCTCTTTAAGACAACTCTTTAAGCATAAATTCTATAATTCTTAAAGAGAAGACCATAATCGGGGTATAAATGGGATATTAATTTATAAGGCGCGAGTAGTCACGTGACTTTATAGTCTTTGTTATCAAGCAGATATGGGAGCCCGTGACTTTTAAGGATACTAATTTATAAGGCGCGAGCAGTCATGTGACTTTTTTGGTCTTTCTTGACAAGCAGATAAGAGGGCTCGTGCCAGAACGACAGCTAGTAATTAAATACACATGTCAAATGTTATCGTTTTTCATTCCAAATTTCACAATTTTCCAATTTCATGTGTTTTATTTAACTCGCTAAATAAAGTCCATATCCCTGGTGACAAAGAAAACTTAGAAAATCTTGAAATTTTGAATTAAAATTTATGACATTTGTAAGTTATGTACCTACATGATCATTAGCTGTCATTAAGACACGGGCTCCTATATCTGCTTGTCAAGATTTTCTTATTTACAGGGCATCTGTTGCTCTCTAAAAATACATAATTTAATTAAAGATTGAAAAAAATACCTTTTGAACGGTTTTCAACGGAATTAATGGCCCACCGTTGGACGACGACGATTCCCGTTCGGAAAAATTTACATCATGGTTAGTTTCTCAAATTGCTTTCTTAATGCTTTATTCATTATTATGGATGTATTAAAATATATTACTTGTTAAAATAAACAAGTAATACTGTAGCACGTCACAAATACTTAACGCAGAGAAAACTGAAAACCAAGTGACAATAGTGACAGGATTGATATTCGATCGATATAAAATTTATTGTAAACATTGTCATGCCAACGTATTATATAAAAATGAGCTACAATTATTTCAAATAATTTTATATTCAGTAAAAGGAATAGATATTGATTTAGAAATACGAGTACTTGTAAATTTCATTAATATATACTATTAGTCCAGTCAATAGAGGTTTTTAGCCTACAAAAGGTGGGGAAAAAAAGATTTTAACATATGTTGTTTGGGTCAAGAAGAGGATAAAAAATTCAAATTTGTGATATCTCGAAAACAGTGGCTCGTATCAAAATTTTACAAGAATATAAAATTACAGCTCGTTACATTTTGCACAAAAAGGGTTTTGCATTTTTAACCTAGGATGAACTCTCAAAGATTTATATTCAAAAATAGGTAACCAGAACAACAATTTATGAAAGAAGATTTAATCACACAAAATATACACCAATATTATATTTTTAATACTAAGTCTAATAGATTTTGTTATTTGCAACAGTTTACATTTGTCGTGGCATCTAAAGAAGTAAATTATCGATGATTTTTAAATAATTTTTGTCAGCGCTTTTTCACAAATTCATCAACCACTCTAACCCGGTTAAAGATACGGTACCGCGGTTAAATATTTTAATTCAGTTTGGAATTCTCCTTCATGTCATGTTAAACGATTTTTGCTCCGATGAGCGGTTAACGAATTATTAACAATTAAACTTATATGAAATTTCACTTAAATTTGTAACATCTGCAAATTGGCTTAGTTTTCATTTTTTCTTCTGAAATTTCGACACGTATTAAATGCACAATAAAGCTTATCTTTAATTGTCATTTCATTTTCACTATATCAAATAAGAGGTATCGCCAAGGCCTACCATGTAGAAAAGTAAAAAAAATTGAAAGCTCGATCGGCTTTTGTTTACTGCATAAAGTCGTGTGTGGTATTAAATGAGAGGTACTGTCAAGTACTGCAATGCGGAAATGTCAGAAATTTTACAGCTCAATCGGCTTTTGTTTTTTTGCATAAAGTTGTCAGAACCATGTCAAGTTTGATATGTTTGATAGGAAATGAGAGGTATCGTCAAGGGCTGCCATGCAAAAGTGTGAAGAATTTGACAGCTCGATCGATTTTTGTTTTATTTGCATAGTAAGGTAAGTCATTTGAGTATACGACAAGACTGACAGCGTTAGTATTTTGGGTTTAAATTGTGCTTAGACGGAATGGACATACGCAAAATTATTATTAAACCCTATCGGCGGAACCCTAAAGCGAGTTTTCGCTAGTCTTTTATACTACATTGCGGATCTATAATTTCATCACGACGATCGGGAATTTTACAGTTTCTTCTTAAAATTGTGAAGACACTACAAACAATAAAAAATGCAAAAAAAATGTGTATACAACTTCTAATTCTGAAGAATTTTGCACACAACTCATTAATACTGTTGTGTTTTTATAGTGTTTTATTTTACATTTAACTATTATATACCCGTATGTATTTATTTCGATATGAGTTTCGATTTTAATTACAATACAAACCTTGTGCTTACTTCTAAAAGTTAATACGTAGTACAGATTTACATTTTAGTAAAAGTCGTATAAATTTATTATTTGAAATAACATCTGTTCTGTTACTTGTAAATTATTATTCTTTCAAAGGTGCATATTTATATTTGTTATAAATTTATAATTTGAAACTATTTATTCATTATTTTGATTATGATCAACAATTCTTTTTTCCTAGGGATATGCTCAAATGCAGCTGTAGGCAAGTGTTTCGCTCTTATTAGAGCTCATCAGTACAGCATAGCTAGTTAATAGGTGGACATTAACTAGAGGTAGTAATCAAAAAAACTGACACAGTATAACATCACTAGTAAGCAGCCAAATACACCCATGTTGCATCGGTCAGCATTTCCACACACATTGTGGATAAATACGTCACAGCGGCGGTGATTTATAACCACCCACCAGACCCGTTACTTGGACCCCAAAAGTAAATATACGAAAACAATAATTTTTCTTGAGCGCAAAATTTGTAAACAATTCTTTTTTCCTAGGGCTATCACTCAAAAGCTGTAGACACGTGTTGATTACTACCTCTAGTTGGTGTCCACCTATTAACTGGCTATGCTGTACTGATGAGCTCTAATAAGAGCGAAACACGTGTCTACAGCTGCATTTGAGCGATAGCCCTAGGAGAAAAGAATTGTTTACAAATTTTGCGCTCAAGAAAAATTATTGTTTTTGATTATGATGTTTTTCGTCTTTTCATAGGACGCAAGCTGTCAGGTGACTTTGTTGGCCTTGACAAGCAGATGTGAGGGCCCGTGTCAGAACGACAGCTGGTATGTATGTCGACAAGTAAATTTCAAACTCCTGGTGACAAATAACTTTTCTCGTAAATTATAATATCCGTATTCGTAATAATTCCTTAATCACTTAAAAATTCATTACCAGGGAAACGATTCGTTAAATTGCAAATATTTTATTCATTCATGTTCGTCATCGTTAACGTTTTATTAAAATGTCTACTATCGTTCGCTAAATTTTGCATATTAAATACATAACACAGTGAGTTGGCGTAATGACACATGTCCATATATACATTTAATAATTCATTTCTGGCTTCAATTGAAAGTGCTATTTTCCATTTTATTTTTACTTTCTTTATTGGCAAACACTTCCGCTAAAAACAAAATTTGAGCATCTGTAAAAATATTCTTATTTTTTCTTTTGACATATATCATTTAAAAATATCAAAATGAATAACCTTCAGTTTGATTTCAATTGTAAAATTACAAAAGTTACTATAAATGTAACTAATTATTTTTAATTGGAGTATCCTTTGGGAACCTTCATGGGATTCGTAGTAGAGTGAATTTGGTCTTAATGTTCCTTATATTTATTTAAATGTTAAATTCAAGTCATGTAAGTTTCGGGCAAAAATTAGCCCATCTTCAGCAAGAATAATATATAAACTTTCACATTTATGAAATCCAATTATAAATACATTTACAGTGTATGTGAAAAAATCATATCCATGATTTATAGATAATCATAACAGGAACGATGAAAAATAAACTGACATGAGCTATCACCTGTCGCCAGAAAAAAGTTGTTTAACAGGCGTCTCTTATTAAAGACACACTTAAAACTTCTTATTATACAAAAACTTTTAAGGTTCCATAATCGTTAATTTCTCGGATCAGTTGAGATCAAAACGTCATAACGTCGTAGAAGTTTCCCCTAATAAACAGTCAACGTCCTGACTCCCTCTTAAGAGTGAATCACATTAGAGGCGGGATCATTATCTGCGCGAAATAACCAAGCGCCCGAATTCACAGACGTGTGCTATCTCAACCCAGTCCATTACGCCAAAACGAGGCTTAGATTACTAGAAGACGCGTAATCATGAACGCGACCCTAAGTTTACACAACCTGCCAACTGTAACGAGGAATCAAGTAACAGATTTATTGTGTACTGGAAACTAAACGCTGGAAAACTGAGAGATAAATCGTTAGTCATAAACGCCTACATTTTACTTATATTCCGTACCCTGCTAATTTTGTAACTAGTATCCACCCGGGAGCAATTTTAAATTTACCGCCAAAAGTTTTATTTAATCAACGTCTCATAATAATTATTAAGTAGTTTTAGCCGATATTAGTCAGTCGGTCGCATAAGCTTTTAACAAAACATCAAAATCTAAACTGCAAATGCTAATTACGTACTGAAAAGAACATTTTTAATATAAATTAGACACTTGAGATAAATGAATAGTTTATTTTGATAAGTACTAAACGGTTACTTTTAAGCGCCAGAGCCTCGTTATAGCATAGACTTCGTATGTACGGTCAGCGACCAAACTGAATATGTTCCGGAATTTTGAATTTATGCAACGTAGGATTGACTTGTAATTTTGTGAATAGCCTCCTACGAATAGCCTTATTATACTTTTCAATAAATTATAAGACATAGAAATTAATTTCTTATTTGCGTCAGCTCCTACGCGGTGAAACTTATAATTCATTTTTTACATACTGAAAATACAGGATTTTTAGATTAACAAATATTATTATATCTGATATAACAACACTTAAATCATGTATATGTCTACATAAAAATGACAAATATAAGTAGTAAGTGGGGTTCAATAACGAGACATTCCAATGCATAAGAGAGAGATAGAAGATCTTGTGTTCCTGCGTGCGGGAGAGATGCAAGTATGGAAAGAGATCCGACAAGATACATAGATCTCTGGGATCGGCCAATGGCAGCCTGGGGACCGGGATTTGTGTGGCCAGACACAGGCGGCGAATATTGACATTGTGGTATGGTAGTTAAGTGCATAGTGGTTGCGGGCATGGGGATAAATTGATAAAGAAATGCCGAGAAGTATTCATCCTAATTATCAAATGTATTATATAAAATTGAATTATTATTAAAGTACTATATGATTTTACTGTAATATTGCGTATTTATTGAGACGCTAATGTATTGGGCGTACGTTGAATAAACAATGCTTTATTAATAAAAGTATGTATGCTTCGAAATATACATATATGTATTATAACTAAACATTTTTGCAAATTTATTTTAAACTTTAAATATATACCTACTTATATGAAAACATACTTTACGATTTGAAATTATAAGAATTGTTTTCGAATAAAGAAAAATGTAGAGAGATGGTGTTATTGTATACTAAGTAATTATAAGATTTTCTGGCTGTACTTAATATAAACAAATGATGAGTGTCGAGCCATCGAGTGAATTATAAAATAAACACTATTTTAATCTGTCTTAGTTGTGTTAGTGTCGTGATAGTTAAGGGGCTTGACTTGCTACCGCGGCACGTCAAAAATTCTACCTAACAATTATAACTGTTGCATCTAAAATATCTGGAATATACATCTGAAACTTTTTTAACACTAAGAATAGCAATAGGGCTATGGTGGTATGTTGCCATATTGTACAAATTCCCTTAACTTAATTAAATAATTAATAAATGAGTAAGCGAAAATATGCAATTTTCTTTACTCAATTTTAAACTTCATAAGCAAGTAATTTTAAAAAATAATCAACTTAACTCCTTAGATAATACACTAAGTAAAAGATAAATATAAATATATATACATATTTCCTACGCGTTTTGCTATAAACAGTAATATTAGAAATGTAATATTTACTTCGAAAATTACTCGCGAGATGTCACTAGCTGCAAGTTAAGCTTCTACCTGCAAGCAACTCCGCCCCACCAAGATTGTTATCGTGAGGGGACACCAAACCCTAGGAACGGAACGAACCTCATGCTCGAGAACAATTTGAAATTTTGTGTTTGTTGTGTATGTGTATTGATGTGACCAGCACATGACCTCTCGTCAATTCCATGTGTAAAATTGTAATGTTTGAATGAAGAGGGTTGCATAAGCAAAAAAATAATTTTTTATACGTGTCCCCTCGCAATTGTAATAAAAAATAATGAATATTTATTAAAATTTTGTAAATTATATGATTTATGTTTGTGTCCTGAAAATATTTTGGTTGAAAAAATACAACGGATATGGAAAAAAATTATTCATTTCCGGTTTATAACTTGAAATACGTAGACCAAATTATATTCAGGACACAATTTATTAAAAACCATAAACAAATATATAAATTTTATAAAAGTGTATGCAATAGGTTTTTAAAACGACGCATACGAAAAATTTACCAAAACAGATTCATTTGACTGCTGCGGCACTGAAAAATAGTTTGGGCATTACCTTACAGATATCAGCACTAGAAATGTCGGTAATGCAGTTCGGAAAGTAAACAATGAAGTTCTACCCGTTCTACCCATATACATATTAACTAATATATTGCGGATCCTTTGCTTTTCTTGAAGGAAACACTGTGAAATGGAAATATCATTTCTGCATAAGTCTATCTCATACAAACACCCAACCGCGAATTATGCGCATGCTTTTAAACCTTGACTACTATTGGCTAACAAGGAAATCATGATCACTTTTTGCGAATCACAGAGTTCTGTTTATTAACGACTACCGCGAGAAATTTTAAAATTAAATTTGAGAAATTACACAATGTACCTACTATTTATTTTGTATGTAAATTCTTGAATATAAATATTAGTAATAATAAAAAACATGACATATTCTAGTACTAAATTTGAATCAAATAATTTACTTTGTTGTACTGTAAAAATAATAGGAATACAATCTGGTCAGGATTAATTTATGTAGGTGACAATAAATTACTGTATGAAACACAAAGCAAATGCTTTCGAAGTGCAACTACAAACAGAAAAGAAATCAAACGTCAAAGTCAAACTATGTGCTCGCTGCATCACCAGGGCCGCGTTCCAAAACCAAGGATACCCAGTTTTGGCGTAGAGTATGATGTTTTGTGTTTTGGAACGAATGAGAGTTTTGTTAAAGTAAAAAATTGAAACTAAATTAAAAATAATTTTATAAAACTAACAAAACTACTTATAATTACAACATTATTGTCAAGCCCGTAATAAAAGCGCTTTTATGGAGCACTCTCCTCAATATAATGTGAAAGTACGCTCCATAAAAGCGCTTTTATTATAAAAGTATGCTCGTAATACACGCCATCGTATTTACTTATGTTTGTTTTCAACCAAAAGCATGTTTTCTTCCTCAAGAAGGCAAATTACTTTCATATGTTGAGAATCGTGAGCATCTACGTTTGAAAATATTGTGGAGTAATTTTGCATACCCTCCTCGTTAGTAGAATATCACTTTGGAGTAAACTCTGGCTGTTTTGGAACAGGTTGAGTAAACTCTGAGAGTAAGGTTATTAGTTTTGAAACGACTTTGAATAATTTCGTACTCTAAGAGTAGGATTTTGGAACGCAGCCCAGCCAGCGACGCTGTCAGCGTTAGCCAATAGTAGTCAAGATTTCCGAACATGCGCATAATTGCCAGTTGGGTGTTTGTGAGAGATAGACTTATGCAGAATTTATATTTCCATTTCACAGTGTCTCCTTCACCTACTCTTATGGGAAAGATACGAGCATTAGCAATATATTAGTTAATAGGTATATGGTTCTACCTGACTATGCATGACACTTTTGTAATTTGATTTACAATCTTTTATTATTGCTGCTATTTCCATGAATGGTTTCTTACAGAAAATAAATATAAGCTAAAAATGTAAGAGAAATTGGCCTCGAACTGTTCTATTGTGAACAAATAAAAACATATATTATTAACAATTAATTATTTTTTTTAAAAGTATTGTTTCACTAAATACAAGAAATCAAGTAATAACAAGAAACAATATATTTTAAGGCAATTGAAATTTCTTTTATCAGCACTAACATGGTGAAACTTCATTTTTGAATTTGTATATTAAATAAAGACTCAGTTTTTTATGACTATAGTTTCGCTACCACAGTAACGTCATCATAAATAAAGTTTAAAATTAAGTAGTTTTTCACTCAGTTAGTAATTGATATGTAATCAATTAACCATCATCATTGTGAATGTTTTTTTCAAAATGGTAAAATTATTGATTATGTAATAATTAAATATTAAATAATAATAATTAATAATAATAATACGATAATATTACACAATTGAAATTATTTACAAAAAAAAAGTTTAAAGTTAAGTAGTTTTTCACTCAGTAAATGATATGTAATCAAAAGTTAAAATTATAGATTATTTAATAATTATTTTTTGACCCTCAAAGTTTTAGCTTCCAAAATGTACTCCGGGTCTTTAAATTTTTTGTTTTGAAATCTATTCCCCAAAACAATTTCCGGCAATATACAATTTAAATAAAAAAACAACATCATCAGATCAATATTAATATAACAATATAAACTTAAAAACTTTTGTATAATTATGAATATATGTGTAAAAATATATCAAACTTAAATTGTAGAACTATACAATATGAAAAAGACGGAAGAAATTTATTACTATATTGACATAACAAAAATCATTAATATAATATTTACAAAACATTTTCTTGACGACCAGCGCCAAGTATTTATATTAAAGAGTAACAATAAAGATATAGCGGCTAAATGCCGGGACATTACATTATTCCTCCACTAGAAAAAGGATTAGAAATAAGTGGCCTAAGGGTTTAATGTGAAAGAACTAATCGAGCTATTAAAGTAAGCTGGTTTTAGGCGATCGATGGAAATTGTTTCTAATTTTTCATTTAGAATAATTTTAAAAAATTTATTGTAACGTTTCACGACCTTGAACGGGCCGTCGTAAGGTTTTTGTAAAGGAGGACCTATTGCATTGTTTTTTACGAAAACATGCGAAGTACGAAATAGGTCTGGGTTGACGTAATACTTTTGAGAACTAATTTTCGGAAAGCTGAAAGAAAATTTGTTGATGTAATCTTTTAGTTGTTGCAAATAAAAAGGTATTTCTGAATCTGGTAATATTTTTGTTTGTTTTGGAACTTCTCCTGGCACGCGTAGGGAAGTTCCGTAAACCAGTTCGGCCGAAGAACATTTAATAGGCTCTTTGTATGCTGTGCGTAAGCCTAATAAAACAAGAGGTAGATAATTATACCATTCTGAGGGATTGTTGTAAGTTTTTAAGGAAGTTTTTAGTTGCCGATGGAATCTTTCGATCAATCCGTTCGCTTGAGGGTGATAAGCCGTTGTTTTTAAGTGTTTAGTTCCCAATAGTGACAATAAATTTCTAAATAGAGCAGATTCAAACTGTTTACCCCTATCCGTAGTAATGACAGATGGGCAGCCGAATCTAGACACCCATGTAGTAACAAAAGCCTTAGACACTGTTTCTGCAGTGCAATCTTTGACAGGCACGACTTCGGGCCAACGGGAAAAATGATCAATACATGTTAGAACACTAGAATAACCATTTGAAAGAGGGAGATGTACTAAATCGATATGAACCTTTTCAAAACGGAAATTTGGTTGAGAACAAGGGGTAATTACAGACTTGGTATGTTTAGTTACTTTTGACGATTGACAAGTTAGGCAACTTTTTACCCAATTTTGAATATCTTTATTCATGCCAAGCCAAACAAATTTAGAGCCAATTAACTTAATGAATGCTTTAAATCCAGGATGAGAAAGTGAATGTAAAAGATTGCATATTTTTTGACGAAATTGTTTTGGAATATATGGTCTGGAAGTTCTTCTCGAAATGTCACATGACAAGGTAAGGTTGGAATACATTATGAAATTGTAAATTGGTTTTCTTTGACTGTATTAACATTTTCAGTTGACTGTCTTGTTGTTGTGCTGAAGCTATGTTAGAATAATTAATGCTAGTATTTAAATGTAAAGCATGTATTCTACATAGTGCGTCAGCTACTGCGTTGTCCTTGCCGGAGATGTGTTTAATGTCATTCGTGAATTGAAGTATGAAATCGAGGTGTCTAATTTCTTGAGGTGAATAAGTGTCAGATATTTTCTTTGAAATGTAAGTTAAAGGTTTGTGATCTGTAAAAATTGTAAAATTTCTACCTTCAATAAAATAACGAAATTTTTTGACAGCTGAGTAAATTGCTAATAGCTCTCGGCCAAACGTGCTGTATTTCTTTTCAGCTGAAGATAAAGCTCTAGAGTGGAATGCTATAGGTACCCAGTTATTGTTTATAAATTGTTGTAAAGTAGCCCCAATACCAGTGTCAGAGGCGTCTACCATTATGGATGTTTTGGCGTTATGTTTCGGAAAAGAAAGTGTCATATTATTAGCCAGTTTGTGCTTAATTTGGTGGAAAGCAGTTTTGGCTTCTCGAGACCAAGAAATTTCTATAGAACTATTGGGCTTATTAGTTAAAAGGTTGTTTATTGGTTGTAGAATATTTGCACAGTTTGAAATGAAACGATGGTAAAAATTAATTAAACCTAAAAATTCCCTTAATTTCCGTTGAGAATTGGGTAAAGGAAAATTTAAAATAGCATCAATTTTGTCTTTTAGAGGTTCTATACCCTTTGAAGAAATTCGATTTCTTTGACACAAAATTGACATTTGTTTTTATTGATCAAAATGTCATATTGTTTAAGTCTGTCAAAAATTGTATTCAGGTGTTGTAAATGTATTTCACGGGATTCACTGGCTATGAGAATGTCGTCAATATAAGCGAAACAGAAATCTAAACCTTTTGTTACTTCATTGATAAAACGTTAAAAGGTCTGTGCACTATTACGCAAACCAAAAGGCATGACTAGATATTCAAATAAACCAAAAGGGGTAATGATTGCAGTTTTAGAAATTGATTCTTCGTCCATAGGCAACTGATTATAGGCTTTAACTAAGTCTAATTTGGAGAATATGATTTTACCATGTAAATTGGCTGTAAAATCCTGAATATGGGGAATTGGGTACCTATCTGGGATAGTAATAGCGTTCAAGGCGCGATAATCACCGCAAGGTCGCCATTCCCCGGCCTCTTTCTTTTTAACTAAATGTAAAGGTGAGGCCCAGTTACTGGACGATGGACGGATCATTCCCATCTTTAACATTTTATCAAATTCCCTTTTTGCAATTTGTAACTTATCTGGTGCCAAACGTCTAGGGCGTGCAAATACTGGAGAACTATTAGTAATAATAGAATGTTTAACATTATGAGAAATTCTGCGTTGTGGATTGAACTGATTTGTCAAAGTAGGAAATTTCGATAAAAGTAGTGAAACATCATCTGACGTATAAGTTTTATTTGAGTTCACTGGAACAGAATTATTTTGTGTTGATTAAGAAATAATGATGTTAATTTGGGAATTTTGAATAACACGATTGGAACTTAAGTCAATTAATAATTTATAATGTTTAAGAAAACCAGCACCGATAATTGAATTCGCTACAATAAATTTCCAACTAAATTTATTTTTCAAACCAAAATCTAAAGTCAAATTTTTTGTCCCATAGGTTTGGATTAAAGAATTATTAGCAGCTTGTAAAGTTAAATTTTGTTTTGATCGTCTTTCACATAATGAAACTTCTGCTCCGGAATCCACTAGGAAGCGATGTCCCGAGATCTTGTCCGTCAAATAAAGAAGATGTGAAGATGAAGTAACGAAATTATTGCTGGAAATTGATGGTAATGATAGTTTTTTTTCAAAAAACGAATTATTACAATATTGATTGCGAATCACCTTTGAATTATCAATAAATTTTCCTTGACAAGGGGGAACACATTTCTTCGCCTTGGCTCCGAAGTTGAGATGGTACCAACAGAGTGAAGACGATTTAGGTGCTAGAGCAGTAATTTGATGTTTAAGTTCTTTTAATTCCTGTGATAACTTTTGTAGAGTAACCAAGTCCTGATTGATTGAAGAAACCGAAGTTTGGTTAATGCTTGCAATCTTATCAGCAACTTCTGCCTTTTCTTCTAAAGAAGAGTTGACTAACGAAGAAAGAATAACCTGTGTATTGGTTGGCAACTTTTGGAGGAAAAAGTTCTTCAAGAATTGTGTTATCCAGAGATTTAGTGCCGATTAGCTGCTTCATGAAACGTAGAATTTGTGTAGGTTTCATGTCTCCATCAAAAGTTAGATTTAATAATTGCTGTAATTTTTCTTTCTCAGACGAGCCGATTCGCTGAATTAAGGCATTCTTGATGGTTGTGTACGGAGTATCGTCTGGAGGTGCAACTATGATATCCCTAACTTCCTTAGAATATTGTGGACTTAAGGCACCAATGAGCTTGTGAAACTTCGAGAACTCACTAGTTATCCTTTGAGAAACGAATATGGCTTCCAGCTGTGAAAACCATAATTCGGGATCAGCGGGCCAGAATTCAGGTATTTTAAACGAAGATGAAAGGGCGGATACTTCAACTGCACTGCCCTCCGTCGAAATCCTAACTTCCGACAAAGGCATTTGTTAAAAAAGTAAGGTGCGAGTAGTTAGCTCGGGGTCACCAATGTAAAAATATATCAAACTTAAATTGTAGAACTATAAAATATGAAAAAAACATTTTCTTGACGACCAGCGCCAAGTATTTATATTAAAGAGTAACAATAAAGATATAGCGGCTAGATGCCGGGACATTACATATGTAAAGAAAATACTGAAACAAATATACGAGCCCCCACAACTATAGGTTCGGACACTTTAATTTTTTCTCTGTACAGTTATATTTGAGACACAGATAATGAATAAAAAGAATAACACAAATAATTTTATATACTATTACTAACAGGCTTACTTCTATGAACATTTTTAAATGAAGAGAGTTTTCAATATTATTTTTAAAATATATTTTAAAAATATTGAAGAATTTGCTTGTCAACTAAATTTTCGGACGCTTCAGACCTACAATATTTTCATAACGATATTGGGCAGAGTAGTCTGTGGAAAAAAATGAACTGTTTCTATGTGTCAATTAAATTGTTTCTACGTTTATTTTATAATCGTAATTGTGAATGGATGTGAATCATGGCTCGTGGAATAGCAACAAACGTGGAAATTCGCAATATTATTAAAAAATCGCATTTAAGTGGTATAAGTGGAAGAAAAATATCACGAAATCTTAAGTTACCTGTGTCTACAGTTGCTGATATTACAAAAAAATATTGTTCGCTTCGCTCAATTAAAATAGGTAAAAGTACAGGACGAAAACGTTTAATTACTGCTAGAGACATTCGGACCTTAATTTATATTACTAAAGAAAATCGTCGCAGTAGTTTGCGTGAATTAAGTAAATTATGGTCAGAAAGAATAAATAGGATTGTATCAACCGAAACCACACGAAAATATCTCAGAAAACAGGGATACAAATTTTATAAGGTATGTTATTATTCTTATCTTAATTTCAGTAGATGACTAAATTTATATGTCATGAAACAGGCGAAAGAAAAACCATTATTAACCACTTCCCAAAAACAAAAACGATTAAATTGGGCTAAGGAAAGACGTAATTGGAAACAGAAACAATGGGACACTATATTATTTAGTGACGAATCCAAATTTGATGTATGTGTTGGTGATATGCGAAAAAGAGTCATAAGGAACAAGTCTGAAGCTTATCATAAAGATTGCTTGAAAAGGACTGTTAAATTTCCTGCTAGTGTCATGGTTTGGGGCTGTATCTCATCAAAAGGCGTCGGAAAATTGCACTTCATTAATGGCATTGTAAACTCCCAGAAATATATAGAGATATTGAGAACCAGTCTAATCCCATCAGTTGAAACATTAAGTGACAATGGCGAATGGACGTTTCAGCAAGATGGTGCATCTTGTCATACGGCTAAAATGTCTAAAAATTGGTTTAATGAAAATAATATTAACGTTCTTGAATGGCCATCGAGTAGTCCGGATCTCAATCCCATTGAAAGTCTATGGGGAATCATGAAAAGAAAATTACGTAGTGATCCTCAAAGAACCGTTGATAGATTGAAGACAAAAATCGTTGAAATATGGAATTCCATAACACAAGAAGACTGTAAAAAGTTAATAAATTCAATGCCATTTAGATTAAATGCTGTTATTAAAGTTAAAGGAGATGTTACGCAGTATTAGTGCCACTAATTGGAAGTGTGTCCGAAGATTTAATTGACAAGTAATTTATATATATTTTTTTCAATAAATACTTAAAATAAAAAAAGCACATACATCAATGAATAATTTTCTTAAAATTAAGAGTGTAAGTTATAGTATTTAAAATTATTAATACAATGTCTATAAATTTATTATGTATTATGCAAAATCTACTACAATGATAAAAAAGGAAGTGTCCGAACCTATAGTTGTGGGGGCTCGTATATGAAGTAATAATAATAATAATAATAATAAAATAAATAATGGAAATTATTTACGAAAAAAGTTTAAAGGTACGTAGTTTTTCACTCAGTAACTGATACGTAATGAATTTGTTTTTTTCAAAAAGTTAAAATTATTCATTATTTAATAATTATTTTTTGTCCCTCAAAGTTTCAGCTTCCAAAATTTATTCCGGGTCTTTACATTTCTTATTTTGAAATCTATTCCCCAAAACAATTTCCGGAAATATGCAATTTAAATAAAACTTTTCTAGTTTTGGAATCATTACGTTTTCCCACAACTACTTGTCTCTATAAATTTCTTGAAAAGAATTTCAGCTGCAACATTAACTGCAGATTACTGATGTATTGTTTCCGAAAACGGCCGGTTATGTTGTAAATGATACACGATTTTTCCCCTTTATATCAAGCTAATTATCCAGGGATTATAAATTTCTGTTACTTGCGAAAGTCAATATTTAGAAATTACACTGTTTATCTTCTTAGGTCTAGTTGTACAATCTCCGGTTATAGTTATTAACGTCATTAAATAACGGACGCGACTGAGGTTTATAATCAGTCGAGTTCGTTATTTGCATATCGGCCGTGTGGCGTTTAAGATTTTTCGAAATAACATAAAATTTAAACATTTAGGAATAATAAAATTCTTCTATTTCTCATAATGAACAACTTTTTTGGTTAATTTATAAACTCTCATAGACAACAGTCCATAAATATGCTGTTATTTTTGTAGGAACACCTGATCCTTAATTGTAGGCGACAATTATAAAAAATAACTGCCTAGGCCGTTATTTCTATCTTTTCTTTTTTGTTTTAATCCTGTTATGTCATAATAACAGTATGGTATTACGAAAAAATTTTAACTTCCGGGTAAATAGACAAAATCGAATCGAAATGAACTGTCAAATAACAAATTTATCATTAACTAGCTGTACCCGTTGCAAATATTTGCAACAAACAATATTAAGAAGTAATGGTATTAAATAATAATTTTTTTGTATTTATAATGTTTAGTTCTCTGCTACACTGTTCTTTTAAAACTATCCCGCTCTGCTTTTTTGAATATATAGGGAGAACTCTGATCAATTACTAAACACAACACTCCGTTAATAATTAATATATTCTATTCAATTTTGACGTTTTAAACTGTCATTATTAACTCCATAGTAACAACTACAAGTAACACTTTATTCACAAGTGAATTAAAAAATTTTAAATCACTCTCACAAAATTTTAACTCACTCTGCAACATATAATGCATTTAAAATAACATCCGGTACGAAAATAACACTCACCATAATATTCATGAGACATTATCAGCCATTTACATTATTTTTCACGGCTAAAATAACAGACAAAAAAGCATTTTAAATAGATGATTTGACGTCTATAAGCGACGATTGTCATGCTCAGCCTACTAACTGATCAGTTTTTTATTTTGTCAAAATTAAATGTTATAATGGATTTTATTACTATTTCGTCAAAATTTAATAAAATATTGTACAAACCACGTGAGCTAAGAATGTTTATTTACTTGAAGAAATTAACGCACTCACTCTTACGGGCTCGTGAGCTAAACTTTCTTCTCATGAATAAACATTACCTTAGCTCACTTGGTGTGTAGATATCTATTATTCACAATCATTATAGTAATATACAGATTCCTAACCTTTTGGGGGTTGGAAAATCATTCCTAACTTTAATGACAATCTTTTGGGTTGGAAATAACAGATTTCACTTCCATCTCTTGGGTTGGAAATGTTTATGTAGGGGTTGCCTAGCAACATTGCCGTAGATCCCCATAATTAAGTAGGCTAAACAAATTTTAAGACAGCTGTCAAAATATTAATAAAATTAAAGGTTATAATTCATTGATTTATTTTGAAAATTATTGATTTAAAATGAGGATGATTGTGAATAAAATACTATATTGTAGGGCGTTTGTTATATCAGGATGAATTTCGGGTTCTTTATTAACAGAACACAACTTTAGTTTAAAATTGTATTATAATATTGGTATTACACGCTTAACTCTTTATTCGACACAAAACAAACTTATTACATCGCCATCACCACGTCTTACGTCTTGCCAGTTCAACTCACACTACTCGTATATATAGTCGTCGTTCTGTACGGGCTTCCGGTTACGCTTAAAGCGCGAAATATCAGGAGGTGGTGGGGGTTGTTTCTTACAATATATAACCTCGGTGGGAGTTTCATAACAGCCTCGCACATAATCTCACCTCGAGGCTTCGCCTCTCGGTAATATATATAAGCTCTCGGCTGTAATGAAACATCTCCCACCTCGGATGTAATATACTATTACAGTTGGAATGGAATACCCTATATCGAAAGTTTTTTTTATCAGTGACTATTTCACTCATACATTTATAAACCAATCCAAATTCAGGATTTTACCTAGTTACCAAGTTTCATTTTGACAAAACAATCTCACAAAAAAAAATTCGCACCCTTTAAGCCAATAAGATGCTGTATTTTGACAAGTGAGTTTTAATAAGTGAAAATTTTTGACGTTTTAAGCGTTTTAAGAGTGCCTAGGAAATATTGTTCATATACCTGTCAAAGTACATATATTTTCATTTTGAGTGTTTTCAGAGCAGTTTTTATTAAAAATGAGTCGATTCGGGCAGGAATCTGCTCAGAACATTGAAAAAGCAATATTAAATACAACACCTTAAAATTTAATAAAAACCCGGTCGTCGATATGGACTCAATTTGAAGATTTTTGTTAAGAAAAAAACTATAAATTGTTACCTGATACGCTAGAGCAGCAAATTGTCTAATGGAAATTATTATAATAATTGCACATTTTACAATAAATAGATCTTATGAATTGCAGTGCTGAAATATGTTTGTAATAATTAGTTTTGTTGTAGAAATAAAATTTGTTTTTGTACGCTGTCCGCTTATTTTTATTTTTGAAATAGTCATCCGAATACCATTCGTGGTTAAATTTTATCCTGGAATTTTTTTTTAGATTATTACTCGAGCCTTTTGCTAATTTATCTCGTGACATTGATCAAAAATCACTCGCTTGACAGCTGAATTTTTTGTCAATGTCACTCAATAAATTGCTAGGCAACCGGAACAATCTGAAAATTTTTCCGGCAAAAATTTACCACTTATGATATTATATATGAATATAGGCGTATGTTATTACCATAGTTACATTTAAAACGATTGACAGCAATGTATTATTGTTTTTTTTTTTTTTTTTAACTGAGCATAGGAAGTTGTCAAAGTCATCAAAGGCAGGTGTGGTGACCGGGCCATCATTTGTTTCAAAACTAATAATTAACAGTTATATGTATAATCTGTCTTTGTCAAATACACGCTTGTTCAATCATTGGTTAATGTTAAGTAAGTCTAATATGTCCAACTCTTTTCCTAGATGTATAATTAGTGGTTCTACTTCAGAAAATTCTTTTGCATATTCCTGTTGCCAGGATTTCTCTATGACAGATTCAGTATGTGAAATAAAATTTTGCCACTGAATTATCGGTACTTGGGCCAATGCTTCTTGCCACATTAATTTAACCTGGTTGTCCCCAAATCCGTCTCGTCCAATGTGATTGTCGTAGTACCTTTTACATTGAGACCATCCATCTTCTATTGCATTATAATGGCAATGATACGGTTGTAACCGTAAAACTTTATGACCATGTTCATGAATAATTTTGTCTGCAACGTAACTTGTAAGCATTGTATGGGATTTCGCCAATGCGTATAGTTCTGGACGAAACATCTGATCAGAGAAGGGAATATTTCTTTTCCGTTAGAAATTATTTTAATTCATTTTTTGTCCAAGTAGTGGTTGGAGGTTTTTCTAGTTACTCGGAATGATACGACGCGTTATCCATAACAATCAGAGTTGGCTCTTGGAGATTAGGTAGAAGCTGTTCCGTCAACCATTTGTTAAAATTCTCTGCATTCATTTCTCCGTGGTAATCGGACGTTGTAGACTTTGCTGCAAACACCAGCGAAGAATTCGATACAAATCCGTTTCTGCCGCCAGCACTTGAAATAATGTATCGTTTACCTTCTCCTGCTGGTTTATTTTTCACAGAGTGAACTGTGTCGTCTTGCCAGGATTTTCTTTTGCTTCCTCTTGCGAAAATCCAAGTTTCGTCGAGGAATACATAATATGGATCACATGAAGATTAATTTTCCATGTAGGCACGTAAAAATTTGATGCGCTGGTCAACAAATAGACGTCTGTTATCATCCGTTTGTATTTAAATCCAATATCACGGAGCACTGCATTTAGAGTAGCCTTCCCGAATGAAACTGTATCCCTTTCTTTCAATGCAGCCAGCAAAGATCTCAAAGTAATATGTTGTCCTACAAAGCAAGTGAGACATATAAATGACATATTTTGAAGTACTTCATATTGATAAACGTAATAGCTAAATTGTACGTACTATTGGTATACATTTCATAAATTCGTCGTCTTATTGCCTCAATTGTAAAATTTGTCAACGTTTTACCAATACTCGTCTTAGGTATACTTTTTCTAGGTGAAACAGGTTTGGAATAGCTGACTCGTGAAACTTCACCCTTCCGTACAACCCGCCGAACTGTAGAAACGCTAATTTTCAAAGCATTAACTACTCTCTGAATATAAAATAATTATTAGAATTTTAATAATAATAATAATAATAATAATAATAATAATAATAATAAAAATATAAGCACCTACCTCTTGGACGGCCTCTAATGAAATCAACGGTCCACTGTTATCTCTTTCTCGTGTGAAATATTCCACCAAATTCAACAACAATTCTTGAGCTTGGCTTCTTAATATTATTCCAGACATTATGTCTCCACAAAAGCAACAAAAACGAAGAACCAAAAACTAGTAGTAACAATAAGTATTAATAATAACAAAACGTTCAAAAAGAAATCAAAAACATGCACTATCGTAAACCACAAAGGAGTATTATATTATTAAAACTAATATATGTCAAAATAATGTAAACAAATCGTTGATACTAAAACAATGGTCGCCATGAAAATATCCCCCACCATTAAAATCTTAACCCATACGAATATTTTTGATGACGTACCGGTCACCACATCGCGGACATACTATAGGACTACTTGTACGAATTAATTTCCGTAATAAAATTAAATTACTTACTTATCATAGACCATAATGTATTTTTTTAGATCTACAATATCTTGACAAAACGCTTCAATGACAATATTTTCAATAATATTTTTTGCTATTGTTTATTTCTGACAAATTATTTTATAAATTTTTCTATTTTATTTCATAGATTACTTAATTCATTTCAAACTAAAGCAGCGACATGAACCTGTTAGTGACATCTGGGTCGCAGGGGGCACACTCGCACACTACTCTCACTGCCTACTGTTTGCTGCCAGTTTCCCAATACAAGTTGCACCGGGGTAGTTTATATCTGTATACATCTATCATAGATATGATAGTAGTGTTTATTAGAGAGAAAAGTATTGAGGTTCTTATCTAATAAAGAAAATTCAATATCGGTTATACAAAACTAAAGAAAAAGTCGATATGCGTTTCTGTTTTCAAGGATGTGCAATTATAAACAATAGAATATTACAGCCGAGTGTTGTCATTTTATTATTTGCTTTATTAGACATAATTTAAAAGCAACCGTACTTGTTATATATCACTGCAAAGAGAAATTTGTTTAGAATCTCATTCGGTAAAAATGAAGAGGAAGTGCCATTTAAAAAATCAAAGATATTTTTTCGGAAAATTAAGTCATAGAAAAAAATGTTTATGCTAAATTATAAATAAGATAGTAACAACTCTTACATTTAATTTTTCCTTGTATCTTTAATATTTCAGCAGATATAAGCCGGACAATAAAAAACCAACCATCCTGTATAGTTACTAATAAAATGCTATAACCATATTTTCCTGTAGGCTCGTAGGATAATTTGTATGAAATAATTACAGTAAAAATTCTAACACCCAAGAAGTAAATATTTTTTTTTATTATTGTTATAGTCTGTGTTTCTAATTTTGCATATATTAGCCCTAAGTTATTATTACCTTCCATCACCTTTAGGTAAGGAAGGTATTGTCTTTGGTCAAAAAATTCGGTGGTGAGTTTTTAATGAATAAGCACGTTTTAGGATCCCTAGAATACAAATTTACTATTTTAAGATGATGTTTGTTTGTATGTATGTATGTGTGTGTGTGTGTGACAAATTTTTCTCCGACGATAACTCTAATACTACAATTCTAAAAATTATAATTCTTTCATATTCCTCTTCTTTACATCCATATGAAGAGCTGATAAGATTTCGGTTATAATTGATCCTCCGGAAGTACCGTACAGTTTTTCATAAAAAAAACGCAGTTAAATATTATTTTTTGACATTTTATGTTATATTATAAATATTAAAGAAAATGGTCTTCTCTATACGATTTGATAATACATTTTCCTTCATACTCAATAGATATAGTGAATTCTAAATAAATAAATAAATAAATATAGAGTTAAAGAATTATAAAGATATTAACATGCAAAAATCAGTCAGCTTTGCTATTTATCATCGAAACAGTTGATATATTCAAAAAATTCTAATTGACCGATGTCAGTGTCAAGTGCAAAACTAAATATGGAAAGTATAGGATCAGAAAGTTATAGTGTTCCTCGCAAGTGCAGGGACGGATTAACCTATTTTAGGGCCCTAGACATTTTTTCCTGCCAGGACACCCGGGGTGTTATGTAATTTTTACGAGAACTTTCTAACAAAATAATAAATGATAGGTATATAATAGTAATTAACAAAAATAGTCAGTTTTTCCCGTGGCCGCGTGCCTGAGTGTCTGGTCGCGAACCTGGGGGAACCGGGTTCGATCCCGAGCGACGCCAAATATTTCGAATTTTAAATGGCACAAAAGTGACCCCTGTGGTGCAATCTCCACGCCAGCAATGAGTGCCCGTGAGGTGACGCCTGGTAAGCGCCCGCATGATACAAATATGTCATAATCATTACCGATATCTGCGATAAAGCAGATTGTGGCATACTCAGAAATGGGTAATATGCCGTGATGATATATTTTTTTTAGTCAGTTTTTCAAAAATCTTTAATACAGTTTCCATTGTTAGTATAATTATAAACATGCGTTTGATTATGTATCAATGCAATCAATAAAATAACTTTTTGTTTGTATGTCATAAATTAAGAAAACGAAATTTAGAAATTTATTCTGTTAAATGGCAAAACCATAGTTTTGAAAAAAATGATTATGAAATTAATTCAAAAATCCTTTTTCTTGGCTTTTAATACCACAAATTTATCAATTATTCCTTCGTAACTAATATTGTCTATGTATAGTACAGCTAAAGAAGTTAATTTTGTTTGACTTAATGAGTTTCGTAAATAGTTTTTTACGCGTTTTTACACCGAAAACAATCTTTCACCACATGCATTCGATTCAGGCAAAGTTAAAAATATACGTAATATGATTTCCATATTTGGAAACGTCGATACAATTTTTGTAGTCTATAAATCGTAGCATGTCATATGGCAACGTTAAATTTTGGCTTTTACAAAGTAATTGTAACAGTTCCTCATCCAATTCTTTTGTATCAATGTCTTCACTCCACCATTTTTTTTTTTAGTAATGTGGTATCTTCAGCTTCCGATTCAATTGATACATTGTCATTTGAGTTTGTATGAAATATTTTAAAAATCTCATTAATGTCTTTGTAACTTTTGCTACGTAGTTTAAATTTAAATTGAGTAGATGGATAAACTTTTATTTATTTTATGAAATAAAACGAAACTTTTATTTTATTTTTACATTTTTTTTTTTTCAAAGTGAACAGTTTGACCGGGCCTTTTAACAACCGGGCCCTAGACATTTGTCTTATTTGTCTATGCTATGGTCCGGCCCTGCGCAAGTAACATACAGTTGTAGTCTCGCCTCAGGATTGGAACTTTCAAAAGGCCGTAGAGAACATGGCAGAAGAAGATAGAAGGAAGTGTCACGTGCAATTTACATAGTGTATGTTCACGTTATAACTTTATTGAATTTATAGAATCTTTTCAAAGGAACTTTTGGTATAAAATCTGTAAAAAAATAGTATGTGTTCGTGTCACGATTTTATATGATATATGTATAGAATCTTTTCCAAGGATCTTTTGATATCGGATTTGTACAAAATACATCGAATTGACGGAAAGTCTTGCGCTGGCCACAACAGATTTTTTTATTGTTATTATAAATAGTCTGTGTTTCTAATTTTGCTATTATCTTTATGTTGTTACTATTAAAATCCTGTAACTATATTACCCTCTAGACCTGAGTCAATTTGTATGGATGAATTACAATACAGGGATAATATTACCAAAATTAGAAACACAGGCTATCATTAATAAAAGCAAAAATTTATTATGTTCACGGGTATGAAAGAAAATTTACGGTAATTAATTCATACAAATTATCCTACGGGTCCAGAGGATAATACAGTACCATAGAATTTTGTTACTAACAATATAGGGATAATACTAGCTACTAGTTTTCGGTTATTAATTCATAATAAATATCCTACTGGACTAGAGGATGACGTAGTTATTGCATTATTTGATTAGTACCAATATAGGGAAGGGATAATACGAGCAAAATTTCACTTTTTATTAAAATAATTTATAATTAATCATTACATTAATATAATTACAATGTATTCTATTGAAAAGAAATTAATGTAGCTGTACACACACAAAATAATAACAATTGTAACAATATTAAATTATATGCAAATAAATTGAATACAATTGCCATCATTTGTAAATAAGTTTGTAGGTAATATTTTCTAAAAGAAAACAAGATATATTTATTTTGTAGTAGTAATTTAACACTGAGAAAGCTGTAACTATAAGTTCATTAATTTAAAATTAAACAATATTTGGGTTTAGTTCTGTAGATTTTTTTATTAAAATTAACAACGTTTCGACAGCAAGGTGCTGTATTCTTCAGGTTTTAATAATAATAAAATAAATAAATATGTAGTCAAGACTAGAAGTATATAAAATCAAAGGTACATTGATAAATGGTTAATATAAAACATACAAATGAAAAAGAAAATTATAAACGAATAACAGTGTACCATGATTCATTTAGTTCATAGCCTGTGTTAAGATTGATATTATTAGGAGACTTCTGAATTTCTATAGCTTCTCTTATCAATCCTCCAATCCAGTGATTTTCCTTTGCTATAATTTTCGTATTTTCAAAATCAACTTCGTGAAGTTCTTCTATGGCATGTTCAGCTACCGCTGATTTAGTCTTATATGTCGTTGGTGTTCCTTTATTCTAGTAGCTATTGTTCTGCCAGTTTGTCCAATGTATACTTTTCCACAATGGCAAGGAATATTGGATATGCCAGAACATTGTAGAGAAACTTTATCTTTAACACTTCCAAGAAGATCTCGGATTTTTATACTTGATTTAAAAGATGTTTGTATGTTATATTTCTTTAAAATCCTGCCAATTTTGTCTGTAACATTGGCAACAAATGGTAAGATGGCATATAATTTCCTTTCTGTAATAACTTGTGGTAGTGGTTTATTCTTGGTCTTTAATGATCTTTTAATTTGAGCTTTACTGTAACCATTTTTTAGGAACACATCATCCAAAAAATTAATTTCTTCTTGAAGTTTACTTGGATATCATAAAGTAGCTGCTCTCTGATATAATGTTTTAATAGTATAAGCTTTTTGTGCAGGATGGTGGTTAGAGGTCTCATGAAGATATTGATTTGTATGCGTTGGTTTTCTATATACAGAATGAATGAGCTTACCATCGTCTTGTTTTTCCAAAAGAACATCCAAAAAAGGTAGGCGATTATTTTCTTCAATTTCAATGGAGAATTTGATATTCTTGTGTTGCATATTTATATGATTTAAAAAATCGTTCAATTCATCTCTTCCATGAGGCCAAATAGTAAAAACATCGTCAATATAACGAAGCCAGACAGTTGGTATCTTTCTAGCTGTATTTAGTACTTTTTCTTCAGAATTCTCTGTTGTCAAGTATCCAGGCACATGCGACTACATAAATTAATATAAATAATAAAATATCACAGTAGTTAAAAAAATATTGTTTTGTAAAAAATAAAATATATATATAAAACTGTCAATAAAATATTATTCGTATAAAATACAAAGTATGGTTCAAATTATTGTATTAATTAATTACAATAGGTTATGGGCCCAGACAATTCTGAATAAAAATATATACTACGAATAGAAGGTAACAAACTGTTATATTACTTTCAAAAGCAATCAATAATGAATAATGATCGAATTGAGCCTCTAAAAAGAGATAATTTTGATACCTGGAAATTACAAGCAGAAGCTTTACTGACAAGGTCAGGTTTGTGGAATTATGTTTCGGGAAAAATTAAGAAACCCGCTGATGATAAAGTTGACCAAGTCACAAAATGGGAACAAGATGATTTAAACGCCAGATCTGAATTAATTCTTATTATATCCCCATCTGAACTAAAGCAAATAAAAAATTGTAAAACCAAAAGATTTGTGGGATACTTTATGCCAAAATTATCAAAGTAAAGGTCCAGCTCGTAAAGCTACACTTTTAAAACAATTAATTTTGCGAAAAATGGATGACCATGATGATATTCGAAATCATTTAAATAAATTTACAGATATTGTAGACAAATTAACTGAAATGGACATAATAATTAATTCCGATCTATTAAGTATCATGATGCTATATTCTTTATCATCTTTTTTCGAAAATATTCATGTTGCTATTGAATCTCGGGATGAAATGCTATCACCCGAAAATTTGAAAATAAAGATCATTGAAAAGAGTGAAGCACGAAATAAAAATAGCAATTCAAAAGAAAATGCCTTTTTAGGAAAATATAACTTCAAACACAATAATTTTGCACAAAATAAAAATAAGTATGATTCCAAACCTAAATGTGAAAAATGTAATAGATTTGGACATATACGTCAAAATTGTTATTCTAAAAACACAAATGTCAAATGTGATATATGTCATCGAAATGGACATACAAGTCAAAATTGTTATTCAAAAAATTCAAATTATAAACCAAATCAAACAACATTTAAAGTAGAACAATGTTTATCATCAAATACTACAAATTTAAATGACACGTTTTGGTGTATTGATAGTGGTTCTACATCTCATATGCCTGGGATTAAATCTAATTTTGATGAATTAATCGAAAATAACGGAATTTTAAAACTAGCATCTAATGATGCAACTGCACATATTGAGGGTTCTGGTTGCATAAAATTAGAGGACAGAAATAACACGTGCAATATTAAAGATGTACTATATGTACCAACATTAAACACAAATTTAATTTCAGTTAGCAAAATAACAGAAAAAGACTATAAAGTTTTATTTAAAAAATTCAATGCAGAAATCATTGATAGAAAAGGAAATATTATAATGAAAGCTAATAAATCCAAAAACGGTTTATATTATTTTAATGCAAATAAAATAAATAAATATAACGAATCATCAAATTTTTCATCAGACAATAACAAAATTATAAACTGGCATAGAAAGTTAGGACATTTATAGGAAACAGATTTGAAAATAGCACTTAAAGAAAAATTATTAAACGGGCTTCAATTTAATCCGCAAACAAAATTAGACACATGTGAAATATGTATAAAAGGAAAATTATCAAGATTACCATTTCCTATTAGAGAAGAGCAGAAGAAAATAGATATTCTTCACACAGTACATTCAGATGTATGTGGACCATTCCGTGTGCAATCACCGGGAGGTGCTCATTATTTTGTAACATTAATCGACGAATATTCAAGATACACAAAAGTATATTTTTTGAAAAATAAAAACGAAGTTTTGGAAATATTCAAAATATATAAAAATGAAGTAGAAAATTATACAGGTAAGAAAATTAAATATTTTCAAAGCGATAATGGTACTGAATATTGCAATTCAGAATTCAATAATTATTTAAAACAATATGGAATCCAAAGAAGGCTTTCGGCGCCGCGAATACCCCAGTAAAACGGGCTAGCGGAAAGAAAAAATCGTACCATACTTGATAAAGCAAGATGTCTTCTATTGGAAGCAAAACTTCCACATATGTTTTGGGCTGAAGCAATAAACACAGCAAATTATTTAATAAATCGATCGCCATCACGATCAATAAATAGTGAAACTCCTTTCCAAAGATGGGCTGGTCGTACTCCCTCAGTTCGACACTTACAAATTTTTGGAACAAAAGTTTTCATTTTAAATAAAAATCCTAAAAAAGGAAAATTTGCATCACGAGCTGATGAAGGTATTTTTATGGGATATTCTGATACGTCAAAAGCATTCAGAAATTGGATACCCAACATAAAGAAAATAATTATTAGTCGCAATGTAAAATTTTTAAATAACTTCGATACAAATTTTTTGAAGAAGAATGGAGAAGATAACTTACTATCAGAAATTGAGGAAGAAGTTGACAACTTACAAGAAAATGTCATCATACCCCGAACTATAAATGCTACTCAACCTAATGAAGAAAATATTACAGAAATGCAGTCAACAGAAGAAAACAACGAAGAATTAATAAATATACGACCACAGCGAAAAAGAATACCTCCAACGTGGACTCAAGTTTTTGAAATGTCAAATATATGTTTTGAAGACAATATGAATGATGATGAAAATTTAGAATAATGGCACGAAGCAATTAAAGAAGAAATTAAAGCTCACTTAAAAAATGAGACATGGATAATAACAAAGAAAAAAGAAAACAAAAAACCAATTGACAATAAATTGGTACTGAAAAATAAATTAAATGCTGATGGTTCCATAGAAAGAAAAAAAGGAAAGACTGGTAGCTTGTGGTTTTACTCAACAATATGACATTGATTTTCATGAAATCTGTACCTGTAGTCAAATTAAATTCTATACGTTTTCTTTTAGGAATGGCAGCGGAAGAAAATTTAAATATCATTCAATTAGATGTATCTACAGCATATTTAAACGGAAATTTGGAAGAAGAAATATATATGACAATACCAAATTACCTTGAAAAATATTTAGGCGAAATAATGATTGAAGAAAGCACAAATGAAGATAAAAATTTACATGAAAAACCAAGAAAAATGTTAAAAGATTTAAGAAACGAAAAAGATAGAAAAGTCTGTTTATTACAAAAAACTTTATACGGACTGAAACAGTCAGGAAGACAGTGGTTCAAAAAACTGGATGGTACTTTAAAAGATTTAAGTTTTCAATCTTCAACAGCGGACCCATGCATTTACGACATTGAAAAAGGGGGAAATAAAGTAATAATCGCTAAATATGTGGACGATATATTAATAGCCTCATCAAATGAAAAAGAAATAATTAACATCAAAGAAAAACTCATGAACATATATAAAATGCGAGACTTAGGTAATGTTAAATTTTGTCTCGGTATTGAATTTACAAAACATAAAAATGGATACAGTATAAATCAGCAAAAATATATTGAAAATATCTTAGAAAAATATAATATGAAAGATTGTAAAATTGCCAGTACACCTATGGAATTTGGATTAAAATTAGAAAAAATAAATAACAGTAACACTAATTTGCCCTATCAAAATTTAATTGGATGTTTAATGTATTTATCAGTAGCTACTAGGCCAGATATAGCTTTTGCCGTAAGCTTCTTGAGCCAATTTAATACTTGTTTTGGTCAAGAACATTGGAAAGCTGCAAAATAAGTTGTAAGATACTTGAAAGGTACAAAAGATTTTTGTTTGATATATAGAAAAACAGGAAAATCTATTGTTGGATTAGCTGATGCGGATTGGACTAGCTGCACGATTGATCGCAGATCTTATACTGGTTTTTGTTTTTTGTATGGTGCAGGACCTATCAGCTGGCAATCAAAGAAGCGAAGAACTGTTGCTTTATCTACAGCCGATGCTGAATATATGGCTCTCACCGAAGCTGCAAAAGAAGCTATGCACCTAAAACAACTAGCAAATGATTTAGGAATTCCACATGAAAAAATTTGTATTTTCAATGATAATCAGACAGCGAAATCTCTAGCTATTAACCCCATTGTAAGTTCTAAATCTAAGCATATAAAAATTAAAGAACATTTTATCAAAGAAGCAATTCAAAATGGCGACGTTGAAATTTTATATTGAAGAAGCGAAGATATGGAAGCCGACATATTTACAAAAGCATTAACTAAACAAAAATATTTAATTTTCAGAAAAAAACTTCATCTTCATCAACTTCATCGCTCGTTAGGGGGAGTGTTGTTAAGTATCCAGGCACGAGCGACTACATAAATTAATATAAATAATAAAATATCATAGTAGTTAAAAACATGTTGTTTTGTAAAAAATAAAAAATTTATATAAAACTGTCAACAAAATATTATCCGTATAAAATACAAAGTATGGTTCAATTTATTGTATTAATTAATTACAACATTCTCCATATAGAAATTAGCAATGGAGGGAGAAATAGGAGAGCCCATGGCAACACCATCCACTTGTTTGTAGTAGTTACCATTGAAGAGGAAAAAACAGGATGTCAAACAATATTTGAATAGCTTAATAATGTCTGCAGGAAAATGATCTTCTAATAAATTTAAAGTTTCGTGAATCGGTACTTTCGTAAATAATGACGCAACGTCAAAACTGACAAGTAAATCATTATCTGTCAAAATCATGTCACCAATCAATTCCACAAAATGTCTAGAATCTTTGACGTAAGATGGTGAATGATTTATCAATGGGTTCAATAATCCGTCCAAATATCTTGCTAATTCATAAGTTGTAGAACCAATAGAATTAACAATAGGTCTTAACGGGACATCTTTCTTATGAATTTTTGGCAGACCATAGAATCTTGAAATAACAGAATCCTGGGGTATCAAGTTTTTTCAAATCTTCTGATGGTAAAGACGAGGATTTTAATAGTTTCGTTGTTTGGCATTTAGATGAACCTAGCGGATTACTCTTGACTTTAACATACGCTGGGTCATCTAACAAAGCGTTCGCCTTAATAATATAATCTTCTTTGTCCATAACTGTAGCTTTTTCCCTTGTCTGCTGGTAAAACAACAATATTCTTGTTGTTCTTTATTTCTTTTAAACATAAAAATTCTTTTTTTGACAAGTTTGGTTTAACTGACGTAGCCTTCTTCAGTATGCGCGCAGTTTCATGTCGAATCTCTTGTGACTTCTCTGCAGGCAGCGTCTGAATGGCCGCTTCAACACTCGTAATTATTTCTTCAGTTGATATACGGCTAGGTGTTACTCTATAACCAAAACCTTTGCATAAAACAGAATAAGCATTATCTGACAAAGAAAGCGAACTCAAATTGATAACTAATTTGTTTGTCGGAAAAGATACTTTTTGAGTGAAAGGTTTCTGTTTCCTAACTAAATCATCAAATTTAGATGTTTGCACGGTAAATAAAAACTTTGTTATGATTACCAAAAATGAGTTCCAGCAGCAATTTTTTTTGTCAATATAGGACCAGCAAATATATTTGTTAGTTACCTAGGTAAATTTGCTGGTAAAAATTGTTGTGGCAACAAATACAGTTTTGTTATATATAACAAAAGATATTTGTTATGCGAACAAATAAAATAAGTTACCATTAAGAAGTATAAATTTGTTATGCGAACAAATAAAATAAGTTACCATTGATAACTATGAATTTGTTTTGGAAACTAATAAATTTTGATAGATTTACAAATGCATTAATGAGGTAGTAAGGTAAAAATTAAATACCTGCGTATTATAAAATTTTTATTTATTTATAATTATAATCTATATACATGTAACAAATATTATATAAAAAAATAACATATGAAACAATAGTCACTTAAATTATACAGATTTATCAGTAATCGATACATACCTTCGAATTTCTCAATAAGACACTAATTGCCATTGTTTTAAAATATATTTTACAAAATCATCCATTTTTGTTGACGGGCACAAGAAACAAGCACTTTTAAAACACAATTTTCGACAGGCTAAAACTTAACAGCGCAAGCAAATGCGACACGACGTAGTATAGTAAACACGAACAGTGAATTGTCTGTATACCAGGGAATACCCTGTCTACACAAAAGTTTTAGTTACCTGTACAAAGTATATTTTATAGAAAGAAGAATTTGTAATCTTTACAAAATATAATATCACAGGATACAAAAAAATAAAATTTGTCCCAGTAACAGATTAAATATTTTTAATTGTTGCAAAATGATTTTGTGATCTGAACAAAGTAACAAAATGACTGCTTAGTAGAACTAATAATAATTGCTACCATGACTAATATTTTACAGCAAATAATACTTTTTATACACAACAAAAATTGTTTAGTTTTAGAAACTTAAAATACAAAGTTTTTCGTATACACGGCAAAAACATATTGTTGAAATAACAAAAAAAAAATACAGCTAAAAATTTTTTGTCCGGAATATCAATGTAATTTTTTACCGTGTGCAAGGCACTTAACTTTTGTTGATGTTTCAATAAATGTAGAAAAACAATATTGTCCAATGTAGACCAAATCTCTGGAGCAAGTGCAGAAGACAAAAACAAGTGTAGAGAAAAACAATCTTCATCTAAGCGTCCGATTTCTTTCCTCGTAAATTGGATTCTTTCGCGAAGCATTGCAAAACTTGCACGATTCAATATTTTTCTTGCTTGTTCAGTCTGTATGTAGCTGTTAACACGAGCGCAGCTGGGAATTATATTATCTCTGCATCTCTTCAAAAAGGTTAAATCACAAAGCCGGGATGTTTTTTGTTTCTTGACTCTTTCATATTTATTCACTTTTTTATAAATATCTTCCCCATAGAAGCTTTTAATATTTTGAAATATGCTTTCAGAACTCATTATAAATAAAATTTAACAATATTTGGGTTTAGTTCTGTAGATTTTTTATTAAAATTTAATTAATCTAAATTGTATTCTGTGTCCAGCATTAATTGAAAAATTTGCGTATTCGAAGACTCAAGTTGGTCGAATTTTTTCTGCAACAAATGTAGATTACCCCCTACTGCATTCATATCTGGATTCTATTGCCATTTCCTTATTTATTAATCCGTAAATTCGTGCGTATCACGCTTCTCGCTTTCTTGGCTCGATCCATTGTCGTTTCTTCCTCCGTATAACCTTACTTCTTACTTTGACCACACGGTCTTGTCACGGTCGCCACTTTTTTTGTTAAGTACAAAAAAGAAAACTCTGTGGTATATGGCGAGACAATCATTTATTAAATGGATCACAAATAGGTATTATAAATGTAACACAAAAAACACAAAATTATTCAAATAAAATCATATGTTAACAACACACAACCGCTAAACCCATCGGCTCGTACCACGATCACGGTTCTAACATTGGTGTTAGCTAGAACCGTGCTAACTATTTGACACATACTTCAGAGTTATGAAGAAAATCAGTGATGCCACTATACTAATTAAACAGAAAATATACCGATAGGCATATTTAATACATTTGGCTTCATTATTTTAAATTGTTTAATATGATTTGTCTCTGGACTTGTTTGTAAGATAAATTATTTAGAATATTGAAGCCAAATGTATTGAATATGCCTGTCAGTACATTTTCGGTTTAATCAGTATAGTGGCATCACTGATTTTTGTTGATAACCCTGAAGTATATGTCAAGTCGTCGTCAAGGTTTTAACTAATACCGGTCTTAGAACCGTGATCGTGGTACGAGCCATCATGGTTACCAACCAGACCAAAATTACATTTCAAAAGAACAAATGTTGCCAACTCAAATCATTTTTACATCTAGTTCTCAACTTACATAAACACTTTAAATATAATTATTTAACATTGAATAAACCAACCCCGCAAAACAAAATAAATAAAAACTTTACAATATATTGAATCTCACCCAGTGACTGGCAAAGGTGGAACAAATTTGATACAGGTTTCCAGAAACCCTATTGATTTAAAATATTGAAATGATCCTAATGAATTAGTTCAACGACTTTATTTACTGCAGTTATCAAGTGCGATTGGATATAGTGGCCTTGATTCTGAAATAGCTTCAATAGAAGAGGAGTTAAGAGAAGAGAATCTTATTGAATAATATCAGTTACACCATGTCAATCGACAAGTTTCGATGTGTGTTGGATCCCTATTATATTTCTTCAGATGGCAACTATTCTGCAACGTCACATTAAACCTCAACTTCAGTTTTCGTTAACCACGGAAGGCGACATAAATTTTAATAATAAACGGCTATCTAATATTAACTTTCCTCGTAGTCTTAATGACGCTGCATCTAAAAAAATATGTAGACGAATATAACAGTTCATTAATAAAACAAAAGAAATGATTTAAAAACTGTACGTGACTGTGTAGCATTTTTTGTTAATAAACTGGATCAAGATTTACAAAATATACGGCATAATATTAGTCTCATCGAACAAACTTAAAACATTACAATTAGAGAAGAAATAATACGTATTAATGAATTAGTACTCAATTTGAATAAGAATGTTCTAAGTGTAAAAAACGTCGCTACAGATGTCTCTTCTTAAATAACAAATTAATTTATTTATTGAACCTGAAGGTAAATAAACAACTATGGGTAGTGTTAAATGAATGCTGACTAATGAAATTCACAAATCAGCACGCCGAAATTTTCCTAGACGCAAAGTTATATTGACAGGTTTTGATAATTTATGGCAAGCAGATCTAGTAGATATGTCATCGTATGCAAGTGAAAATAACAATGTTAAGTTTATGCTTACTGTTATTGATACATACTCAAAATATGCATGGGCGATACCAGTAGCTACGAAATTCGCTACAGATAACTGCTGCTATGAAAATTTCTTGCAAACGGCCGTATAGCGAAGAATCTGCAAAACAGATGATGGTAAAGAGTTCTTCAATCGAAATTTCAAAAAATTAATGATAGATTCTCATATTAATCATTATTATACATTTTCACATTTAAAAGCTAGTATACTTGAACGATGGAATCTAACATTGAAAGGAAAGATATAGAAACAATTCAGCTATACTGGGTGGTATAAGTGGTTGAATATTCTTGACAATCTAGTTGAAGAATATATTTAATACAAACAAACAAAGAATTAAATAGATAAAAAAATAAATAAATAAATAAATACATGAAATAAAATGTAAAGGTCAAAAATATAAAATAGTTACAAGTAGGTGATGAAGTACGAATAAGTAAGCATAAACAAGTATTTGATAAAGGTATACTCCAAATTGGACTACTAGGTTTTAAAGATAGGAAATGTGAAATACACAATATCTGTAACGTACCTATTGCAAGATTGGGAGGGAACCCGAATTAAGGATGGATTTTATCAAGAAGAACATCAGAAGACAAAATATCCTTATACCTATTTCGTTGAATGAATTGTAAAACGAAGAGGAAATAATTATTTGGTGAAGTGGTTAGGCTTCGACAATGAACATAATTATTTATGGATTACAAAGGATAATATTACACTGGCGAGCAAAAAATTGAGGTCAATTATTAATTATTATGTATTTTTCTAATTTTCTGTTTTAAGCTTATATTTGTAAATTGAAAACCATTATACTGTATTTTATAGGCTAAATTAATAATTCAATATTGAAACGCAAAGCATATTTTTTGGTTTTATAATTTATTATGAAAAAACAATAAATTTACATTTCAAACGTAGTTTGACTTTTTGTTGTTAGGAGTTATGTGGAACAAAAAAAATTTAAAAAAACTTACTACTAATATTGCCTATTTCCTCCTCTTGCGTTAGTTACTGCTTAAACTCGACGTGGCATACTTTGAATTAAGTTAAGGATCATATTCTGGTCAATATTATTCCATTGCTGCAATAGCAACGCTCTAAGCTCCTGGGCAGTTCTTGGAGCTGGTGTATGCTTTCGGATACGCCATCCCAACTCATCCCAGACATGTTCGATGGGATTCATGTCCGGACTGAGGGCTGGCCAATCAAACCGTCTAATTCCCACTTCATCCAGATGTTCTCTGACAACTCTGGCTGCGTGAGGTCTAGCATTATCTTGCATGAATGAAAATGCTACGCTCGCCCATAGTGATCAAGAAAGGCATAGCATGGTCTTCTAGAACCTCCGTAATGTACGTTTGAGCTGTCAGGGAGCCATTCTGTATGAAGATCAACTCTGTGCGTGCTTATGAAGCGATTCCTTCCCAAACCATAACCGACCCACCGCCAAATGGAAGTCGCTCGTCAATAGAAACTTGAGCGTATCTTTCTCCGGGTCTTCTCCATACTCGTCGACGTCCGTCTGAACCATTGAGGCAAAAACGCGACTCATTGGAAAAAGTACCCTGCCCCAGTCCTCACCATTCCATGCCGCGTGATTTCGGGCAAAAACCAATCTTGCAATTCGATGCCGGCGTTGCAATGGTGGACCTGTAGCCATCCTTCTACAAGACAATCCAGCATCATGAAGCCTTCTTCTAACGGTCCATTCACTAACATTTACATCTTTAACTTGTTGGAGTTGATTTCGTAGCAAAACCACAGAAGCTGTCCTATTCCGCAAACTTTCGGACACCAAAAATCGGTCATCTCTTCGGCTGGTGATTCTTTTACGCCCGGATCCTGGTGTTCTGGTTATCAAGCCAATCTCCTCATAGCGCTGAAACACCTTTTGTACAGCACAAAGGCTCCTACCAACAATTCTTGCAGTTTCACGTTTTCCTCGGCCATCTTGTATCAACGCTACAATTCTTGCCGCAGCAATAGGATTTACAAGCATTGTGAACTGCTAAATACACAATACGAGTACTACACCGTGTAACTGATAGATTTTACAAAGAGAAATCAACGCTATACCGGAAAGAAACACCGAAATGCGAATCTTCAATTACCGCGAATGCACGCTATTTCATAAAATTTGTAAAAAGAGTGATATTACATGACAGATAACAAAAGAAAACAGATGATATTTCTCAAAAAATAAATTATTAAGATCCTTCTATGATTTACAATTTAAAAACATGAGCTTAAAACAAAACATTCCAAAAATATATCATAATTAATAATTGACCTCAATTTTTTGCTCGCCAGTGTATATAAATATGTATTAAAGACAAAGTGTGTATATCTATGTAAAATACATATAATAAAAATTATATTGTATAATGATGATATAAAATTTTAGATGTACATCTTTTCAAAATATACCTAAGTATTTTATTTAAAGTTTACCAAAATGATTCCAACCTTATATCTCACTCTACATCTTATAGCATATGTAATTAATTGCTTTTAAGTGTATGTATTTCTTTCATTACTTTAATAATAATTCAATATTATATAATACTTTTAACAGTTAGGTTGAATACTTCTCGGCATTGCTTTATTAAGTTAGCCCCATGCCCGCATCCACCATGCACTTAACCACGATACCAAAATGTCAATATCCAAAGTTACCCCAAAATCGCCGCCTGTGTCTTGCGACACAAAACCCCGCCCCCAGGCTGCCATTGGCCGATCACAGAGATCTGTGTATCTTCTCGGATCTTTTTTTGCATTTACATCTCTCTCGAACGCATGAATACAAGATTTTCTATCTCTCTCTTATGCATTGGGATGTCTCGCTATTTGAACCCCACTTAATACTAATGTAAATGAGATATGTTAATAAATGTTTTTCTAGCTTGATTTTTTTTGTAAAATTTTTTGTAGTAACAACCAAAATATAAATAAATAAATTATTATTACACAATATTTTTATAATGTTTCTAGAATATTAACAAACAAATCTGGAGCATGTTTGAAACCATTTTTTTCAGAAGAAACGAACCACTCAAAGAAATGGAAAAAAATGGCTGCAAGTGAAAATAGTGATTGTTTTTTCTGCAAAGAAATTAATAATTTCAATGATAAATTATCAGTAAAGTGCGGCGGAAAATGTGGGAATTATTTTCATATGGCCTGTGCTTCTTTAAAAAAGGGTGAAACAACCCTAATTTCAAGCAATCAGCAAATATTGTGGTTTTGTGAAACATGCATAAAAATTGTAAACAAATCCATGGATACTGAAAATCAAAATCGAGAACTACAAGAAATGCTTAAAAATTTCTACGAGCTAATAAAAGAACAAGGTAGTACAATAAGTAATATGAATCATGAAATTACCCATTTAAAATCACAAATAAAAAATATTAATGACAACCTTCAAATTTTAAATCAAGTAAAACTGTCAAACTACTTGAAGAACTACCGCAAAAACCAGTTACGGCGGGAACTCAGTTGCCGACAGGCAAGCAAGTTAATATTGAAATTAACGATAAAACGTCAGATGACTCTACAGGTATAAAAATAAAAAATAAAACAAAACAAAGTACAACAATAAAATTAAGATCTCACTCCACATCACATGAGATCAATGATAAAAATAAAACAGCAATTGAACATATTAATGATAATAATTCCCAAACATTGTTAACTAAAAACAATAATGATGGGTTCAGGGAAGTACTAGGAAAGAGGGAAAAAGCCAGGCGTAGGAGTAAAATTACAACTGGTACTGGTTCAGCAAACTTGAAACTAAGCGCTGTACCGAAACAACATCATCATTTCATCTCTCGTCTATCCCCAGCAACTACAGCAACTGATATTGAGGATCATTTAAAGAGCTTAAATATTAAACAGTTCACTGTTCTACAATTAACGAGGAAATACAATACCTATAAATCATTTAAAGTAACTGTTCCAGAAAATTACAGTGCTACCGTGAGTGACACTGCGAATTGGCCAATGGGAACTTTTCTAAATATTTTTTTCAGCAAGAGACGATTTTCCTCCGAAAAGCCTGCTTTTTTAGGACAACAAAACACATCACAAGGACAACTGTGATAGCTAGTAAACCTGAAGATATTGTCTGTGCTAATGACTCTAGCTTCAAAACTTTTCATTCAAAGTTTAAGAAACAAATGTGATGAATTAGAAATTATACTACCCAAGTATTGTCCAGATTTCATATGTCTGTCCGAGCATTGGTTATCCACGTGTAAAATATTATCTTATAAATTAAATAATTATAAATTAGTAAGTAATTTTTGCAGAATAAATATGAGTTGCGGAAGTGTAGCAATATTCTGTAAAGAAAAATACTCCAGCCAAGCACTTTGCTTAAATGTTGAATGTAGAGAACAAGACTTTGAATATTGCTGCGCAAACTGCATTGTTCAAAATAAAAATTATGTTATAATCTGTGTATACAGGGTGTCCCATTTAAGGTACGAATGCATTGGTATCTCGAGAACCGTAAGAGCTACGAGGTTGGTTAAATTAGACAAAAGTTGCCCCATTAGGAGGCTATTTTAATGGTGTTTTGTTATTTGCGAAAAAATGCATAGGTCACTAGATACAGGTGAAAATGTAAATTTCGCGATTTTCTTTTTTTGCTTATAACTTTGTTATATGAAATAATACGAGATTCTGGTTTGCACTTTCATAAGGCACTTTTGTATGGTGAATTTGCAGAAGTTCTCAATTTTTTTTTTTATTTAACCATTTACGAGTTACTGATAGCAACTTTTATTTTTCATATGGAGGTTATATTAAGCTATGGCATTTTTAAATAGAGATTTTTTTTAGCTTTACAATGATATAAAACAATAATAATTTATTTTTATAATTAACAGAAAAATTAATAAAAATTGTTATTTATACTAAAATTAAATTGAAAAAAGTAAATCGAAGACTGCTATGGAAACAATGAACAACGAAAAAGTGCAACAATTGAATTTCTGAATTTTACTTGACAATAGTAGATTATTACGAGTAATAAACGAACTTTGACAACGAATGTAACAACTCAACATATCATATTTTTCCCAACGAGAAAAATTCATTTTTATTACTCGCAATAATCTACTATTGTCAAGTAAAATTCAGAAATTCAATTGTTGCACTTTTTTGTTGTTTATTGTTTCCATAGCAGCTTTCGATTTACTTTTTTCAATTTAATTTTAGTATAAATAACAATTTTTATTAATTTTTCTGTTAATTATTAAAATAAATTATTATTGTTTTATATCATTGTAAAGCTAAAAAAAATCTCTATTTAAAAATGCCATAGCTTAATATGACCTCCATATGAAAAATAAAAGTTGCTATCAGTAACTCGTAAATGGTTAGATATAAAAAAAAAATTGAGTACTTCTGCAAATTCACCATACAAAAGTGTCTTAAGAAAGTGCAAACCAGAATCTCGTATTATTTTGTGACAAGCGGCATATTTAGTTATTAGTGGATCTCAGGCGGCATATTTATTTATTAGTGGGTCTGGAAAAATGTCTTCGAAAATGTCAATGTTCAGAAAACCTTTGAAATTTTGTTTATGTGCGACAGTTGTAAAGTTTTATTATCCCTTGTCCAAATTTTAAGTTCAGGCTTCCAAATTGGTCACGTTTTAAGCCGTAAATTCAACCCTGAGAAAGTTTGGCGCGCATTCCAGGCAGATGAGTCAGTTTTTAAGCTACGTTTTCACTCATCCCGACCAAACTTTCTCAGTATTGAATTCTCCAATAGGAGGGTTGAAAAACGCCCACTCCACAAAACTAGTGGGGATGATATTTTCGAAGACAGAGGATTTTTCAAAAATTAAAAGACATTCCTTAACTGGTTGTAAAGAAGAAAAGTTCGTTTTTGAAGTGCCAGATTCGTGTGCCGAGTGTCCGCTCCTGACCTAAAATGTTTGGTAAGTCCAAACTTAGAATTAATTAGTATTAGTTATTGTTATATTTTATGTCTACGTCATTCCATTGATAAATGCTAAATTGTTGATTGCACTTAGAAATTGTTGGTCTTTTGTTTAATTTCAGAACTGTAACTTTTACCTCTCTATTTATTTGTAATTTAATTCTATTTTATTTAATATATTTAATGTGTCTAATATTGTCTTTGATTAATTCGTCTTGCCCTCCGAACGTAAGAAAGTATAAATTTTAGTAATTCTTTTCCAAGTTTTATTCAAACTCAAAATCCGGTTTGGTTATTTACCCTTAAAAAATAACCTGGTGGTAGCGCCTAATCATTTTATTAATATTTTATCCTAGTGCCGGATCTGTTCTGTCACATATTTTGGTTGGCAGCGGGGTGGGATTTGAATAAGTACTTGTGCCTTACCGCTCAAATTCCGTACAAAAAAAATCTATAATGCCTACAAACGATAGTCCCGCAACCGTAGGAACAGCGCCGGCAGGCGATAATACTGCAACCTTAATATCAGCGTTGGGTCTTTGTAACCGACTCCCTGATTTTTCGGGGCAACCAGGAGAATCAGTTCGCAGTTTTTTTTCGGATTTTGATAACTATAAAGCAATCGCACAATGGAATGACGAAACAGCTGTAAGGTTCGCCCATACTTGTTTTAAGAACAATGCAAAGTTGTTTGTTGATAATACTCCTGACGTGAGAAAAGAGCTAAATTGGGAGAAATTCAAGAGTAAAATAATAGACAGATTTGCACCTAGAACGAATTATGTTAGTATCGAGCATCAATTTTCTAGTTGTTTTCAACGCACTGGAGAATGCGTTGATGATTATGTAGATAGATTGAAAGTTCTAGGACAACATCTCTATGAACCTGCTTCAGATGCGGCCGAACAAACTATTATTACGAAAATGTTAGATAAAAGGATAGTAAAACAATTTGTTTTTGGTGTGTTACCATATTTACAGCGTGATTTAATCATAAATAACCCCGAAACACTAAGTGACGCTATAAAATTGGCAAAAAATTATGAGCACGCAGAGAATTTGATTCGCGGGCCAAGGAGTGATGTAAATCATGTAGCGCAAAACGAGCTAGTAGCAAAATTAGACCTCCTTACAGATAAAATCAAGCAATTAGAAAGTTGTAATAGTCAATCTAATTCAATTCCCAGTAATTTTTATGCACAAAACCAATCTAGTAGCAATTATTCTCCTCAAAATTTAAATAATGCATTTAACGGCAATAGAAATAATTTTAATCCGAATCAGCGTTTTAAACGAAATAATACAAATTTTAACACCGAAAATATAATGTGTTTCAAATGTTTAAAATTAGGGCATTTTGCAAGAAACTGCAGAAACACCAATACATCCGAACAGAATTTAAAATCTTGTTTTCGCTGCAAGATGCCGGGGCATAGAACCATCGAGTGCAAAGACACAAATGTAAGATTTTCCCAGTCAGAAAACAATGAGTCTTTAAACGAAAATCAGTCGTAGATGTCCCCGAATCTGACGACTTAGAAAACCACAAACGAAAAATTTATCACATCATCACACTAATACCCGAAAGTAGAAGTAATTGCGTTAGTTTAAATTTAGGGAACAAAAATTATTATTTTTTAATTGATACTGGGGCTAGTGTTAGCATCATAAAGCGCGATGTGGTAGAAGGGGAAAGGTTAACAATTGATAAACTAGATTCAAACAGAATAATCACAAGTATTTCAGGAGACCAATTACCAGTTTTAGGAACGGCCAATGTAAAAATAAAATTTAATAACAAATTTAAAAATCACGAATTCATAGTATGTAGCAATGAATTGTTAATAAAAGCGGACGGATTGATTGGGTTGGATTTTATGGAAAAATATAAGGCAGATATTAACTACGAAAGAGCAGAAATTAATTTAGATAATATTTGTTTTAAAATCGCGACGGTTCACAATGAAAAGTTGGGTAACACAAGTAATTCAAAATTAGCAGCAAAAATCACGAGAGAACGAAATGTGGGCGTTTCCGGGAATTCGATTGACACTACGGAAGATTCGACAGTCTCTTCAAAAAATGATAGCGGGGCGTCAATGATAATCAACAAGGGAGGAAACAATAGCAGTAAAATCAGCGGTAAATTAGGAAATGAAACAGAATGTGAGAAAACGGGTACCATGGAAAAACGGGTTAGCGATGTTCTTAAATGTCCATCGTTAATCCCGGAGGATTCGCTAGTTTCCTCAGGAAGTGGGCATTCAAAGAAAGAAAAAAAGGAATAAGAGCATACTACATTTTAGGCTGGGAAGTGTGCGATCACTAATGTAGAAAGAGAAAGGGAAAATCCTCCCAAGCTAAAATCTAGTTGCATCTAATTAGATTCTAGATTAAATTTAGTTTTAAATTTGTATCCTAGTTAGTTATGTATAAAATATATATATTGTAATTAGTAGTTAGTATTAGGCCGATACTGCAAAAAGTTTTAACTCATTCCAGCGTGTACCAGGACAGCATTCCTGTTGTGGCTGACCCGTAGTCGCGTCCCGAACCAACCAAGGAGAGCCTGCTAGTAAAGCGTTGGTCCAAACTACGAAAGTCCGTTAATTAAGGATTCCTGTTGGAATCAAAAGTACGGAAAAAGTCCAATAAGACACAATCGCTAACCGTAAGGCAATGAGAAGCGACGACCACGCTAAGTTGTAAGGCGTCTCCGCAGCGACATAACCATGCTGATCAGCGGGACCATTACCGGCGCCCACAGGAAGTGCCAGTTCAGGTAGCGCTGCGATTCCAAGCAGTAAAGACAATTTTCAATGTGTAGAATAAGACTAGTTTTAATGTTAGTTATATTTCCTTAAGAAATATAACTTTTCTAAGAGGAAAGGAGTGTGACAAGCGGCATATTTAGTTATTAGTGGATCTCAGGCGGCATATTTATTTATTAGTGGGTCTGGAAAAATGTCTTCGAAAATGTCAATGTTCAGAAAACCTTTGAAATTTTGTTTATGTGCGACAGTTGTAAAGTTTTATTATCCCTTGTCCAAATTTTAAGTTCAGGCTTCCAAATTGGTCACGTTTTAAGCCGTAAATTCAACCCTGAGAAAGTTTGGCGCGCATTCCAGGCAGATGAGTCAGTTTTTAAGCTACGTTTTCACTCATCCCGACCAAAATTTCTCAGTATTGAATTCTCCAATAGGAGGGTTGAAAAACGCCCACTCCACAAAACTAGTGGGGATGATATTTTCGAAGACAGAGTATTTTTCAAAAATTAAAAGACATTCCTTAACTGGTTGTAAAGAAGAAAAGTTCGTTTTTGAAGTGCCAGATTCGTGTGCCGAGTGTCCGCTCCTGACCTAAAATGTTTGGTAAGTCCAAACTTAGAATTAATTAGTATTAGTTATTGTTATATTTTATGTCTACGTCATTCCATTGATAAATGCTAAATTGTTGATTGCACTTAGAAATTGTTGGTCTTTTGTTTAATTTCAGAACTGTAACTTTTACCTCTCTATTTATTTGTAATTTAATTCTATTTTATTTAATATATTTAATGTGTCTAATATTGTCTTTGATTAATTCGTCTTGCCCTCCGAACGTAAGAAAGTATAAATTTTAGTAATTCTTTTCCAAGTTTTATTCAAACTCAAAATCCGGTTTGGTTATTTACCCTTAAAAAATAACCTGGTGGTAGCGCCTAATCATTTTATTAATATTTTATCCTAGTGCCGGATCTGTTCTGTCACAATTTCATATAACAAAGTTATAAGCAAAAAAAGAAAATCGCGAAATTTACATTTTCACCTGTATCTAGTGAGCTATGCATTTTTTCGCAAATAACAAAACACCATTAAAATAGCCTCCTAATGGGGCAACTTTTGTCTAATTTAACCAACCTCGTAGCTCTTACGGTTCTCGAGATACCAATGCATTCGTACCTTAAATGGGACACCCTGTATAGAGCTCCAAAAGGTAACATCCTATTTTTCTTCGAGAAACTATCAGATATTCTTCATACAATTTGTAAATCAAACAACCCAATATTTCTCTGTGGTGACCTAAATATAAATGCTATGGTTCAATCAGACAATTATGCCATATTATGCGACATACTAGAATCCTATGGACTGAAATCTTGTGTCAAGGGATATACTAGGGTAAGTGGAAATTCTCGATCGCAGTTAGACTATATTTTTTCTAATATTACAGACTGTTGTATAAAGGGTTCTGTTGAGACAACAACAATCTCTGATCATTTTGCACAGTTAGTCACTATTCCGGCACTACAAAAAAACAAAAGTTATACTTATATTCACAAAAGAAAATTTAATACTTCAAATAATGAATATTTTTCCTATTTACTAAGATGTGAAACATGGTCTGAAGTTTATAAAACTACAGATATCAATGATAAGTATAATGTTTTCTTAAGTACCTTAAAATATTATTTTGACTGTGCATATCCGCTACAAACAGTTAAAATAAAAAATAATTCTCCAAAATGGACAAATTCTGAAATAAAACAAACATCTGTCAATTTACATGATTTTTCCCTATTACATAGATCAACTAAAAGTCCAATAATTGCTGAAATTTATAAAGAGAAAAGACAACAATATAAGAAACTATTACAAAACACTAAACGTAATTATAATGACTTACAAATACCAAGTAGTAAAAATAAAATAAAAACTGCTTGGAATATAATTAAAACGAAGTAAATGAAAATTATACAAATGCTTCGATTGAATTATGTGATGATACAGGTAAAACAGAAACTGATACCATGCAAATTGCGGAAATGTTTAACAAGTATTTTGTAACAGGTAATATAAACAATAATAGTATCATGCAAACATCTACTAGTACACACGTTAAGCAAAATATGTTTCTAATGCCAAAGGATAAACACGAAGTAGAATCCATTCTTCTTGCACTTTCTCCAAAAACTTCATCTGGCTATGATGAGATCTCATGTTTTCTGTTACTCTCAATAACGCCTTACATATCTGAACCATTATGCGATATAATTAATACATCTTTCATTACTGGTAAATTTCCCGACAATTTAAAAATAGCCAAAGTGGTACCTGTATATAAAAATAAAGGCAGTCGAACAAATATTACAAGTTATCGACCAATATCTCTTTTGCCAAGTATTAGTAAAGTCCTAGAAAAAGCAATGCATGCCCGAATCATATCTTTTTTAAACAAATATAGCATCTTGTCACCAACCCAATTTGGTTTTGTACCAAATAAATGCTGTAACAAGGTGGGAATAGTGAAATAACAAGTAATGAACTTTAATATAAACTCTTCTAAATTATAGTTTCAATATCAACATTTTAATTCTGTTATCTTTGTAAGTCAAAATTCTGTTTAGAAATAATAATCATTATTTTCTCATATATCTGTTTAGTCTAGATGTCACCGCGTAGACATTTATTTGTTGACAATTAACTGTATAAGTTATTGGCTAGACTACGTCTTGTTATTTTACTATGGAGGCTACACCCTCGCACCCTTCTTTAGATATACGTCTGAAGAGGTAACCCTTTGTTTTTAAGGCAGTCGAGTCTTATGATTCAAACAGTTAAGACATGTAGTCTGTGTTTAGTTTTTGGGCGTTTTACGCCATGACTCGTAATTAAGGTTACAAGTTAATAATGTAACAGTTAGTTTGTGTTCAGTGTAAATAATAATTATAAGTTAATAATAAGATAAATGCAATTATGTAAAATAAAAGTATGTAAAGTTAAAATCAGTGTCATAAAAAACAAGGGACACTGCACTATCACTGAGGGTAGCGGGTGGCGGTTCTTCGCACCACAGGGGTCTCTGACTCGGCAGAGCAAAAAACTTAACCGGGATGCGTGTGACATCGGGGGAACTTAAGGCATAACCAGTGGCGTGCTTCCCAGGGTTGCGGCGTAGATCTTGCACATTTTCCTCGTCGGAAACCGTGTCCATGACGCCATCCACGATGTCCTCTTCATAGTCCGTTTGCAGGTCCTTGTCGTGCAGATTGTTGTCATATATTGTGTCATCCATATGTTCATCCTCCACGTAGCTGTGTCCTTCAGTTGATATTTGTTGGAATATCTCAGTTTTTATGTTTTGTGTACGTTAGCGACGTTACATGTTTTTGCAATTTCATGTTTCGTGTTTTGAATATTTGCAATGTGTTTTATGTTTCATATGTTTGCAACATATGTTTTATGTAACATTGATTTGTATTTTATGCTCTTGTGCATTATGTTTATGTATGCTTGCAGCATATGTTTTTATGTTCTATGTATCATTGATTTATGTTTTTCATTCATTTGGATTTTGATTCATGTATTTGTAACATATGTTTTATGTTTAGTTTATCATTGATTCATGCTTTTGTACATTATGTTTTATGTATTTGCGACATATGTTTAATTTGTTATTTATGTATTTGCTTTGTTTCGTGCATTATGTTTTTTTTTGCTTTCAGGAGTTGGTTATCCTTCAGTAAGCAGGTATTAGGAATAAATATATCAATTTTGGGATATATTTATGTCTTAAGGAAGGGAGAGTTGTAACAAGGTGGGAATAGTGAAATAACAAGTAATGAACTTTAATATAAACTCTTCTAAATTATAGTTTCAATATCAACATTTTAATTCTGTTATCTTTGTAAGTCAAAATTCTGTTTAGAAATAATAATCATTATTTTCTCATATATCTGTTTAGTCTAGATGTCACCGCGTAGACATTTATTTGTTGACAATTAACTGTATAAGTTATTGGCTAGACTACGTCTTGTTATTTTACTATGGAGGCTACACCCTCGCACCCTTCTTTAGATATACGTCTGAAGAGGTAACCCTTTGTTTTTAAGGCAGTCGAGTCTTATGATTCAAACAGTTAAGACATGTAGTCTGTGTTTAGTTTTTGGGCGTTTTACGCCATGACTCGTAATTAAGGTTACAAGTTAATAATGTAACAGTTAGTTTGTGTTCAGTGTAAATAATAATTATAAGTTAATAATAAGATAAATGTAATTATGTAAAATAAAAGTATGTAAAGTTAAAATCAGTGTCATAAAAATATATTGTGCGTGCCATCCATCCATCTAAGATGTGTTCATCATCTATCATCAAGTGTTGAGTGTTTGGTGATAGTGTGAGCGTAAAAGGGTGTTCCTCCTCAGTATATTGGTGGACAAACCAGCAAGCGTCCACCAGTAAGAAGAAATAGTGTCATCGTTCGTTCGGTAAGAAGTAATTAGAAGCTTCATCAAAGACCTCCCCCCCCCCCCCCCCCCCTGTTACAATGCACTGAAGATGCAATTTATAAAACAATTACTTATATTTTAAACTGTCTTGATAGAAAAGAAAATGTTGCAACTATATTTTTTGATCTAAGCAAACCTTTTGATGTACTAAAACATGACATATTAATTGATAAATTACAACATATTGGCATAAGAGGTATACCCCTTTCATGGTTTGATTCCTATTTGGAAGATCGTTATCAATATGTGTACTTGCAAGGTGAAGAAAATAATTCAAAAATTTCCGTAGAATCAAATCCTAGGAAAATTATACAGGGAGTACCGCAAGGCTCTGTATTAGGACCACTTTTATTCATTTTGTACACAAATGATCTAAATAATAACATAAATTGTAAGTCTCTATGTCACTTTGCAGACGATACGTCTTGCACCCTAAGTGCTAGGACAAGTATGGAACTCTCGGAACAGTGTAAAAATGCAGTTGCTCAAATGTCAGATTGGTGTTGTCACAACGGTTTAGATTTAAATCATTCTAAAACAGGAATACTGTATTTAATAGTAAAGCTAATGCTCAAGAAAGCCTACTTGTAAAATTTGATAATAAATCGATTCCCTTGTCTGTAGATATCAAGTTCCTAGGTTTATATATTGAATCGTGTCCAGTATGGTCAAAACACATTAGTAAATTGCATTCTTAACTAAATACAGCCTTTTTTGCTATTTATAAACTCAGAAACAATGTAAGTCTTGACACCCTTAAAACATACTACTTTGCACATGTTTACAGTAGATTAAGATATGGCATAATTTTCTGGGGTGGATCCAAGGAAGCGAATAAATTATTTGTATTACAAAAAAGAATATTTCGTTGTATGGTAAATGCTTGTAGCAGAACTCATTGTAAACCAATTTTTATAGAACTGCAAATATTGACAGTTATTTCTATGTATACAGGGTGTTCATTTTAAATGGGCCACCATTGCTATCTCGAGAACTAAAAGAGCTACAAAAACGGTTAAATGAGCAAACAATTTCTATTATACAAGATAAATTTAGGGAACAGAAAAAAAAAAATTTCGATCAGTGGTTCTCAAAATACGGGACTCAACTTTTTTATTTTAAATGTGAATATATTTTTTTTATTTGCTTATTCGATAGAGAATTTAATTCTGAATTCAATGATATAATATTATCATATCCTTACATAACGATTTTTTTTGAGTAAAATAGATATAAAGTTTTAAATTAATTTGGTTAAAATATATTACTAAGAGTGCAATGAATAGAAAAACTGAATATGTACATGTGTTTTTTTACGCATAATTAGAGTGCCATGATAGAAAGAAGTGAATAAAAGTATAATAAATGAAAAAAATTGTATGGCTTATACTTGTGTCGTTTTAAAATTTTATGCACCGTCCCTACACTTAATCTGCATTCATCAGAGGCCATTCGTACAGAAGCTCTTGGATTGGCTTCAAAATATGCCAAAACATTTATTTCATTGTTTTCATCCACCGGTCTTCTGGGTTTATGTATAAATGCAGTAGTATTACCACGTAATATTAGGTCAAGTTTTCGGAAATATTTCCGCGACGGTACTACTCTTTCAGGATATCGTTCCCTATACATATTAACTGCAGCTCGCGAATTTTTTCTTGATAAAATGTATGTTTCAAACATCTCAACTTTTTCAATGTGAGTAAAATTATACATTTTTAAAATTAAATTAAATGATTTTGAACTTCACTTGACAGTTATGATCACTTAACAAAACAAAATATTCACTTATTTCATTCAGAGCACTCTAATTCCAGGTTAAAAAATTACTTGTATTCAGTTTTTCCATTCATGGCACTCTTAGTAATATCATATTTTAATCAAATTAATTTAAAATTTTATATCTATTTTACTCAAAAAAATCGTTATGTGAGGATATGATAATATTATATCATTGAATTCAGAATTAAATTCTCTATCGAATAAGCAAATAAAAAAAATATGTTCACATTTAAAATAAAAAAGTTGAGTCCCGTATTTTGAGAACCACTGGTCGAAAAAAATTTTTTTTCTGTTCTCTAAATTTGTCTTGTATAATAGAAATTGTTTGCCCATTTAACCGTTTTTGTAGCTCTTATATTTCTCGAGATAGCAATGGTGGCCCATTTAAAATGAACATCCTGTATATTTGAGCTTGTCGTGTATGTAAGAAAAAATCAATATCTCTTTGTTAAAAATCAAGACATTTACTCTAATATGTCAACAAGAGGAAAATTAGATTACAGTTATCCAACACACAGACTTGAAATGTATAGGAAAGTCCTCATTATAGTGCCATTAAAATGTACAATAATCTGCCATTAAATATAAAAAATATTGAAAATAACAAAAAAATTATCAGAATTTTAAAACAATATTTAATTGAAAAATGTTATTATAATAAAAATGAATATTTTAATGTTTAATTTTGTAATTATATTCTCATTGTGACGTAGTCTTTGTAAGTAAACAATTACTGTTGTATACTTCTTTATGACAATAAATCTATTATTATTATTATGCTTAGCTTTAGATGATTATGTTTCTAACTTATATACTTTATTCTGTGGTAATATATCATGTAAATGTAACAATGAAAGTGTCTTCAGATAAATATTCAGTCACTTGATAATAAGATTGATCGCTTATTAATTTATTTAAAGGAATACCCTATTGATATTACATGTACCGCAGAACACTGGCTCGATAATACTGAAATAGAAACTATTTATTTACCGCAGTATAAGTTAATTTCTTTCCAGAGAACCCACAAGAGTAACTAAAACAACTAGTAGCTGTTTGTATATTTTTGTCACGAATATTGAGACCGATTTCAAGATGGGTATAATAGATCCGTGTCTTTCTGACCATAAAGGACAATTTTTTATTCGTTAATTTACTCAGAAAAATATTAATTTTTTTAAAAACTATTTAAATATGACTGATTTCACAAATACTTTTCTTGATTGTCATTTATCTCCTGAACAGTGTTGTTCTTACTTGATGATAATTTAACTTATTTAAGCGATTTACATTTTCCTTTAAAACAATGTACAAACAAAGTAAACAGTTCGCCGGACAATTGGTATAATTCAAATCACAAAAAAAAATGAGAGAAGAATTATATGATTGAAACATTTGTTTTGGTAAGTACGCAGAATGAATATTTTTTTATATTTATATAAAAGTAAAGTCATAAATTATAAAAAAGGAATGAGTAGAGTCTAAAAAAATGCCTGCAATAATTTCATTAAAAATTCGGAAAATAAAATAAAGCTAGTTGGAATCTAATAAATTTTGAGCGAAGTCAAGTACGAAATTACAACATAAATTAATATTTGAAATCCGATGTTTTAACTTATTTCAGCGATTTACATTTTCCTTTGAAACAATGTACAAAGAAAGTAAATATGTTGGATTAGGTCTAAGAAAAGTTAATCAGATTCCGGCGAAGTTGTAGAAACAATACTTTAATACTGAACAACATATATAACATTCGCAAACGATGTGTGTGTTATTAAATAATTCAACAGATAATACAAATACAAGTACGATGCTAGCACACTGCTGACTAATGGCTGACTGTTCTTCTGTCTATGCTTCTGCGCGCATCAGGGCGTTGGCTGCTGCGTTCGTTGTACCGTTTACGCTGTGGTGCGTTCGTTGTAACATTCCCCCTCGGGACGACGGACGGACAAGCTGAGCATCTCCATACACTTCTGGTGTTTGGGTTTGTACAACCCTTTGGTGAGGATATCCGCCATCATATCGACTGTCGAAACATGAGTAAGCGATAAGATGCCGTTCTTCAAAGCTTCACGAACGAAATGATAGCGTATATCTATGTGCTTACTACGAGCATGATGAACTGGATTCTTGGCGAGTTCAAGTGCACCCTGATTGTCATTGTACACTGAAACACAATCATAATCATTTATGTTCGTACCTATCTCGTTCAGGAAACCACGCAAGTATACGACTTCTTTCGAAGCTTCGGAGAGGCCTATGTATTCTGCCTCATTCGATGAGAGAGCGACAGATCTCTGTTTTCGGGCATCCCAGGTGATTGGACCTCCGCTCCATATGAAGCATATGCCGGTATACGATTTACGATCTAATAGGTTCCCACCCCAATCAGCGTCTACATATCCTGATAATTTGTCTTCTGTAGGACGATAAGTAATGCAAACTTCAGCAGAACCTTTAAAGGTATCTTAGTACGCGTTTTACTGCAGCCCAGTGGGATTTATCGTAGCAACCATTGAACTGTCCGAGGAAACTGCAAGCGTAACTTATATCTGGGCGAGTAGCGATCGCTAAGTAGTTCAACGCACCGACAAGCTCACGATATGGTAATCTTCTGTCTTCTTCGCTAGGTTCAGTTTCGGATTTTGTCAATTTTACACTAGGATCCATCGGAGTCGCAACTGGTTTACAATTAGTCATATTATATCTTCTTACTAGTTCTTTAATGTACCCGCGTTGATTCAAAGTAATATTGCGTCCTTCTTGCTGGAATTCGATTCCTAGGAAATTTTTTATTTCCCCTAAACTCTTGACTTCGAAGTTTTGGGATAATTTACTTTCGATTTCAGCAATGATCTCGACGTTATTGGACACGATCAAAATGTCGTCAACATAAGTAATGACGAAAGCTACAGCTCCCCCTCGCTTTAGCTTGTATATACATGGATCGGAATTCAAGGGACGAGCTCCTATTGACTTCAGAACTCCATCCAGCTTTTTATGCCAACTTCTGCCAGCCTGCCTAAGACCATACAGGGCCTTCTTCAGAAGTAACACCCGATCACTCGACTCTAGATCAGCTAAAGCTATTTTTGCTTCTTTCATGATTTTATTTTCAAATTTGTTTGATTCGGAAATTCGCTTCAGAGCTTCTTTCAGAAACTTTGGAGGTTCCATATATAACTCTTCTTCAAGGTCTCCGTTAAGGTAAGCTGTTGAAACATCGTACTGTCTGAATTTCATATTCATTTTCACAGCTGCTGCAGTGATTATCCGTACGGAGCTCAATCTCGCTACTGGCGAAAATGTTTCGTTAAAGTGTACCCCGGGTTTTTGTAGGAATCCCTGGGCAACTAAACGGGCATTCCTTTTTTGGAGTGTTCCGTTAGAATTCATTTTATTACGAAGAACGATCCGACTACCAATAATGGTCTTGTTCTTAGGACGATCAACTATTTTCCAAGTGTTGTTCTTGAGAATCGATGCAACTTCGTCAGCTATTGCATCCAACCACTCTCCGGATTGAGGACTAGAGATTGCTTCGTCCATCGGTACTTCGGATAAGAAAATCCCTTGCTCCTGTAAATGTTGTGCATCTTCTTCTAAACTTTCTTCTTTTGGCTGTGGACGAATATTGTATTCTTTTCTCGGTTTTCCGCGACGACCACTTCTGATTATTTTTGGTCTTCCCCGACCTCTTATATTCTCGGCAGTTTCTTCTTTCATGTCTTCTTTAAGGGTTACCGGAATCTCTTCATGAGTAACTTCATCATTTTCTGTACTTTCTTCACGTACTATGACTTCATCATAACGTAGTTCATTTAAATCATCATAAATGAGTTTGTCGGGAGCAAATTCTTCATAATTTGACTGAAATTTACTATCTTCTAAGAACTTCAAGTCTCGGCTTATTTCGACTTTATTTTCTTTAGCAATCCATATTCGGTAGCCCTTAGAAGTATCCTAATATTCCATCAGAACTCCTTCTTTGGAACGGGTTTCAAATTTTCCCTTATCCGGTTTTGTGTGAAGGCAGTATACTCTACAACCAAACTCTCTGAGATAGCTTACGTTAGGCTTATTACCGTACCACAGTTTGTATGGTGTTTCTCCGTCTAAACTAACAGTAGGGCAGCGATTTCTCAAGTGGTTGGCTGTGTTGACCGCTTCAGCCCAAAATCTAGAAGGTAGATTGGCTTGAATAAGTAGACATCGGGCCATTTCTAATAGGGTCCGATTCTTTCGTTCCGCGAGGCCGTTCTGTTCGGGGTGATATGGGATTGACAGTCTTCTTGATATGCCCTCTGACGTTAGGAACTCATTAAATTTTTTATTTATGTATTCCGTCCCATTGTCACTTCGTAAATACTTAATTTTTGTTCCTTTTAAATTTTCAAGTTTTGACTTCACTTCTTTGAATACATCAAACACTTCATTCTTTGTCTTTAGAAATCGTACTTCACACCACCTTGTAGCTTCGTCAGTGAACGTTACGAAGTACTTGGCTCCGCCCAAAGATTCACCGCGCATTGGACCACAGACATCCGTATGAATGATTTCGAGAACTTGTAAATCTTTCGGGTTGTTTTTAGGAGAGGGTGATCTAGTTAACTTTCCTTTTAGGCATACTTCGCAGTTAAACTCAGAAGTTCTTTTCTCGATATTCATACCATCATACTTGTTGTTTGAGTACGCAGTTATTAGGCTATTGACATTTATATGACCCATCCTTCTGTGCCACACTTCAGCGGGTAATTTCCGATTATTCGATGCATTCGTGTTGTTTCGTACAAAAACGACATCTTCGGATTCATTACTTACACAGATGTAATGTCGGTTGCTACTAGGTTCATTCGATACATGCGTAAAATGTTGGTTACCTACAGGTTCATTCGATACATGTCTGTAATGCTGGTTGCTTTCTGAGTCATTCAACTCACGCGTGAAGTACAGGTTGCCTATTCGGTCAGCATGCAACATAACGTTTCCATCAGCATCCAGAATTTCAGCTTCATTTTGCTTGAATAGTACACTGAAACCTCTGTCTGTGATTTTCGCAACTGACATTAAGTTAGTTCTTAGCTCAGGAACATGCAATGTGTTATTTAAGGCAATTTTTCTTACTTGTCCAGAATCGCCACAGTATATTTCAGCTGTACCTTTGGCAGCAATGTGGGTTGTTGACTGATTTGCCATGTTTACAGTACCAAAATTCCCTCTTTGTAGATTCATTAACATGTCGCTGTTCTTGCAAAGATGGGACGTGGCTCCGCTGTCGAGACACCACTTGGAGACTTCTTTGCTTCGAACTTGAAGTGCTTCATCGGCGTAAAAGGATATATCTTCTGCGTTTTTAGCTGAATCTCTTCGTTTGAGTGTACAGTTGATTGCTTTATGCCCAATCTGACTGCATTTATGGCATCGGAATTTGAACGGTTCGTCGCTTAGTTTCCCCGATTTTGTCTTCTCAGCCGTAGCAATTGGCTTCTTAAAGTGATTCCGTTTATTCTGATTCAATGAGTACATAGCATTTTGACCTATGCTACGTGTTTCATTTTGACGAGCTTCATATTCTTCCGTAATCTTAATACGTAACACATCCGGTGCTGGAAGTGTGTCACGGGATTCGATAGCGCACCTGAAATTTTCGAATTTTTCTGGAAGAGAATACAGTAACATTATTGAGAGCAAGTCTTTGTCAATTTTTACTTCCATTTCTTTAAGTTTGTCTACCACATCGAAGAATTTATTCAGATGTTCCTTTACATCTTTCCCGTCTTCCATTCGTTGAAGAAGAAGCGTTTTTAACAAGGTCGCTTTTCGGGCTGGACCTTTTGACTGGTATATACTTTCCAATTTGAGCTAAACTTCCCTGGAAGTTGTACATGCTTTAATCTGCTTGAGCTCTGAGGGACACATGGAAAGTATTATGTCCGATTTCGCTTTGCTATTAGCTGTAACCCAAGTATTCACGATTGTTTGATTAGTTTCATTTCGTTCCGGTTTTGGTATTTCGCCGTTCACATAACCAAACGCATCGGTTTTTATAAGCAGGGCTTGCATTTGAAGTTTCCACGTATCGTAATTAGAATTATTTAAGGGTTCAACACGCACAACGTTAGAACTCATTGTTAGTTTGCAACAATATTCAGTTCAAACATAAAAAATCGAATTCGACGACTCACAACTACGCACTTAGTTTTTCATAACGTACATTTGCGACAGCCTGGGCTCATAACCTGTTGGATTAGGTCTAAGAAAACTTAATCAGATTCCGGCGAAGTTGTAGAAACAATACTTTAATACTGAACAACATATATAACATTCGCAAACGATGTGTGTGTTATTAAATAATACAACAGATAATACAAATACAAGCACACTGCTGACTAATGGCTGACTGTTCTTCTGTCTATGCTTCTGCGCGCGTCAGGGCGTTGGCCGCTGCGTTCGTTGTACCGTTTACGCTGTGGTGCGTTCGTTGTAACAAAATAGTTCTCCGGACAATTGGTATAATTCAGATCTCAAAAAAATGAGAGAAGAATTATATGATTGAAACATTTGTTTTGGTAAGTACGCAAAATGAATATTTTTTTATATTTACATAAAAGTAAAGTCATAAATTATAAAAAAGAAATAAGAGAGTCTAAAAAAAATGCCTGCAATAATTTCATTAAAATTCGGAAAATACAAACAATAAAGGTAGTTGGAATCTAATAAATTTTGAGCGAAGTCAAGTACGAAATTACAACATAAATTCATATTTGAAACCCGATGACAATAACAACTACTTCACGACAGTGGCAAATATCGTGATTAAAATTATTTCAAACAATCAATTTAAAGCGGAAGATATTTTGGCGAGTACTACACAACCTATTTCTTGCGTCTTTACAATACAGCCTACTGATATAGTTGAGGTTTACGATGCGATTAAATCGTTAAATTATTATAAATGTTTAGATATTTATAATATTTTTAATAATCTGTTAAAACAAATAATTAACTGCCCTTTTTAATAAATTTTTGAATGAAGGAATTTATCCTTATACTTTTAAGAAAACTAAAGTCTTCCCTTTAATAAAAAAAGAAGAAATTAACAAAGTAGAAAACTATAGACCTGTATCTATTATACCCACAATTTCAAAAGCTTATAATTAAAAATAGATTGCTTTCCTATTTTGATAACTATGTTACCAACAGCAATTCGGTTTTCGTGCTCGCTGTTCATTTCAAGTTGTTTATAATGTTTTACAAAATATAATTTCAGGCCTAGAAGTAGGTAAACATATGGAACTTACTTTATGTGACCTGTCAAAAGCCTTTGCTTGCGTTAATCATGCCTTGCTTTTACATAAATTAGAATATTACCAGCGAAAACTCGGCGTAGCAGTACGTAAGTCCAATCTGACTAGTAATTAATTAAAACCCAAAGTGCTCGCGTTATCAGTCTTCTCGTATACTCAAACGACTTACCCTTATCCAAAAAACAAAAGCCAATCAACCTGTCAACCTTTTCTGCATGGCAGCGCGTTAGAAATCTTTTTATTTGATACTATATATGACATGGTTCTGACAACTTTATGCGAAAAAATTAAAGCCGATCGAGATATCAAATTTTTGACTCTTCTGCATAGCAGCCCTCGACGATACCTCTCATTTGATACCAAACTCGACATGGTTCTGACAACTTTGTACAAAAAACAAAAGCCGATCGAGCTCTCAAATTTCTGACATTTCTATATGGAAGCCCTTGACGATACCTCTCATTTGATACCAAACTCGACATGATTCTAATAACTATATGTAAAACACAAAAGCCGATCGAGCTATATAATTTTTAACATTTCTGCATTGCAACCCTTGACGATACCTCTCATTTCATACCATGCACATGGGTCTGGCAACTTTATGCAAAAAAACAAAATCCGATCGAGCTGTGAAATATCTGACCTTTCTGCATGGCAGGCCTTGACGATACCTCTCATTTGATACCAAACTCGACATGCTTCTGACAACTTTATTCAAAAACAAAGGCCAATCGAGCTGTCAAATTTTTGACATTTCTGCATGATAGCTCATGACGATACCTCTCATTTGGTACCAAATTCAAAATGGTTCTGACAACTTTATGCAAAAACAAAAGCCGATCGAACTGTCAACTTTTTGACATATCTGAGTGGCAGCCATTGACGACACTTCTCTTTTGATACTAAACACGACATGCTTCTGACAACTTTATACAAACAACAGAAGCCGTTCAAGTTTTCCAATTTCAGACATTTCTGCGTGGCAGCCTTTGACGATACCTCTCATTTAATACCAAACACGACGTGGTTCTGACAACGTTAAACAGAAAACAAAAGCCGATCAAGCTGTCAAATTCTTCACGTTGCAATAATTGTTTTTTACTTAGTTACTTATGGCAACACCTTTTCGTATAGTTATATTTAAAATATACCATATTTTTATTGGCAGCTTTGAAATTAATGGACTAACTTCACATAAATGCAGTTAGGAATATTTGTTTTTCACTTAGTAGTTATGGAATGTTTGGCATCACTTTTGAAGTGGACAAGATCCACGGACATGAACAACAAAAAATTAGGAATTTTAAATACATGGTGATTCTTGACCTATACGCATAAATGTAAGGAATGATAGTTTGTGATAGGTAATGACAGATAATGAAAAAAAAAAAAATTAGTAAAAGTTGTTTATTTACGGAGATAACGAATAAAGTTTGAAATTATTTTAGTAGCAATAAACTAACAAAAAATTAATTAACTAGGGTGCTGTGCATTAGTATCATAGCAATTGTTCGAGCCTCGGTTGCAATTGACCACTTTCTCTACCACACTGCACCACTCGTAGAAAAACTTCTCGTCCCGGATGATGTCTTTGGGGAAACCTTTGTGCATAAAGGCGAGCGCAGCTACTGAATTTTGTTCTGCTTCTCCGTACCTACGCTAATATCATATCCATAAATTCTGCGTTGGTGAAATGATGCGCTATAATAAAAACTAAAATACACGAAAGATTACGAAATAATGACAGACACGATTGAAAACAATTGCTATGACACTAATGCACAGCACCCTAGTTAATTAATTTTTTATTAGTTTATTGCTACTAAAATAATTTCAAACTTTATTTGTTATCTCCGTAAATAAACAACTTTTACTAATTTTTTCTTTTCATTATCTGTTATTACCTATTACAAATTATCATTCCTCACGTTTATGCGTATAGGTCAAGAATCACACTGTATAATGTTGTACGTTTTTTAAAAATTGTGGAATAATATCCCGTTGTCATAATTCATGTTTATGAACTGTAACGATTGTCACTAAGTTGAAACTCATGTTTACGCCGTAGCCTAGTGGTTAGCGTGATAGCTTTTTTTAGTTGGATTCATTGGTTCAAATCCCACTTGTGATAAACTATTTTTATATTTTTTTATTATTTGTAAATATGTAAACTACACATACAATGCAATAATTTCATTGTATTGTATGCCTATTGTTGTAAAATAAATATTTTTGTGCTGTACATATTGACTGGTAGCACAAGCGTGGTTCTAACACCGGTATCAATTAGAACCGTGTCAGTGACTTGACACATACTTCAGGGTTGTTAACAAAATAAGAGTTGCCAATATACTGAATTAAGTCGAAAATGTACTGACAGCCATATTCAATAAATTTGACCTCATTATTTAAAACCTAGAAACATTTAAAAAAACAAATCATATTAAATAATGTTAAATAGTGTTGGCAGATTTATTGAATATGGCTGTCAGTAATTTTTCAGCTTGATCAATATATTGGCAACACTTGTTTTCTTAATAAACCTGAAGTATGTGTCAACTCGTTGACATGGTTCTAGTTAACACCGGTGTTAGAACCACACTTGTGCTACCCATATATCTATTTCTAATAGGTATATGGTGCTACCAGCCATTCTGTTTGCAATGTTGAAATTTACAGATGTTGTCTACGCTTGTCCAGCGGCTTGAGTACTCGACTGGCGCAATATTCACCCATCGTGCTCAGGAATAATCATTTCATCTCATACTAACAAACACATCTAATCATAAACTGTAAATAATATATAATATCATAGCCGCTTTGTACATATCATTTTATCATTCACTAGAATATAAATGCATACCTCACTTAACATTACAATCATGACATAAATCACAATTATATTGTAAATAAAGGCAGTAAGCTCATAGCCCATCAAACATTATAATCATCCCATTCAATCACCAAAATGTACAATTATAAAATATCATAACCGCATTGTATATAGCTACACCGTCACTCATTTAGTTTTAAGATCATTCACCAGAACAGGTTTTTTCATTCATTTTTCCTGTAAATAAAAATGAATACATCTTATCTCGCTAAACACACCCTCATCTCATCACATATTGTAAATATTTAAAGGAAACGGTCTGGATTTAAAAACATAATTGTCTGTATAGCTGTAAAATAGCTGGGTACAACATAAAGGGTGCTATTCACAGCTCTATACTAAGCGTTACTAAGAAAACTGTATTAGGAATTACTAAAAAATCTATTCACAGCTCTATACTAGGCGATACTAAGCGTTCTAAGTTTTGTATTTAGTACACAAATGTAAAATAAGGTAGTACCGTGTTTAACATGGCTGAACGGGCAATTTGAAATGCGAGACATGCTCGATATGTTCGAAATTTAAGAAACAGGCGAATAAAAGTGTATGGACGACAGGCGGACCTGTTTACTGAATTCACACACAGCGAATTTAAAAGAAGATACAGACTGTCCAAAGAGAGTAGCCGATTTGTAATTAATTTGATTAAGGAAGAATTGACAGGCGAAAAAGTTCGTCGTAACTGTGTTTCGCCAAAATTACAAGTTCATGTGTTCATGTAGCATTCAGGTTTCCGCAAAGAGTTTGTACCAAACAATAACGGAAGTACTTATGAAATATTTTCATGTATGCTAATAAAAATACAATTTGAATTTAGACTTTGAAGTTCAATCTTAAGGTTGTGAAAATGACAGTTTATAATTTAGTAATCATAATTTCATATTAATACTTTATAGGATATTTACATGGTATTAGCCAGCAGACAATTAGTCGCATTATAGGTAAAGTTTCTGTTGCGTTGGCTCGAAAACTAACAAATTTTGTGAACTTCCAAGAAAAATTAAATTCATTTCCGGGCGTGATTAGGTGTATGGACTAAACACATATAAAAATTTAAAATCCTGGCCAATTAATTACACTTTTTTAAATTTTTTATAGAAATGTTAGCATATGTTATTTGAATATAATTTGGTGTTTGACATAATATAATGTATAACTGTGACTACCAAACATATTAGCGATGTTGTCAACTACATTTTTCGCTAGTCACTTGAATTAACTAAAATACGCTAGTATACATCTCTGAATAGGCAGTGTATTACATATTGTTTTAGCGCTAATACATGTTTTAACTAGTATATAGCTTTAGTATCAAGCTGTTAACAGCACCCATAGTGTTTATAATATAAAAAGCTTAGAATTTGTGATGCCATGAGCATCGCCCAGTACTGTACGATTGGCGCGCTGGGGATCGCTGGTTCGATTCCCCATGAAATGTTATTTTTACCTCCCGCTACCCTTGGTAAGGGAGGTATAGGGATCGTACTAAAAATCACATATCGAGATTTTAGTAATTGACCACGTTTTAAGGTCCCTAGAATCCAATTTTAACATTTTCACGATAATGTCTGTATATGTGTATGTGTGTATGTGTGTGTGTATGTGTGTGTGTATGTATGTGTAGGAATTCTGTCTTCACTCTAACTCAAATACTATCATTCAGAAAATTCTGAAACCTTGTATTTTCATCCTGTTCTAATATGAAAAGAAGCCATTAGATTTTGGTGTAAATCGGATAACCGGAAATGGCACTTTACCTGAAGCTCATAATGGTTTTTCTTCAAAAAATACGATTAAATGCCATTTTTTCGCATTTTATGTCTTATGAAAATTAAAGATTATTGAATTTTCTACAGGAATACATTAATACTTTTTTTATATGTTTTACAGATAAATTTAAAAATAATTTTTTTTATTAGTCGCGAAGCCTAAGGTAAACACAATTCCTTTGTTATACAGTTCATATTTCAAATGAATGTAACTGACAGTAAATGTCACTGTCAAAAAACTAATCATTTCAAATTAATAATAGTGACATTTTAAAAAGAAAATAATAAATAAAGCAATAGTTTTCTGCAATGGAACAGTTTGCAGCGTTAGTAAATATGTAGGTATGTATTTAAATTAATAAAAATTAAATAGCGGGAGGTTTTGTGTTGGCCACATCAGATTTTTTATTTTATGTTTCGAACATGGCGAGTATTTGCAAGATGGTTAAATCGTGTTTGAACCTTTTTTGAAGTTTTTAACGGTTTTTCGGGGTATAAATACGAGCTCGAGCATTAGTTTTATTCAGAGAGTGTTTGCTCTCTGCCGAGTCTGACATAGCTGCTGGTGTGTGCCGACAACTGTTGTCTTTGAGCCCCGAGCTGGTGAGTAAAATTTTACTCTGTCGTTTGCTTTTATCGCTTAGCTTTGGTGTGTGTCATTGCTAAACGAGATAGCTATCTGCTTGGTCAGTATTGGTGTGTGCCGATACTAACGCCGTATCATAATCCCGTAACTTTGCTGTGTGCCATTATTACTTGTGCGTACCGTGTTCCCGTAACTTTGGTGTGTACCATTGTTACTCGCCCGTACCGTGTTCCCGTAACTTTGGTGTGTGCTATTATTACTCGCTCGTACCATGTTCCCGTAACTTTGGTGTGTGCCATTGTTACTCGCTCGTACCGTGTTCACGTAACTTTGATGTGTGCCATTGTTATTCGCTCGTACCGTGTTCCCGCAATCTTGGTGTGTGCCATTGTTGTCCGTTCATTGTTGACCGTTTATAGTAGCGATTCTAGCTTGCAAATACTGCTGATTCTATTGTAGGACTTATTATTTTCTGCACTTACTTTGTTCCTTTTGTATAATACCATTTGTATATATTTCTTTATTTTATTTTTAATAAAATATTAAAGTTACTATAATTTCTTTTTGTGAGAAGAGCTACCCTAATCCTTTTGGCGTCCGAGCAATAATTTCAGAGACGCTAGTAGCGCGTCCTGCACTATCGACCATCTCTCCCTGTGCTGTGTTTCCGACTAATTACGACGACGGCTAAAACTAGCTGGATATACAAGTTAAAGAAAGATGAACTGCAAAAAGAGCTACAAAAGTTTGGCCTAGCAGCAGAAGGTACTGTGGAAGAACTCCGACAACGACTAGTCTCTCTAGCTTTGCAAAGCACAAGAGCTTCCGAATGTGGAGATGAAAGCAGGCCCAAGTACTGACAGTCAGGGCGACGAGGGGTCAAGACCTGTAGGGGATGATACACCGAAGACTCGTTCGACGAGTGAAATAGTCCGCAAATGGAACGTTTCCTTTGATGGAGAAACCGATGCAGCCATGTTCCTAGAAAGGTTGAAAGAGGCGAAAATCAGCTACGAAGTATCAGACGAAAACTTCATAACGTCGATCCCTGAACTTCTACGTGGTTCCGCGATCCTATGGTATAGGAACAATAAGGAGAAATGGAACACCTGGGAAGATTTTCTAAAAGCTTTCCCCGTTTTTTTCTTCCGGCTGATTACCAACTACAGCTCGCCGAGGAAATCAATCTGAAACGAGTGTAGTACTAGTTTGATTTACAACTTCTCGTGTCAGTTGAGATAAATTTTAAGTTTAAATTATAAGACTTGAAGAGAACATTTTATTCGTGACAAATCGTCTTTAATTACAGAAAACTTAATATCTATTATACATAACAAACAAAAATGGTCATGGATAAAAACAATATAACAATATAAATATAACGCTTGCTTATAAAATATTTGTGATACAAAATATAAAAGGCGCCTATGTTGGCGTGGGTAACGTGATGACATATAAGAGTTACCCATGTCGGCACAGGAACTCCCTCTGGCGAAAGGCGTCGACCACCAAAGACGTCTGGTGGGCCCTCTGTTGGGTTTCGTATTCCACCGGATCTTAGTACGCTGGCTTCAGACGATCGATGGAGACTATTTGGTTTGAATTTTTGATATTTATGGTGAGAAATTTGTATCACACGAAATGGACTTGTGTATGTGGGTAAAAGTTTGTGTCTGGCGCCGTCTGCGCGTAGAAACACGAATTGACAAGACTGAAGGTCTTTGTGTATGAATGGAGATATTTGACGTTTACGTGGATGGCTGTACGTGGTGTTTGAGAAAGTTGTTTTGAGTTGTGTGAGAAGTTCATGTTTGCTCAGTTTTGGGACCGGAGTTTGGATGAAAATTTCTCCGGGAACTCTTAAATTTTCTCCATATACAAGTTCAGCGGATGAGCATTATATTAGTTCTTTGAATGCGATTCTGAATCCTAACAATATTAAAGGTAAGTGTTCTAACCAATTGTTGGTTGTAAGTCTGGCTATAATTGCTGTTTTGATTTGTTTATTTAGGATTTCGACTGCGCTATTGCTTTGTGGATGATAAGCAGTTGTTCTAATTGAGCCTAAAAACTGGGTTAGTTCTTTGAAAAGTTTGGATTCGAAAGGCGTTCCTTGATCGGTCGTTATGGTTAGAGGTATGCCGAATCTGGGTATGTATTGTTCGTAAAATGTTTTTGCTATTTTAATTACTGAAGCTTCTTTCAAGGGATATGCTTCTGGCCACCGAGAAAATCTATCTACTGTGGTGAAAATGTACAGGAAATTATGTATTTTTGGAAGAGGTCCGATGATATCCATGTGAATGTGTTGAAAGCGTTCTGTTGGGTTTTCGAAAGGTTTAAATAGAGGTCGAGTGTGACTTGAAGTTTTTGATTTTTGACGGTTGATGCAATGTTTGCACCATGTGTAAATATTTTTCGCCATGTGAGGCCAAAAATATTTACAGGAGATATGTTTATTTGAAGCTCTGTAAGAGGAATGTGCTAGGTTATGAAATTTATCGAAAATAATTTGACAAAATTTTGGAAGTAAGTAAGGTCTTGGGGTGCCTTTACTTCACAAAAAAGTTTGATGTCGAAGAATGGTAAATGCATTTCTTTGATAGAAATTTTTAAATTTTTAGTATTTGAAAGTAAATTAGTTAGTTCGGTATTGGCGAGCTGTGCTTGTTGAATTTTTTGTGGTGAGATTTCTTGTAAAGACATAGTTTCGATAAGTGAAAGTGTATCAGCCACTATATTTTATATACCTATATATACCTTTAATGTATCGAATGTCAGATGTAAATTGTGCAACATAATCTAGATGTCTATATTGTCGAGGTGTTCTTTCTGATTTGACAAATAAGGAGGTTGATAGTGGTTTGTGATCTCTGAAAATGAAAAAGTTTTTTCCTTCTACGAAGTGTCTAAAATGTTTGGTTGCTAAAAATGCTGCTAGCAATTCTCTGTTAAAAACTGAGTAATTCATTTCTGTTTTTGAAAGTTTTTTTGAAAAAAAAGGCTAGCGGTTGCCAAGTGTTATTGGAAAATTGTTGTAGGACTGCGCCAACCGCAAAGGAAGACGCATCCACTGATATTGACAACTGAGCTGTGTGATTTGGAAAGACTAAGCAGGGGGCGGATGATGATTTATGTTTAACCTCGTTGAAAACGTGCAGTGTTGAATCTGTCCAAAGTAAGATGTAATTTTTTTTGTGTAAAATTAACTCATAAAGTGGATAAAGTGTTGGTGCAAAATGGGGAATGAATCTGTGATAATAGTTAATCATTCCTAAAAATCCGTGTAAGCCTTTACATGTTTTTGATGGTGGAAATTCAGTGATGCTTTTGATTCTGTCGCTTGCTGGTTTAATACCATCTTTTGTTATGTTATGACCTAAAAAATTTAAAGATGTAACGTTAAATTCACATTTTTCTGGTTTGATTTTAATATCAAATGAATTTAATCTTTCAAATAAAGTTTTAAGGTGAATGTAATGTTCTTATTGGGTTTTGCTTGCAATTAAAATGTCATCAATATAAACGAAAATGAAATCAATGTCGTATAATATTTCGTTTATGAATCTTTGAAAGGTTTGAGCCGCGTTTCTTAGTCGTGATGACTGTTGAATAAACATCTTCTTCTGCGACAGGGATTTGATGATAGGCTCTTACTAGATCGATTTTTGAAAAGATTTGGCAGTTGTGTAAATTGTTGTGAAATGAGTGTATGTGCGGTAAGGGTATCTGTCTGGGATTGTTGCCAGATTTAGGGCTCTGTAGTCTCTACAAGGTCTCCAAGAATTTTGTTCTTTTTTTGGGACCATGTGTAGAGGCGAAGAAACTGATGATGAAAAAACTCTACAAATACCAAGTTTGCGCCACCCACCGTAGACATCGACTTTTTAATACACAGGAAAAATACTATAAATATAAATTATAAACGTGTAATGGGAATGCGCCCCAGAACTTTGTAATAGTTATTTACATTCGAGAGCGTACAAGTTGTATTTTACAGCGCGACAGCTTTGTTTAAGGCACGAGCCCTTAAGGCGAGTGCCTTATTAGCTGGAGCGCTGTAAAATACTTCAAGCACGAGAACTGTATCAAATTTTTTGGCCGACGATAATGAAAATCACTTTTTTTAATGAGATGGGTTATATTTCTGAAAAGGATTAGTTTAAAATACTGGGGTTAAGTCAATTTCCAAATTTGATTTTACTTACCTTCATTAGAGTACTTCTTCTAGCGAAAATTTATTTGTTATAATAGACGTTGTTTATGACTGATAATATATTTATTTGCTCATGTTTTCTTCGTAATAAATAATAGGTAGGTGTCGATATTTGACATTTCAGCAATTTTCGCCTCGCGTATTTGACAGATATATCGATCAGTGACTATGTCGGTAACGGCGGATTTTTACAATAATGACAGATGTCGCTGCCGTGATTTTGGTTTATATAAATTAATTTTAAATATAGGAAATGTTAAAGTAAAAAAATAACTTATGTAGGTAGTACTTTTTTACATGAACTTTATTATAGTAAATTTTATTTCTTTTCTAAATGCCCATAAACGTCCAGTGTATTTTGATTATTTTACCGCATAGTTAGACAAGTTACAACACAGTAAGCGTAAAATGTAGGTTACACTTGCTGTGTATACAATTGTAAAGTTCCCATTACACTTCAGGAGGGCAAAAAAATATTTCCCTTCTGGCAGTGATATTGTAAATAAAAATAAATATGAAAATAAAGTGATACGAATGATATCTTTTTCATCAATCTTTCGTTGATAATGAAGTGGTCATAGATATGTCACCTTGATGTGGAAGTAGTAAGAGTACCGTGAAGAAAGAAGATCCAAAACTAAATTTCTGTGAAATATTGCTGCTCTTCTTGCACTAAATGCTGTGCGTGTTACACTGGCAAATGAGTCTGCCATTGATGCAAGTCCCACGGGCAAGTGAGTCTGCCGCTGATGTTAAAGATCGTGTTGCGCAGGCAAGTGAGTCTACCTGCATGTTGATGTAAATGATTTTGATGCTTGAATGATGCAAGAGGAGTTCTTCAAAGGGGTGTTCCATTAAAGCTTGCTGTATGATGCGTAGTGCTCGAGATTTTCATTAATTGAAGCGTAATTCCAGTTGGAGTAACCAATGTAAAATAGATGGCCTTACACAAACATTACACAAACACTTTAGTAGAGGCACGGTTCTAGTCGGGGCCACCAATGAAACGAGTAGAGGCACGGATCACGTCGGGGTCACCAATGACACGAGTGTAGTACTGGTTTGATTCAATACTTCTCGTGTCAGTTGAGATAAATTTAAAGTTTAAATTATAAGACTTGAAGAGAACATTTTATTCGTGACAACTCGTTTTTAATTACAGAAAACAACTTAATATCTATTATACATAACAACCAAAAATGGTAATGGATACAAACAATATAACAATATAAATATAACGCTTGCTTATAAAATATTTGTGATACAAAATATAAAAGTCGCCAGTGGTGGGTAACGTGATGAAATTTATGAGCTACCCATGTCGGCACAAATCGAAGAAATCAGAAACCCGGAGAACGAGGTCACGATTATATCGTCGAGTTACAGACCCTGATGCGTCGCCATGGGAACCTAACAAAGGAGGAAAAGCTATTCCGGCTTTTTAAAAACTTGCAGCCCGCGTACAGACAATACATTCGGCGGAAGGACTTCAACAATGTCGATGAGTTATTGTTGGAAGTCGAAGAATATGAGAGGTTGCGAACCTTGATGGTAAACACCGTTTCTGCATTGACTTCAGACGGCTAAATGAAGTCACTGAGAAAGATGCCTATCCCCTGCCATTTATCCATTCCATACTTGATCGACTTCGTCATGCCAAGGACTTTTCAGAAATAGACTTGAAAAATGGATATTGGCAAGTTCCGCTTACAGAAGCCAGCAAGCCTCTTACCGCATTTACCGTTCCGGGTAGGGGACTCTTCCAATTTTGAGTCATGCCATTCGGACTTCATGCAGCGCCTGCTACATTTCAGCGATTACTAGATGAGGTAATCGAAGCGAAGATGGACTCCTTCGCGTTTGCATAGCTGGACGACATTATCATATTTAGTTCGACTTTTGAGGAGCATCTAGAACATTTGGCACAAGTGTTTCAACAGCTTCGAGAGGCAAACCTAAAGATAAATCCAAAGAAGTGTCAGTTTGCTAAAATGTCGATTAAATATTTGGGGAGTCTAAACCAATAAAAAGAAATATTTGGGGCATGTTGTCTCAAGCAAGGGTATCGAAACTGATCTGGACAAAGTAGCGGCCGTCGTAAAAATACCGCCGCCTAGAAATGTGCGGGAGCTACGGCAAATACTGGAAGCGGCATCTTGGTATCGCCGTTTCATAAACGGGTTTTCAGACCTCATTACCCCTCTGACCTGACTCTTAAAAAAATCCGAAAGATGGAAATGGACGGAAAAGGAGCATGGTGCATATGACCAATTAAAACCCGCCTTAACTACTGCACCAGTGCTCGCCTGCCATAATTTTAAACATCCGTTCATTCTACAAAGGGACGCATACGATAAAGTACTAGGAGCAGCCCTATAACGCATCGAAGGCCATGAGTACGTGATCGCCTATGTAAGCCGCACATTAAACCGGGCGGAGCAAAATTACAGCACGACCGACAAAGAATGTCTCGCAGTAGTTTGGGGTATACAGAAGATGCGGCACTACCTAGAGGGATACCAGTTTACTGACTATCAGGCCCTGCAATATTTACACCGTTGCAACAGTCCCTCCGATAGGCTTTATTTCTCCAGCAATTCGATATGCAGATTGAATACAGAAAGGGCTCGCTAAATCAGTTAGCGGATGCACTATCTCGGCAACCCCTAACTAGCGAGGAAATGGACATAGACGAGTTGATGGTCGTTAATCCCGTCGATACTTGGTATGACCAGAAGTATAAGGCCGCGCAGGAAAGGGCGAAAGAATACCAAGATTACCGAATTCAGGAGGGGAAGTTATACCGCCGCTTCTGGGATCCCAACGACCTGACTGAATCGGAAGACAGTGGCACAGAATGGAAGCTTTGTGTGCCCGTAAGCGATCGCGCAGAGGTTCTTAAATACAACCACGACGTTCCGCACGCTGGTCAGAACTTGTTTCTAATTGTCCTTATTTCATAATTAATTCCATTTAAAGATTCTGATTTGTGTGTCAAACAAACGCTCTTCATCTTAATTTTCAAAGAGGACTTCGATGTATTGTTTTATAAAGCCAAAATTCGACTTTTAATAAATTTTTACACAAAAACAATGCATCTTACAGAAAAAATACTTATTACGAGGGCTCTGAAGAGAAGAATTTCCTACAGCTTAAAGCAAGTTTCATCAAAATTACTCCAGCCATTTAGGCTGTAGAGGTGAGCAAATTTTTGACGATCGTCTTGATGAGTTCAAATATATGTATATATATATATATATATATATATATATATATATATATATATATATATATATAGATAGATAGATAGATAGATAGATAGATAGATCCGCAACCTATTTAGTATATAAGACTAGTGATAAGTCGGCTACTGCGAGTTTCCCCTAAAGCTCCACTGATAGTGTTTTATAATAGTTTTACGTACGTCCAATATGTCTAATTATAATTTAAACCCAAAGTGCTAACAATATCAGTTTTTTTAATTCCCAAATGACTTATCTTTATGCAAAAAAAAAAACAAAATCCAATGAACCAGTCAAATATTTTTGCAAGGCAGCCCTTGAGGATACTTCAATTTGATACCAAGCGCGACATGGTTCTGACAACTATATGCATAAAACAAAAACCGATTGAGTTGTCAAACTTTTGACATTTCTGTATGGCAGTTCATGACGATTCCTTTGATACCAAACACGACATAGTTCTGACAACTTTATGCAAAAAACAAAGACCGATCGAGCTATGAAATTTATGTCCTTTCTACGTGGCTGCTTTTGACGATATTTCTCATTTAATACCAAAACATGACATGGTTCTGATTACCTTATGCAAAAAAATACAAATGCCAATCGAGCTGTAAAATTTTTGACATTTCTGCACGACAACCCTTGACGATACCTCTCATTTGATGCCGAACATGGCATGTGTCTGATAACTTTATGTAAAAAATCAAATGCCGATTTGGGTTTCAATTTTTTCACTTTTATATGGTTGGTAACATAAGTCTTTTTCATGCAGTTATTTAATAGTTACTATAGTATAAATGACAGTATGAAAATTAGTGTACCAACTTGACACTCATGTTATTAATATTATTGTTTTTTTTTTTATTTAGTTACTTAATTTCTCGTATAGTCAATTTTGAAATTTACTATATTTTTACTGGCAGCTTGTAAATTAATGAATTAACTTCACAGTAACGCGGTTTGTTTTTCAGTTAGTTACTTATGGAATGTTTTATAACACTTCTGTACCGATTTTATATTGATCTAGTTACAATAGAACAGAAATAGAATAGAATAGAAAATAGTATATTGTTTCAAAATGTAGGTACATCTTATACAATAGTGGTTGGCAGTGTTAACAAATATACATACATATATAATATATCTACATTTACAATCAACAATCATTTAGACAAAAAGGGATTATATAAAGTATTTAATAATAAAAACTTATAAACATTTTAATCCCCTAGTGAACTTAAGTTTTTGCATTCTATGTATCTAAATTTTTTTATTTACAACTAAACCAAATACCATAGAAATTGAAGTTAAGTTCAATATTTTTTTTAAGTAAATAATCCAACTTATCATAAATAAATAATATTATACTAATAAACATTTAACATTTTTTGTACAATAATATTATAATCCCCTAAACAAGAATAGGTTTTACACACAATCTAAACTGTTTAAAACACAGTTTTGTATATACATAGGGTCCCGCAACTTTAGGCACAGACCAGAAGGGCATACAGCACTCAACACACCGACCACTGAACAAAACGAAATCTCTCAAAATTCGAAATTAGTTTTTGAGGTTTTAGAAATGAACAGTTTTGTGACACTGGTTGAAAAGGTAGTTTTAATATTAAATATTACGTTGTCCGCCCCAACACATACCCGAAGTTATGGGACACCCCATATAACAAATCCAATTAACTTGGAAACTGTAAATATGTTTTATAATTATGTTACTAATACTACTACTACTCATTTAGACAGAAACCTTTAATTTATGAGCACCGACAACAAAGTAAAAAATATTATTAATTTTACTTGGATCTAAATTACTTAATATCTTTTAATAATTTGATACATTTGTATCACCGTTCTAAAGCCACTCTGCTAAGTATTCATGTCTGAGTGGTTGATAAATGGGACAAACAATTAGGAAGTGGTACAAATTTTCTGTATCTTGACGGTTATATACCATACAATTGACTGTAGTATCTATGACGTATTTTATATTATTTACTAAAATATAGATATTATGTTTATGATTTAGCCAAAGTTGTGCAATTAAGCGCTTTTACAAAAGGAAACATTTATATTCAGGTAATTTTGGCTTGTAGGGTTTGGAAATATATCCCTGTAAAAGTCACTAATTTTCGAAGTATTTAATAAATTCATATCTTTTTTTTTAATAATGCCATTAGGTGATTTGGTAAATTATTCATTTCTTGATTATTTACGCATTGTTTCTGCCAAGAATTTGCAAAGTTTAGTTCAGAAGTAAGTTCTTTAAGTTGTGACACCCAGTTGTGTACTATTTTGTTAGGTTTGTTGTCCAAATTGATTAATCGAGTGTACATAATTTTTGTTATATGCGAGTCCTCTAATTTTACAATTCTATCCCACCAAGCTAGAGCCCTTTTAACAATCTCAAGTTTTATGTTTTACTCCATATTCTAATCTAATGATAAATTGACATACTTGTAGCCTTTCACAATATCTCAAACCCCATACCTCAACAGCGTACATGGCGGTTGCGTTTACAATTGATTTTAATTATTTAATCTTTTCTTCCCACATACTTGAGTTCCCTTTGGCCAGCAAATTTTTAACAGAGGTTGTAGCTGCAGCCACTTTCTTTATAGCATGATTTGACATTTCTAAAAATTTTCCTGAACTTGTGAATATTACATCTAAATAGCAAAAATTTTTAACCACCTTTATACTCTCTAGTCCGTATTTAAATAGTCCAGGCAACGAAGACCGAAAAGAGCCAAATAGCGGAAATAATTCATGTAGAAGCCAATTTTGGCACAGTCATAGGGAAGGTGTCCTCAACAAAATATTAAAAGTACAAGTGGGTGGGAGTGAAGCTAAGGGAGGGTGGGGTCTCTAAAGGTCCCTTTTTTCAGTTTTTTGTTAATAACTCGAAAACTACTGCCTCTAGCGAAAAAATATGTATGTATTAGATTAATCTACATAAAATTCTCTACAGAAAAGGTCCTATACACATTTTTGCTAGAATCAATACTTAAGGAGGGAGAAATAATAAATAAAAAAAAATGATTTTTATTGTTAAAAATCAAGTTTTAATGATAAATGAACTATGCAGAGCCCACGTATTAATAACTTTACTACATGTAATATGTAATGGAAGAATTGTGGGCGGGGGGGTTGGGTACCGCAATAATGTACTTCGTTTGAGATGACTATAGACAGAAGGGGAGAACGGTTGGAATGAGTTCAGGACTCCCGGTCACTGGCTGTTGGTTCCGTTATCCTCCGGGGCCTTCGTATTGGCGTTCGTCCCTATCAGGGACAATTCGGGACCCGCTACTCAATGTTACAACTAATGTATTGTCTAAACGTCCTTGTTAGTTAATTACGACCTCACACACTACGCTGGCGCTAGTATCAATTTTTTATTATTAGTTTTACAGTATAATAAATGATTAACATTTGCATTCAAATAAATGCTTTGCATACTTCTCTTATTTCATGGAAAAATGGTTAAAATGAAATATGTAATAATGAAGGATGTATCTTGAACAATAATTTTCTTCAAATTCTAAATTTTCATCATCATCATCGGTGCTGTCTGCGATGGGAGCTTTATTCGTACATGAGCCGAGGCACACCCCGCAGGCACCGGAGCAGGCAATCCCTGCTTTGCGGCAACCGCAGCACACTCCACACCCAGTCGTGCATCGGCAAAAGATCGTGTTCAAAACGGAGTCGGGTACCACAGGGTCGTTCGTGGTAACTGGGTTAAGGATCCCACGTTCTCCTTTAACCCAACCCCATTGGGTGGGTGGTAAGGGGTTGTCGAGCCACTGTTGTATCTGTAAGAAAGTAATTGATATTTGTAATTTAAAGAAAACCGTATTTAACAACTGTATGTAAATGGATTTACCTGTAGATATATACTCTGAGCGAGTGTTGCTTTGAAGCTCCTCTGGTGGGCGGAAGAGTGGCCATGCCTAATTTGGGCTTCGTTGACGCTTTCAAAAATTCCGAGTACCGATGTTCGTTTAGGTTGTTTTGATGTGTAGGCGCTTGGTATACAGCCAGAAAAAGCTTCTCGCCAGCCTGTTCAATATCCTCAGGTAATGTTGAGGGATTTGTAAATATTGCTGAGATGTCATGGGTGAGCCCAGGATTTGCTGGGACGAGCTTAGCGATTCCCACTTTCGATCTAATTTCGAATTGGCTCAACGTAGTTATTTGACTCTACTTTGTCATTTGGACTTGCGATTTTGATTGTTTTGTACATTTCATGAAGGTAAGTTGAACATTTTATTACTTCCATGAAATAAGAGAAGTATGCAAACCATTTATTTGAATGCAAATGTTAATCATTTATTATACTGTAAAATTAATAATAAAAAATTGATACTAGCGCCAACGTACTGGGTGAGATCGTAATTAACTGACAAGGACGTTTAGACGATACATTAGTTTTAACATTGAGTAGCGGGTCCCGAATTGCCCCTGATAGGGACGAACGCCAATACGAAGGCCCCGGAGGATAACGGAACCAACAGCCAGTGACGGGGAGCCCTGAACTCATTCCAACCGTTCTCCCTTTCTGTCTATAGTCATCTCAAACGAAGTACATTATTGCGGTACCCAACCCCCCCGCACACAATTCTTCCATTACATATTACATGTAGTAAAGTTATTAATACGTGGGCTCTGCATAGTTCATTTATCATTAAAACTTGATTTTTAACAATAAAAATATTTTTTTTAAAAATTTTTATTTCCCCCCCTCTATATCTCCTTAAGTATTGATCCTAGCGAAAATGTGTATAGGACCTTTTCTGTAGAGAATTTTATGTAAATTAATCTAATACATAAATATTTTTTCGCTAGAGGCAGTAGTTTTCGAGTTATTAACAAAAAACTGAAAAAAAGGGACCTTGAGAGACCCCCCCTCCCTTAGCTTCACTCCCACCCACCTGTACTTTTAGTATTTTGTTGAGGATACCTTCCCCTATGTCTGTGCCAAAATTGGCTTCTACATGAATTATTTCCACTATTTTTCCTTCGTTGCCTGGACTAAAAGGAGAAAGTTGACGCAAGCGGCTTTTATGAAAAGGTAAAATTTTTGTCTTTTTTGGATTAACTTCCAATTTGTTCTCATGACAATCCGAATTTAATAAATTTAACTTTTTTGTACGTCTATGGGGGAGTCACATAGTATTCAGAATATGCCAACATTAATAAATCGTTATAATCGTTGATATTAAGCCCTTTAACTCATTCACTGCGTAGAAAATCTTCCAAGTCATTTAAAAAATGGAGAATAGGGTGGGAGATAAAGTTTTGCCCTGTAGTACGCCTTCAGTTATACTTATACCTGTACTTGGTTGTACATCAGAATTTTTAAAAGTTAAATTAGCATTTCTATATAAATTATGTAATATTCTTACGATTTTTGAGCTCAAGCCTGCTACGTAGAATTTATTCCAAAGATGCGAATTCCCAAAATATTAATTCAAACCATTAAACAATAATAAATAAGAATAATATAGAGTAGAAAAATACAAATATGAATATAAATTTTAAATATGATATAGAGGTAATTGAAATTATTCAAATACATAAGGCAAAAAAAAAGAAAAATTAATAAAGCAAACGTAAATTATAAATTGCTAGGCAATAATTCAGCGAGTTTTCTTTGAAACATTAAAAAACTGTCTAAAAAATTTAAACTGTTACCATAGATATTAAATCTGTTACAAATACTGTGTATTGGCGAATTATAGTAATAATTTAATCATGAAAAGTTTAAAAGAAAGGTAGCTGAAGTTCTAGTATTACAAGGTCGCATAAAGAAATTTATTTGAGATAGCAAATTCGGATCATTTATATTGTTGATTAATTTTTTGTATAAAAAATATAATTGCTGTTTGATGCAACGTGTCTTAAGCGATTCCAAGCTGAACAGAGACAACAAACATTTATATTCGAGGTCGGGCCTGGCACGGAATAAACGATGATACCAGTGCTTGCAAAACTTTTTTTGTACATTTTGTAAATTGAAAATGATATATCTGAGAAATGGATTCCAGACAACACAACAATACTCAAGTTTGCTTCAAACCAATGAGATACATAAGTTTTATAACCATTGCTTGTTATTGAAATCATAAATTGTACGCAAAATGAAGCCAATAATTTTATATGCAGAAGATACAATTTTAGTAACATGTGGAGAAAAAGTAATTTTCATATCAAATGTTACGCCTAGGTCTTTTATGGTTTTAACCCTTTACAGAGAAATGACCCCAAGAGAATAGCTGGAATCAATTGAACATAACTTTCTGGAGAATGTCATTGTTTCACATTTATTTAAATTGAAATGTAATTTGTTAACTAAACTCCATTCAACAATTTTATCAAGGTCATTTTGTAATTCATGATATTCATTGGTACTACAAACTTCATGAAATAATTTGAAATCGTCAGCAAATAGTAAAAATTAGGAGTATCTAATAACATCAACAATGTCATTGACAAATAATAAGAAAAGCATGGGTCCTTCCTAGGATTGAGCCCTGGGGTACTCCTGATGTAGCATAGTAAAAATCAGAAGTGAATCCATCTACAAATACATATTGTTTTTTAAGATGTACATGATAATGAAATTATATCCATAATTGAGGAATTAAAAGAAGCGAGTGTTATAAAATAGCAACATTTCAACAATGACTCTTTACATGTTCGGAGCATCGTAAAACTAAAAAATATACTAATAATTTATTACCTTTAGTACAACAAATTAAAGAATTAGAATTAGGTTATGTAAACAAAATAAATATTAAGGATAAAGGAAGGTTTTTTTTTTTAAAGAAAAACCCCGAAGTCTTGTTCACACTGCTCTTTAATGAAAACGTGGACCGGTTTCGGTTACTTTGTAACCATCCTCAGCACCGGTTTTTGACTACAATTAAATGAAGCAATATTATAGCCACACGACATAATTTCCAAATAAAAAAACATTCAAAAACACAAACATATAAGTAAAAGTTTACATTAATTCATTAAAATTGTTAAATTATAAATAAGTGTAACAGTCTATTAATATAAATTAACAGATGTTTCCAAAACAATTATATATATATATATATATATATATATATATATATATAATTCACTAGTTTTTAAGCCCATAGGACCCGGATATATTGTCAATTTATCCCCCTTTACAACATATTTCTTCTTGATATTCTTTCTGATCCTGTTTTATCTTTTTTGTATCATTTTTTATTTGTAATATAATTTTCATTAAATCTCTTAATTCTATTTTATCACTTCCTTCTTTGTTACTTTTGTCCAGTGTTCTCATAGTCTTTTTACTTCTTTTTGTTATATCTTGGCTATCTTTACTCTCTCTCTTTCTTTTACTGTCATCCGACGTGTAATCTTCTCTATCCGATGACATATTTGCAAAACTTTCCGAGGACGGGCCTGACTATATTTTTATCTTGGTATGCACGTTCTAACTTCTCGTACACCACTTCGCCACCACTCGCTTACAGTTGTGTTTGTATGTCCTTGGTTCCTGTCTCGCCCGGCTTCAACTTTCGTCACTGTGTACACTTTTTACTCTAATTTAGAGCTTCTAAACCCTTTTCACTTCACTTTATTTTACTCTTATTTCTCCAGAGTTTATTTAGATCATTACTACTACAAATGAAACAGAAAAATGAACAACTGAAGGATGTAAGGTACAAATGGAAAATTTTCAAGATAAACAAAAAGTAATGGCGAATGAAAAGAACCTACGAACCTTAAAGGACAAAATTTTTATAAACAACGAACAAACAAGAAACGAGCGGGAAATACAAAAGGAAATAAAAATGTTAGCAAAGAAGAATAAAAATGAAGAAGATATATTGAAGATAGGCTATCAGAAAATAACAATAAATGGAAAGGAATGGAAATGGGACAATACAGAAAAAGAAGCTGACAGAGGTCAAAGAAGAAGGAGGTACTGCGCCAAAAAAATTAAAGGGAAAACGAGGAAAACTGCAAAAAAAAAGGAAAGACGTCGCAAGCAAAGGAAAAGGATACGACAAGGAACCACAAAACACATAATTAAATACGGGAAGGGCAAAATAAAAAATAGAGTAAATAAACCAAGGAAAATAATAAAATTTGGAACATGGAATGTAAAAAGTTTAACAGGGAAAGAATATGAATTTTCAGAAGAACTGGTAAAATGAATATGGATTAGGTGGGTATAACAGAAACAAAGAGGAAAGGCAAAGGAATCACAAAGACACAAAATGGACACTGGATGTACTGGGTAGGAGTATCGGGAAAAGAAAACGACAAGGCAGGGGCGGCAATTTTAATTAAAGAGGATAAGATGAAATATGTTTCGAAAGAAAACCTAATGAACGAAAGACTACTATCAATAAATGTTAAGGTAAGAGACGAAAACGAAGAATACACTCTAATTGTGGGCTATGGACCAAACGAAGATGCAAGAAAAGAAGAAAAAGAACTACAAGAAATAGTAGACAGAAGTGAAAAGAGAGTAATAATAATGGGAGACCTTAACGGGAGGGTAGGAAATAAGAATGATGGAATAAAGTAGTGCTTAGGAAGGAATGGAGAGAATGTGATGAATACAAACGGGGAAAGAATAATAGACTTTTGCCTAGAGAATGAATTTAAAATCGGAAATACACACTTCAAGCACAAAGAAATACAAAAATAACTAGACAAGTTATAAGCAGAAATGAAGAATCGATTATAGATTATTTCCTAATTGACATAGACAGCTGCAATAGAGTAAAAGACATAAAAGTAAAAAGAGGACCAGAGATTGAAAGCGACCATTTCATTGTAACAATGCTACTAAATCAAGAAGTAATCACAAAAAACGAAACCAAAAGAAAAATAGTAAATAAGAAAATAAAATCCCATGAACTTAAAACACAAGAGATAGAAGAAAAATTTCAAAAGAACATCAGTGAAGAGTTTAAGAAAAAAGCAAAAGAAAAAGAAGGAAACAGAAAAAAAATGGAAGAACTTTAAAAAGGCAATACTAGAGGCAGCAGAAAAAAGCTGCGGCACGACTAGAATAGTGAACAGAAACACAAACAAAACTAGATGCTGGTCGGAAAGGGTAAAAGTTGCAGTGAAAAAAAAAGAACAAGTGGAATAAATATCTACAAACGAAAGAACCTATTGACTATGAAAAATATAAAGAACAAAGGAAAAATGTAAAAAGAGTAATAAAGGAAGAAAAAGAAAAAGCATGGAGAGAATTTGGTGAAAAAATGAAAAACGCATACAATGAAAACCAGAAATTATTTTTTGGAACACTTAAAAATATAAGACAAAAGAAGACAGCATCAATTACGAACATTAAAGACAAGGAAGGAAAGACGATAGCAGAAGAAGACAGAATAATGGACAGATGGAGACAGTATTTCATGGATCTACTAGAGGGAAAGGATACTAAAGATGAAGAACAACAAGAAAGCCATCGCACACGAACAAAGGAAACAGAAATAACACAAGAAGAAGAAATAAGTTTGAAGGATATAATAGAAGCAATAAGAAAAACCAAACAGGAAAAGCTCCCGGACATGACAAAATAACAGCAGACATGCTGAAAGCACTACCCGAATCAGCACTACAGGAACATAAAGACATAATGAATGAAGCGCTAAAAGGAATAACACCAACAGAATGGCAAATAGGTATTATAACACCAATATTTAAAAAAGGAGATAGCAGAGAGTGCCAGAACTATAGAGGAATTACCCTAATAAGCACAGTGGCCAAAATATATGCAAGAATCCTGGAGAGTAGATTAAGAACAGAGCTGGAAGAATCGTTAGAGGAAACTCAATTTGGTTTGGACCAAATATAGTAGTAAATGGTGCGATATTCATACTAAGACAAATAGGCGAAAAGGCAATAAAAGAAGGGAGAAACGTACATCTGTGCTTCATTGATCTAGAGAAAGCGTTTGATAGAATCAATAGAGAAGACATATGGAAAACGCTAAGACACAGGGGAATATCAAATACGTTAATAACAGGAATTCAGAGCCTATATTCAAAGACTAAGAGCTATGTAAGAGTGAAACAAAAGACCTCCAATACATTTGAAACTACAGCCGGAGTAAGACAAGAATGCATTTTGAGCCCGCTTCTGTTTACGCTAATTTTTGACGAGACAAAGAAAGAAGTAAAGAAATACTACACAGGTCATTAAAAATTGAGAAGAGTGGAAATACCAGTACTATGCTATGCAGATGACATAGTCATCATAGCAGAAGACAAAAAAACGTTAACAAGGAATATAGAAATAAATGATAAAGAGCTACAAAAATTAAACATGAAGATCAATAAAGAAAAAACGAAAACCATGATACTAGCAAGAAATGAACAACACCACACGATACAACTAAAAAATGAAAATCTACAGCAAGTCCAAAAATTTAAATACCTGAGATCAATGGTCTCAGAAGATGGAATATTTGATGAAGAAATAAAAGAAAGAAGAACAACAGGAGACAAAATATTCAATAGCATCAAACACAGCTTCTTAGGAAAGAAAGAAATACCGAAAGAGACCAGAGTACAAATATTTAAGAAAGTAGTGACACCTATACTCATACACGGAGCTGAAACATGGACATTACCGCAAAGACAAAAAGAAAAAAATACTGCCATCGAAATGAGATTCTTGAGAAAAATAGAGGAGAAAACAATACTGGACAGAATTGAAAACACAACCTACAGACAAAACTTAAAAGTAAAATCAATAGAAGATAAGATAGCAGAAGGACAGCTGAGATGGTATGGTCATGTAGAAAGGATGGGAGAGAAGAGAATAGTTAAAAAGGTGTTTAAAGCAAAAATTAGAAGAAAGAAGCCACGAGGACGACCAAGAAGAACGTGGCTGGAAGAAGTAAAGGAAGCAGCGCAAAGAAGAGGTCTAACTTGGGAAGAAACAAAGACAGCAACACAAGATAGAGCAGAATGGAAAGAAACATGGAGAAGACCAACGAACCAGAATTCAATCCCCTCCCCCGCAAGCCGGGGGAACGCCTTACACCCGTGAGGGTAGAAAGGTGCAGGATTAAGTAAGTACAATATATTTATCAACTATTATTGAAATACGAGGGTTGTTATTATTTCGATAGTTTAGCCGCTCCTTTGGAAAATTTAATTTGAATTATTTTACCATGTACACGATAAATTGTAAAAAGACAAATTTGAACTATTTATTATATTATAACTATCACCTTGTAGTTTTAATTTTAAATTAATAACAATGGTGGATTTTATTATTTTATACTTTAGATAATTCTACTTGGAAATTACCTTTTATTATATTTATTGTGATAATATAATAATAATAATAATAATAATAATAATAATAATAATAATAAATCTTTATTGACAGCATGTCAAAGGCGAGGTTCAGCCAATGGCTGTTCTTCCACCTAACCCATACAAAAAATTTAACAATGACATTTAACAATAAAAGTCAACGGACAAGAATACATTACAACTAGTTACATATTATGTTAAAGAAAGGTAATTAAAAAAAAGGAACAGAGGTCGAGCAAATTATCTTAGAGACGTAAGCTTACAACATTTAAATATACGAGTTATATAAGTTTTTAACATGGTACTTGAAAGAACTATACGTAAGAGACTTTAGTTTCTCGGGCAAACTGTTATATAAAGACGGTGCTAAGTATGAAAAAGAAGCTTTGAATTTTGATTTTCTATAAGATGGCACTATGAACAAATCTTTAATTCGTAGCGTATAGTTATATTTTTTAGGAACTAATTTATTTGTTAGGTAATGTGGAGTACCAGTTAATTTTACTTTATGAACGAGACAGAGATAAGTAGATTTCACACGATCATCTATCGTATTCATTCCCGCACGTATTCTGTATTCAGAAATATGATCATACTTACATACACCGTAAACAAAGCGTAAGCATGAATTCTGAAGGAGAGTAATTCTATTTTTTTCCGTCTGTGATAGATTAGGAATATAGACGCATGAACAATAATCTAAAATCGGCAAGATTAATGTATTAACAAGACGTAATTTAACATCAATGCTTAAATCATGTCTGAATTGATACAAATGCCGTAATTTAAGTCTAGCAGCCTTAAGTTTTAAGTTTAAGTGTTCTGCAAATTTTAGATTCTCATCTACTGTCAGTCCTAATATTTTTGTGGATGTACTTCTTTTAAGGGGTATGCCATCTAACACTATGTCCGGCATAGTAAAGTTATAATTGCCGATTATAAGAAGGGACGATTTATTGGCGTTTATTCTTAAATTGTTTTTATCAACCCATAACACTAATTTTTCCAGTTCTTCATTCACTATATTGATTTGATTATCTGATTTACATGGACCAATTGTTGCTATGAGTTGAGTGTCGTCAGCGTAGGAATGAACATTGCAAAAATTAAATATAGATGGTATATCTGCCACATAAATTAAGAAAAATAACGGCCCTAATATAGACCCTTGAGGCACACCGCACTGTAGAGGAAATAATTTTGAACTAATTGTATCTAAATTTGAAGACATGCACACCTGAAACGTTCTGTTACATAAATAATTTTGACACCATCTAACTGCGTCATCTGAGAATCTATAATATTTAAGTTTAGAGAGAAGTATGTTATGGTTCACCATGTCGAACGCTTTGGAGAAATCGATTTGAATTAATAAGGAGATCTTGGATTCGTCATGGTTTTTCAGTAATGTGTCTAGTATATTTAAAAGGCAGGTATTAGTGCTATGTCCGGTCCTGAAACCAGACTGATTTTCTGGCAGAATATTATACTCCTTACAGTATTCTACAATTTGAATATAGCATACTCTCTCGAGAACCTTAGACAACACAGGAAGAATGCTTATAGGGCGCATGTCGTCAAAAGTAGAACAATCTTTCTGCTTCGCTAATGGTTTTACAATTGCGGCTTTCCATACATCAGGCACCTCACATTCCAGAATGCAAGTGTTTACTATGTGTGTGATGTAATCTTTGATTACGGGTAATATAATTAGGATCATTTTCAGAGATATGTTGTCAGATCCTACAGCGTTAGATTTTTGTTTTTGTAAAATATTTACCACTGTCTCACTGTCCGTACACTTAAAATTAAATGGTTGTCTAGGTTCCTGTAAAGATGTATTAATCAGAGAATAATCTACCGAATTGAGATTTGTGATGGTGCTACTGACTTTATCTAATAAATGTTGACCGTAAGTATCAGGTTGACAGAGTGATTCTGGAATAATGAATGAAGGTACACCTAAGTGTGAAGTTGAATTAAGGATGAAAGGAAGGTTTTAAAAAAAAGAAAAACCCCGAAGTCTTGTTCACACTGTTCTTTAATGAAAACGTTGACCGGTTTCGGTTACTTTGTAACCATCCTCAGCACCGATTTTTGACTACAATCTAATTAAGCAATATTATAGCCACACGACATAATTTCCAAATAAAAAAAATCAAAAACACAAATATGTTAGTAAAAGCGTTACATTAATTCATTAAAATTGTTAAATTATAAATAAGTGTAACAGTCTATCAATATAAATTGTAAAATGTAGTTTCAAAAAATATAAAATTAAAAAACTTGAAATGTAATCATAAAAAAATTAATAATTAAAAAATATATAAAATAATAAAAAATAATTAATACTTACACTTAAAAACTACAGAATTACAACACTACTAACTGCACGAGGGAAACTGTACATTGAACCCCAAAAACTTTCAAAATAATTTTTTACAAATGTTTTATCAAAATTTTTTTAATCGTTTTCTGCTTAGTAGCTTGTCTATCAATGTGTTGGGAGTAATGAACTCGTAGGAATAGCCTTGCAAAAATTAGCAAAACATTGCCAGAATTCGCCAATCAGTTTAAATTAATAATTCCAGGAGCGGACTACTCTTCATACTGACTTGGTCGTTCAAACAATGTTTTTTGTCTTTAATGCTAGATTTTTTAATTTCTAAATTTTCTAGAAAGTCTAAAATTCTTCCATTTTCAGCAATGTAATGACTATAATGATATACCATTCTTAGTATTATTTTCTATATTATATGCCCTTAGTAGATTAAGTTTATATCTTTTTCTATTTATTAATTTATCAATAATATTATTATAACAACTCCAATCATTGCGTTCAGCATAAACTAGATGCCTTTAATAGTTCAATTCATAGAATGCCAACATACGGCTTGAACGACGATGAAATTGATAAAGCAACAAAAATTTTAATTCAAATAGCAATAGCAAATAACTTCAACCCTAAAATTATTGATAAATTAATAAATAGAAAAAGATATAAACTTAATCTATTAAGGGCATATAATATGGAAAATAATACTAACAATGGTATATCAAAAAGGGTTAGCCTACAGTTTTTAGGGAATATTAATTATAAAATTAAGAATCTTTTGAAGAAATCAGAAATCGAGAAAGTATTTAAACCTATTTCAAGTTTAAAAAAAGAAATTTGCAAAAAAGTTGACACTCTTGAACTATTAGAGAAATCAGGGGTTTACAAACCGAAATGTGGTGATTGTAACTGTAATTATGTTGGAAAATCGGGTAGAAAATTCAAAACCAGATTTAAAGAGCATTTGAGAGCGTTTAAACTCCAGAATAATCATTACACTTTCGCAGAACATCTTTTAGAGAGAGACCACAATTTTGGTATTTCAGAAAATTATGAAATATTACACATTGCTGAAAATGGAAGAATTTTAGACTTTCTAGAAAATTTAGAAATTAAAAAATTTAGCATCAAAGACAGAAAACATTGTTTGAACGACCAGTATGAAGAGTAGTCCGCTCCTGGAATTATTACTTTAAACTGATTGGCGAATTCTGGAGTTCATTACTCCCAACACATTGATAGACAAGCTACTGAGCAGACAACGATTAATAAAATTTTGTTAAAAATTTGTAAAAAATAATTTTGAAAGTTTTTGGGGTTCAATGTACAGTTTCCCTCGTGCAGTTAGTAGTGTTGTAATTCTGTAGTTTTTAAGTGTAAGTATTAATTATGTTTTATTATTTTATATATTTTTTAATTATTTATTTTTTTATGATTACATTTCAAGTTTTTGAATTTTATATTTTTTTAAACTACATTTTACAATTTATATTAATAGACTGTTACACATATTTATAATTTAATAATTTTAATGAATTAATGTAACACTTTTACTAATATGTTTGTGTTTTTGAATTTTTTTATTTGGAAATTATGTCGTGTGGCTAATATTGCTTCATTAGATTGTAGTCAAAAACCGGTGCTGAGGATGGTTACAAAGTAACCGAAACCGGTCCACGTTTTCATTAAAGAACAGTATGAACAAGACTTCGGGATTTTTCTTTTTTTTTAAACCTTCCTTTCATCCTTAATTCAACTTCACACTTGGGTGTACCTTCATTCATTATCATTGTAAATATACTAAAAGGTAATATCCAAATATAATTGTCTAAAGTATAAAATAATTAATAAAATCCACCATTGTTATTAATTTAAAATTAAAATACAAGGTGATAGTTATAATATAATAAATAGTTCAAATTTGTCTTTTTACAATTTATCGTGTACAGGTAAAATAATTCAAATTAATTTGAATATTCCAAAGGAGCGGCTAAACTATCGAATTAATAACAATCCCCGTATTTCAATAATAGTTGATAAATATGTTGTAAAGGGGGATAAATTGACAATATATCCGGGTCCTATGGGCTTAAAAACTAGTGAATTATATATGGAAATTGTTTTGGAAACATCTGTTAATTATGTCGAAAATTAAACGTGAAATTGTAGAAGAATTACACAGACCAGGAATAGATGACTTATTTCAAGCCGATTTGGTTGAAATGATTCCTTATGCTAGAATAAATAAAGGCTATCACTACATTTTAGTTGTTATTGATGTATTCTCCAAAATTTTGTGGAGCAAGCCCGTAAAAAACAAAACAGGTGAAATTTCAGCTGCTATGAAAAGTATTTTGCTTAATAGTGCTTAATTCCTCAAAATTTACAAACTGATCTTGTTAAAGAATCGCATAATTAAAATTTTCAAAATTTAATGAGTAAATATAATATTATTCATTATTCAAGTTATAATACGAAAAAGGCCTCCGTTGTTGAGCGAGTTGATCATACCATAATATCCATGATGTGAAAAGATTTTAGTTTAGAAGTTGCAAACAAGTGGTTGAGTTTATTATCAAAACTTACAAAAAAGTATAATAATAATAAACACAGAACTATTAATATGAATTATTAAAATATCTTTCAGAACTCATATTAATAATTGAAATACTAACTTTTTAGTTTATGTTCTGTATTTTTTATTAAAACCCAACGTTTCGGCACCATAAACCGGTGCCTTCTTCAGGGGTGATTGACATAAAAATGTGAAAAAAGCAAAAAACATGAACTAAAAAGGTAGTATTATTCCAATTATTAATATGAAACCTATTGATGTTTGTAAAAAGAATAAAAAAATATTTCTTAACACTGTGTACAGTAATATTAAAATGGTTGGAAAAGCAAATTTTAAAGTAGTGATTTTTTGCGTATAAGCAAATATAGAGGGGCTTTTATAAAAGGTTATACTTCTAATTAGTCTAATGAAATTTTTAATATACATTTGATTCAATTAACAAATCGTGCTACATATATTCTTAAAGATCAGTCGGGACAAATTATAGAAAGAGTATTTTATGAATATGAATTAGAAAGAGTAAAGTATCCTAATGTATATCTTGTTGAAAAAGTTCTAAAAAGAAAGGGAGACATGGTATTTGTTAACTGGCTTGGATTCGATAATAAAAACAATAGCTCGATAAGTAAATCTAATTTTGAATGAGAATTCAGAACAGTTAATAGTCACTGTATATATCCATCCCTCTTAATATGCTCTTAGAATTTTGTGAAGATTTAAAAAAAAATATTCTAAATTTACAATAAGAATTAGTTCTCATACGAAGCAGCACTGATATGAATGCAATTGAAAATAGCGTCGCCAGTTAAAATTTGAAAATTGAATTAAGGAAAGTTCACTGGAAAACTCCACATATATCGGTAGCCGATATTGAGCGACTAATACTTTTGAAGTATATACAGGAGTGCATTAATTTGGAGATAGCTTTTCGTAGCTGGGAACTTCATAAATATACACTTCTGCAAAAAACACAACATTACTCCTGGTCGATCAAAGCTGCAACACACTTGGAAACACCTCGTTTCATTATTGTTCAATTTCAGACAGATCGCAAAAATAAGCCTAATAAGGACATGAGTTAATTTGACCACTGTAATTTGAGCAATATTAAGTTTCATTTAAATTCTGATATGTACCCTTACGATAACTTGAATTTGAATATTAAAAATAACCATTGGGTCATGTTATATGAAATGTACACTCAATTTCAGTTGTCTTGCTTTGAACGACAATGTGAGCCTATATTCACACCTCATGAATTTATCACTACAGCATCGCTGGTGGTCATAGATTGTTCGTATACAATTGTTGTATATATTAAAATAAATTTATGAGAATATTGTTAAATATACACTTTTAAAAAATATTGTAGGAATTATGTAATATTGTGTAATTAAATAAAACAATATTTATATAAAAATCTTTTATTATTACTATTGTAAGTACAAAATATTCCTCATTTCTAGTCTTTCTATTGCGACCCATGGGCTGACCCCCAGCATTGCGCTCTTAGCCCCGTCCCGTGAGATAAGAGGAAGGTCAGTCATTTTGTATTACGTCAACTGGAGCTATTTCGTATTACGTCTCGCAGAACCTTGAAGGTGGGCTCTGTTAAAAAAAAAATATATTATTCTAAATACCTTTATTTACTAGCTTTTCGTAGCTGAAAACTTCATGAATATACACTTCTGCAAAAGACATAACGTCACTCCTGGTCATTCAAAGCTACAACGCTACTGCATATTGCTTTTTATTACATGGTAAAATTGTAAAATGTACACTATTAACAAATATTGTAAGAATTATGTAATATGTATTATAAAATAAATAAAATAACATTATAAATATTCCTAATTTCTAGTCTTTCTTGTAGGTGATGTAAATAATCCGAAATAGGCTGCTTTTATCCAATATATATATGAGTGGATGAGTTGAGCAATGGGCGTTTGTAAATGTTCTTGTACAAAAATCCTTTATTTTACAAAATTATACAGTTCTATAGCTCCTTGATTCTGGCCTCACAGTTCGGCCAATCTTGATTCCACATTGTCCTCGATGTCGGCAGGCTTTTTCTTTCTTGACCTCAGACAGCTCCATCTGGAATATGTATCGTCATCTTCATGGTCTTCATCGACTACACGAGTTTTTTCTTCTTTTTCTTCGTATTCACCTTCTTGTGTAGACGACAGTTTTTCATATTCCTCATGCTCGCCTTCGTCTTGATCTTCGGATTTCATTTTTTCATCTTCAAATATGGTGTCTTTAATATCTTCATCTTCGGAATCATCTAGTGGCCCTACCTTTTAATTCGTGCAGGAGGTAATATAACATCATATGGTCTCTGTGAAACTGGATGACTTGGAATGTCTCTAATTACATAACGATCATTATCAAGGGGAATGGATGATGTATGGACCAATAATTTTTTGGGATATTTTGGGATTCGATCTGTCGGGGCTGAAGTTCTTTCAATCATTTACCTGCTTTATTTATACTTACTATGAATTTTTCTTTTCTTGTCATATCGTTCTTTTGTTATTTCTTGTTAAATCCTTATATTTTCAACTGCATCTTGCTTCTTCGCTCTTCTTCTGATATTCACCTATAGTTATGTTTTCTTCAATTATTTGTTTTTTATTCTATTCCAAATCCGTGTGACAACTTATATCCGAAAAACAGCTCGCTAGGACATTTATTTGTTGTTTTTTCTTTAGTCATATTCAATGACAATTGTACTTTATCTAAACATTTATGCCATTCGTTTGGATTTGTTGTCATTTTTAAAAGGGCTGTCATGATAGTTTGGTTATACCTTTCAATTTTTCCGTTACTTCTCGGTGTTCGTACTGCAAGTAATACGTGCTGGATATTATTTTCATTACAGAAGCTTTTAAATGTTTCACTTGTAAAAGCGGAACCTCGATTTGTAATAACCCTTTTTGACATATCAAATATTTTGAACAACTGCTTCAATGCTTGTATAACTTCTTCGGAACTCGTTGTTTTAGTGGGTTCTAAAAATATAAATTTCGTAAAACCATCTATTATAGATAGAATATGTTTATATCCTCTCGTAGTTCGTTCCAACGAGCCTAAATGATCAATGTGTAACGTTTTCCTCGGCTCTGTACCCTTTTCGATGCAATGAAGAAATCCTTCGTTCTTATTAGTTTTATAATTATATTCCATTTTATACATCTGGGTAAACATTTTTTTACATACTTGCGCATTTTCGGATAATAGTATAGAGTTCCAAGCTCTTCCAAAGTCTTTTCATAACCCAAATGGCAAATCTTCTCATGAGTTTTCATTACCAATTAATTACGAAGACGTCTTGGAACTACAAGCAAAGTTTATTGTTAACTCGTTTCATTAAATTTTCATTTACCATTTCGAAATCGTGAAGCTTCTGATTAGCTAATATTTTATTCTTCAATTTCATAATTTCTGAATCTTTATTCTGTAAAATTGCAATGATTTCTACCTGTTTATATTCTTTCGCTCACTAAGTTTAGAGGGAGTATGCGACTGAGACAGTCCACATGCATAATTTTGTCGGCACTTCTATGTTGAACGTCGAAATCAAAATTTTGAAGAATCAAGCCCAATCGTAATATTTTTGGCTTCTGTTCTTTCTTTTTCAATGTCTGTGGTAAATCATTACAATCTGTAACTAACGTAAATCGTTTACCTGTCAAATAAATTCTGAATTTCTCAAGGGCAATCACTACAGCCAATAATTCTAATTGAAAACTGTGCAATTTTGATTGTTTCATTTTCTTTGATGCTTGAAAAATAAACGGGATGAAACTTTACGTTATGTTTTTGCAACAATATTGCGCCAAATCCATTAGCACTTGCGTCTGTATGTAATTCGATCTCTTTGTTGGGATCATACAATTTTAACACAGGTTCCCTGATCAAACGATCTTTCAATTTATTGAAAGCTTCAATTTGTTCAGTATTAATTTCAAAATTTAAATTTGCCGTAGTAATGGGTGTATTCTAAACACAATCCGTTAAATAATATTATGTAAACGGATTCCGTTAAAAATGCTATTACAATATGAAGTTTTAACGGATCCGTTATAATGAATTCAATAAACGGATCCGTTTACGTTTTTTTACAGTGTTGCTAAATTATAAATGTCAGTATATTAATATCTTAATAAAAAAATAATATATCAAAATTTAGACAAATGTTTTTATAATATAAATATATTATTGTATTTTTTATATAAATTATACGTAATTATAAACATATAAAACATTTAGTTACTATATTTCTACAATATTTTATTTCGTACATTGGTAACACTTTGTTGTTCTAAATGACAAAACCTTCCGTCAATTCGATGTATTTTGTACAAATCCCATACCGAAAGGTCCTTGGAACAGATTCTATATAATATCATGCAAAATCAAACACGAACACATATTATTTCTATTCTATAAATCCAATAAAATTATAACATAAACATACACTAAGTAAAATGCACTTGACACTTCTTCAGCTTCCCCTATTTTAATAGAGGTAGCTGTTTCCTCTTTTCTTCCACTCATTCCTGTTCAACACATCTTCTTGACACAGGCATTCCTTTCAATCTTCTGCGATACCGTCCTTCCATCTTCTCTTTGGCCTTTCTCTGCGTGTCACTTGCAAGGAGCGCTATGACATACCAATTCTGTGATCCTACACTTTCCATATTTGGTTTTGCACTTGCAACTGACATCTGTCAATTAAATTTTTCTGAATAATTATGTCAGCTGTTTCTATGATAAATAGCAAAGCTGACTAATTTTTGAAAATTAATTTCTTTATAATGCTTTAAATTTACATCTATTGACTATGAAGGAAAATGTTTAATCAAACCGTATAGAGAAGAGTATTTTCTTTAATATATATAATAACAAAATGTCAAGAAATAATATTTAACTGGTTTTTTTACCTCTCGCTAAGAGAGGTATTGGATTCATGCTAAAATTCGCATATCCAGATTTTATTGAATAAGCACGATTTAAGGTCCCTACAATCCGATTATAACATTTTTAAAATGATGTCTGTGTGTGTGTGTGTGTGGATGTGTGTATGTGTGTGTGTATGTATGTATGTATGTCTGGATGTTGTAGTCACGATTCCCCAAAAACTATAAGACTTAAAAAATATTTAACTGCAGTTTCCTCAATCTGACATTCCTGGGAAGAGCTGAAGGTTTTGGTAACAATTGAACAACCGGAAGTAGTAGTTTCTTAGAAAAATTCTTCTAAATATAATTTTTGGGAGGTTTTTTTAATTAAATATTGAAGAACATAAAATTCTTCATCTAATACACTTAAAATTTTTATTATATCTTGTATATATTTAGAGATAAAGACACTATAATTTATATAGAGTGAACTAATCGCAGAGGCCAAGGCACTAAGGAAACCAGTTGACAAATTCCAATGTTTATAACATGACACATGTCATTGTCAAATATCAACTTTTTTAGTGACATTGTGAAATCTTTTTCTTGGAAGTATATTTAATTTTTCTTATTGTTTTATTAATTAAATATTTCAAATTATAGGTAAAATTGTGGTAAAATGCATATATCCATCAGAAATACCGCCAATCTGGTTAATAAATTGGAACAATCTCTGACATGAAAATGATATAAAATAGATATAATTAGAATTATATGTGTGCAGAAGACATGTTAAATACAATAAAAAACAATATTTGGGTAAAGTTCTGTAATATTTTGTTATAAAACGACGGTTCGAAAGCGAAGTGCAATACAGTACATATATAGCCTAATATGGAAATGGCGAGAGGTCTTGTGCTGGCCACAACAGATTTTTTTTTTAAGAAAAACTGTTAAAAACTTCAAATAAGGGTACTTCCGGTGGATCAATTATAACCAAAATCTAATCAACTCTTCATATGGATGTACAGAAGAGGAATACGAAAGAATTATAATTTTTAGAATTGTAGTATTGGAGTTATCGTCGGAGAAAAATTTGTCACACACGGACACACATACACACACAAGCACACACGGACAGACACACACACACACACACACACATACATACTTACATACATACATACATACATACATACATACATACATACATACATACATACATACATACATACATACATACATACATACATACAGACATCATCTTAAAAATAGTAAATTTGTATTGTGGGGACCCTAAAACGTGCTTATTCATTAAAAACTCACCACCGTATTTTTTGACCAAAAACAATACCTTCCCTACCTAAAGGTGGCGGAAGGTAAAAACGACAGAGAACTACAAAGAAACAATACGAAATAATTATAAGTTATTTAGAGCAAAATAAAGAATAATGCCCGTATTCATAAACATTCATAAAAATTTTAAACGGTTCGTTATACTTTTTGTCCAGTGAAAACAGTCGACATTGAAAGAAAAATCGAAATTTTATTTGTCAAGTTTGATCCTATTTGTCAAAAATTATAACGAACCGTTTTGAAACTTGTTTATGAATATGGGCATTAATATCATTTGATATGAATTTAATCAATTATGCAAAGACGGAAGAGAAATGGCATTTAATATAGGTGTCATTAACCATGGTTGAACTGCGTAACCAGAATCACCAATGAGATGATATGTTAAGCTATCTCTTAAGTATAATGCACGTAAATGATGTTTTACCGAAGAACTGTCCCATATTGCCATATCGTGAACAGATCCAGGATATCTTCCATTTATGTTTAATATTATTAAATCGGCATCACAGATTATTTGTGTATTCATGCTATAATACCCTTTTCTATTAAAATATGGTGCTGCCGGATACACTGTATGATTTATGGGTGGTGTTATTATTGCGATATGGATACAGTCAATGACGCCTAAAGTGTTAGGAAAATTATACAAATTGTACTTTCTTGTAGGCAATATATTCGTCATTAGTTGGAAATTTAATCCACGTATTAACTAAATAGGTGTTAATAATAGTTGTAACTACATCTATGCATCTACTAGCACCAGGTTGACTTATCCCAAAGTTATAGATGCCACCAACGTCAATCTGGTAGCTCCCGTGTCCCCGAAAATGAAGACAGACGAGTACTTTTAAAAAATTGGGTACAGTCCAAGATTTCTTCACTGGCGCCATATGAATTTCAATTAATGTTATTAAATATCTTGTTGTCTCTTTGTCAAGGCGAAATAATTTAAAAAATCTTCTATTAGGAAGATTAAATGGATCACTGTGATCCCGTAATAGTATTTGTTCACGACGTAAACTTCTTCTGAAAATATAATCGTAACATTGGGGTTATGATTTTAAAAAAATACATGCACACATATATAAATTTTTATTTTTCACTTACTTTCGTTCACGTTCAATTAATTCATCGATTTCATCGGCTACAACAAATTACAGCATGGAAAACAATGCCATTTTTTGCAATTAATAGATATATTTTCAATGATTTATCTGTTAAATGACATCCGTTTACAATAAACGGCTATGAATAATTCTCCGTTTAAATTTTATTTCTAAACGGATAACTTAAACGGATCTCCGTTTATTTCGTTAACGGATAGTATGTTTAGAATAGCAAATATGACATGACGGATATCTTAGTTTTAACGGTCCGTTTATATGTAACTGATTGTGTTTAGAATACACCCATAAGTCCGTTAATGGTTTTGCAAGAATTGCATAATCTTTAATAAATCGTCTAAAATAGCCTGTTATTCTGTCTCTGGTCTTTCGGTATAGGAAAATTTTGAATAACTTTCGTTTTTGCAAAACCGGGTTTAATCTGGTTGTGACTAATATGATAACCTAAATAATCCAACTCTGTATATAAAAACTGACACTTGTCAAAACGTAACTCTAATCCATATTTAAGCATTAAGTTTAAAACCTCATCACGCATACAGAATATCCCAAATTAATTAGGCTACCATTGGGATCTCGGAAATTATAAGAGCTACGGAGTCGGTTAAATGGGCAATGTTGTGTACTTTTGAGTTTTGATTCAGATTCCGTTAAGAAACATTCAAAATTCCGAACAGTCTGAAAATTATTAAAAAAAAAAAACTGAAAATCCCGATTTTTGAAAATGTTAAATAACTCCGTAATTATAAAACATATAAAAAAATGTTTCGTATAAAAGTTACACTATTTAATAAGGCAAACTTAAAAATGTTATCAGTATAAAATTCAAGATGGCGGGGTAATAGCAACTTTCTTATTTTAAATGGGCGCCATATTGAATTTTTACATGATTACAACATTAAACCCGAACCTATCTTGATTTCGCCGTGGAATCACTATGCGTGGATTTTCTTGTGCCTAATAATGCTCGTTATGACTATTAAATAAGCCACAGTTAGAAAAGCGAGATTCGTCAGTCCATAAAATGTGATTAATAAAATCATTATTTTGTCTTATTTGGTTAGTAAACCATCTGCAAAATACTGATCTGCGGACATGATCATTTAGTCGTAAAATCTGGGCAATGTGTAATTTAAAGGGACGAAACTTATGTTTTTTAAGAATTCTTGACGCTTTCGTCTTAGATACATGTACCTGGGCTTCTATTTCCCGAGTTGAACTGGTCGGATTAGCCGCTATACGTGCCAGTGCTAACTCTTCATCCTGAATTTCATCTTCGACTATCACTTGTGGGTCATGAGTAGGTTTTTTTATACATCCATATTGCTGCATATTTATATCCAATCTTCTAAATACCTTATCATTGGGTTGCCTTCTCTCCGGAAAGTTACCGAAATAAGTTTGTGTCGCAAGACGAGAGTATTTATTACATTTGTTGTATGTACATAACATATCCTACTGCTCTAATGTTGTGTGACGACGCCACCTTCCCGCCTCGGAGGTCGGTGGATGACGTCATCATTGTGCTCCTTTAATTCCTGGGTATGAACGGTATGCTCGGGCGCCATTTTTACAGCGGTACAAAAGGAGCGTGCCTTCCGATAGCCTAGTGGAGGTGAGGGAGCAGGGTTGGTTGATATCAACAGAAAAAGACGTGTAGTTTAAATAAATATATTGTAACATACGAAGATATGTAAAACAAAGACACACAGTTTATAAATAAACAAATACATCACCCTTCTTTGCAGAACTGTGACCAGAGTTACCACGGTTAGTATTGAAACTAGCGAAAACTCGGCTACGCCGAGTATTCCCTAGGGCTCCGCCGATAGTGTTTTATAATAGTTTTACGTATGTCCAATCCGTCTAGGAACAATTTAAATGCAAAGTGCTACCGCTAAGTGTCTTTCAAAATATTTCATTTTTCCCGCCCACCCAAACAGCCCACGCAACCTGCCCACTCAAACTACTCACGCAACCTGCCCACGCAATATGCCCACCCAAACGACCCACGCAACCTGCCCACTCAAAATGCCCACGCAACCTGCCCACGCAACCTGCCCACCCAAAATGCCCACGCAACCTGCCCACTAAACTGCCCACGCAACCTGCCCACCCAAAATGCCCACGCAACCTGCCCACTCAACCTGCCCACTCAAACTACCCACGCAACTTGCCCACCCAAAATGCCCACGCAACCTGCCCACTCAAACTGCCTACGCAACTTGCCCACCCAAAAGCCGATCGAGCTGTTAAATTTTTGACATTTCCGCATGGCAGCCCTTGGATGAACCCTCTCATTTGATACCAAACACGACATGGTTCTGACAACTTTATGCAAAAACAAAAGCCGATGGAGCTGTCAAAATTTTGACATATCTGCATGGCAGCCCTTGTCGATACCTCTCATTTGATACCAAATACGACATGTTTCTGACAACTTTAAGCAAAAAACAAAAGCTGATCGAGCTGTCAAAATTTTGACACTTCCGCATGACAGCCCTTGACGTTACTTTTTATTTGATACCAAACACGACATAGTTCTGACAACTTTAAACAAAAAACAAAAAACAAAAGCCGATCAAGCTGTCAAATTTTTAGCATTTCTGCATGGCAGCCCTTGACGAACCCTCTCATTTGATACCAAACACGACATGGTTCTGACAACTTTAAGCAAAAACAAAACACGTTCGAGCTGTCAAATGTTTAGCATTTCTGCAAGGCAGCCCTTAACGGTACCATTCATTTGATACGAAAACGACATGTTTCTGACAACTTTATGTAAAAAAAAAAACGATCGAGCTGTCAAAATCTTGATATTGGAGTATTTGTGTTTTACTTAGTTACTTATGGCAACACTTTCTCGTATATTTATGTACAAAATTTATTATATTTTTTATTAGTAGCTAGAAAATTAATTGACTAACTTCACAGTAATGCAATTAGGAATATTTGTTTTTCACTTATGGCATATTTGGTAACACTTGTGTACCGATTTCACATTGATCTAGTTAGCAATATTTGTTTTATAGGTACTTACCTAGTTACTTATGGAATGTTTGGCAACACTTTCGAAGTGGACATGAACCACGGACAGGAACCATCAAATTTATAAATTTTAAATATGTTTTAGGCCATTTTTACTATTGTGAAATCATTGCCCATTCTCATAATTTATGTTGATGAATTTAACTTCTTTCAAAATGTCCTCATTTCAAAAATATTTCCATTTAAAGGTTCTGATTGACATGTCAAACAATCTTTCTCCTAGGGCTCAGCCGATAGTGTATTATAATAGTTTTACGCACTTCCGTTCCGTCTAGGTACCATTTTTATCAATTTCATATCCAAATTAGGTTCCATTTAAATACATGCCTTTTTCGTCGTTCAGCAACTATATTGTCAATGGAAACATGCGTACATATGTTACTGTACGTTCATATTCACTGAATTATCACCTTTTCAACTTCTCTGTCATAAAAAGCAAACAGTTTTACCTATGGATGAACATATGTTAAAATTTAACTTCAAAGTTATATATGATTTTTTAATTACCATTTAAATAGAGAAAATAATAATAATTATAAAATACCTTTAATTATACTATTATATCCATAATAATCGTTCCATAAAATATATATATATATCCACTTTTAACTAATCTTTATACATTTCTTATATTGGTTTGTCACTAACATTGACATGTCAAATGTGATAGATGACATCGTTTTTCTTTTTAATTTTGTACATGTAGACTTCGATGTATTGTTTCAAAAAGCTAAATTTCCACTTTTAAAAATTTTTTACACAAAAACTATGCACCGTACAGAAAAATGACCTATTACCAGGAAATCAAGTTGAATTATTCTCTACATCCCAGAAAAATTTTCATTAAAATCACTCGCACCGTTTAGTCTGTACAGGTGAGCAAAATTTCCCCGATCGTCGTGATTAAAGAAAATATATATATATATATATATATATATATATATATATATATATATATATATATATATATATATATAGATAGTGAATGTACCCGTTTAGAATAAAAGATGATTAAAGAAAATATATATATATAGATAGTGAATGTACCCGTTTAGAATAAAAGATTTACTACTTTAGAAAAACTAACAATTTCTCTAGCGGGCAATCAGCGGCGCGATGTACACGGCGGACTCAGCCTTTACACACGGCGGATTCTTTTAACGGACGGCGGCTGACACACAGCACTCAACTTCTCGGCGGTTTGAAGGAGCCTTTTTCAGGACTCTCTTCTCACTAGAGGCGTTTAGGAGGACCTATTCAGAATCCTAGCCTGCACGACTCTGAGAACGGCCGAAGCCCGCTCTGGCTTCACGGACCTCTGCAGCGGCTTATAAACCCAATCTAACGGTACTTCTCATTAAAATTGCGCCGGGGATGATTTTACTTAGTACAGGGGGTCGCTACTGTCTCAAGTGATAAATCATATTTTTATAAAATTTACACAAATTCTCTGGTCACTTTTCCTTACCCTAAATCCATTTTACAACATCAAACAATTTACAAATATTGTTTCAAATAAAACACAATTTCATTCACATGTGCGGTGCGCCATGCACGGGCATGTTGTGAATCACGACTCTTCAAAATTTGCAAGGTTACTAATGTCAGAATATTCGAGAAGTAAACAAACACAAAAATGCAATCCAATGTGTAAACGAGAGTTACATTGTTTCACAACACTATTGTAAGTTAAATTACAAATATACACAATGCTATTTTTACATAAAATAAATTTCTTGTAGCTAACACAACAACACTTGTGGTTATGGTGACTTGTGCACATGTGTTTATTGTCTGTTCACATCTTCGACCATATAACTATAGACACGTAACAGGCTATGTTAGGTTATACAATGTTTTGAAGCAGAAGTGTGCGGCGCGGGGAAAGGGGGCGGTGCCCATATGTGGTGTTTTGTTGGTTTCAGGATTGTAGGGGATAAAAGTGCATTGCGGATTACATACGGGTAAGCATGATTACATTAGCCTTTAAAAAATGTTTCAGACATTAAATATAATATTCCAATACGAATTATTTAAATATAAAATTTACATTATTACTATTTTTAATATCTAAAATTTAAAAAGTTAAACATTATTTTAAATTAAGTGTTCAGATGAAAATATTAATTTTATAAATAGCTAAAATTAATAATAATAATAATAATAATAATAATAATAATAATAATAATAATAATAATAATAATAATAATAATAGTAGTTAGTGTTATATACAATATTTTATATTCAAACGAAAAAAAAAAAAATTGTTATTTAACAAAAGAGTCTACTAACAGCATGTAAAACTAGTAATATTGAAACATTTTCCTATCACCGAAAATAAAACAATAATTATTTTAAATTTATCGCCATAAAAATCATTATTTAAAAAAAATGATAATATTCGATAATACCTGTTAATCAATTTTTATGTCGAAGCTAAAAAAACATGAAATATTAAGAAAATCAATTTTAGTGTAACATGTACATTTATGTAGGGGTATTATGTACACACATTATTTTTTGTTATGTTAAATATTAGTAGTTATACACAAATTTACTAAAATCTATCCTTTTCTATAAGAGAAGATAATAAAAATAGCAAGAATATAAATTGTCTCAAAAAATTTCCAAAGCTAATATAATATATACTTACCCGTATGTAACCCGCAACGCATTTTATCCCCTACAAACCTGCAACCAACAAAACACCACATATGGGCACCTTCCCCCTTTCCCGCACCGCACACTTACACTTCAAAACAAATGCGTCCATTACATGTCTATAGTTATATGGTCGAAGGTTCACATCATGACGGTCGGATAATGTCTTTTACAGGTACGTATTTCATTAAATATTTTACCAATATTACAAATACATCTTACTTTTCAGATTAAACAATAAATAAACGATGTATATTGTCAAAAACACGTTACTAAACAATCTAACTGTGACGGTGCTACTACAGATTTACAAAAGGAAGGAAAACCCTTGCTGGACGAAAGGGCCTATCGTCACAGTTGAAAAAGTAGGCATTTTAAATATGTAATAAATAAATTCACTAATTAAATTTTCAGACATTGCTTATTTAACCGACCTCGTAGTTCTTATAGTTTCCGAGATCCCAATGGTAGCCTAAACAATTTGGGACACCCTGTTTTAGGTTTTCTTGAACAGTATTTGTCGCAATCAATAAATCATCCATGTATGCTTGTACTTTATTCGTTCTGATTAAATCACGAATCGCATAAAAACTGATGGTGAATTAACTAAACCAAATGGCATTTTTGCAAATTCATATTGTCCGTTATGTATCACAAACGAGTACTTTCACATTGTAGAAACCATTTTTTTAATCTAGTGCTGTGAAATATTTTGCGTTAATCAAATTATTTAAAAGATCGTCAATGTGTGGCAGTGGAAATTTATCTTTTACAGTTTCTTTGTTTAGTGCGCGATAGTCTACGCATAAACGGCCTTCTCCATTTTTTTTTTTTAACAAGCACTACTGGACTAGCATATTCAGAATTATTAGGTCGGATTACACCCTTTTCTAACAAATCATCTACAATTTTGTTTATAATTTGACGTTCATAGTACGATACTCCCCAAGGAGAAGTGCAAATAGCCTTGTTTGTTTTTAAACTTATTTTCGTTTGTAAATCCTCATCGTCAATTTCAGTAGAACAACTAGTTCGTAACATTTAACATATTATAATTTGAAATTAAATTAGAAAATGCCCGCTTTATTTTAAAATCTACTGCGAGGTTAATATCATATTCAGGGTCTCGAATTTCTGTTTGAATTTGCATCATGGCCTTTTCGAGCGAAATATTTATTTCTATTGGTTTTGTAAACATAATACCGTTTTTGTGAACACGCCACTCTACCGAATCAGGAAATTTCTACCCAAGGATAACATCATTACCGATTGAATCTTTTGGAACAACGGCCTCATCTATTTCGTATTCACAATCATCTATGTTAACAGTCAATCTAACTATTTTGTTGCAGTGTACTTTACTGTTGTTCAATCCTACTAGAACAGTGTTACATTTTTTGTCAGTTGTCATGTTAGCTACAAAACAGTTTTTAATTAAATTCATCTTACTACCAGTTTCAATTAAAGCAATTAAAGTCTGGTTATAAATTTGTATCGGTTTAATAAATTTTGAAACCAAACCTACAAAATTTGTGTGTGGCCTAGCTGGTTGCATTTAACCCTGGAGTGGACGCGTAAAATAAAATCCCACGAAGGGACGCGTTGGGTCTGAGAAGCCCATTTAATAAAAGCTTATAAAATTGAAACAAAATATTAATCAACGAATTTTTTTAGAAGACTGAAGCTAACTTAGTGCTAATTAAGTTGCGTGTAGAAAAGTATAACAAAACTTTTATTCAAAATAATTGCACAACATAAAAGAAAATTCTGTAAAATTTCACCTAAGCTGACTTTATGCTAAATAATCGATTATAATGAAAAAAATAAACAACCTTTAATTACAAAAATTTCACAACGAAAAAGACAATTTTCTAAAATTTCATTTAACACTAATTAAGATGCTTAAATTTAAAAAATAAGAACAATTCTATTTATATAAATTGCACCAAAGAAAAGATACTCTAAAACTGCACTATTTGATAAAATTCTTTACTTTAGACAATCTATTTGTCAAGATTTTCTATACATATTAACATATTGGGCAGATAGGTGAAGAATGATCGGACAGCTCTTGTTCGATCTCAGAATCATGATCACTAACTTCACATATTTCAATATCAGCATCTGAGTCGTCCTCTTCCTCAAAATTATCTTCAGCATCTGTTGGCACCTCATTGTGAAGCTTTTCTAATCATTCCACTTCTTTTTCATAAATTATTCAGTTCCATAATTTTTAAAAATATATAAGAGAAAAAATTTAATTACGAGAAGGGACGCGTTGGGCCTGAAATACCTAAATTGCATATAATTTGCACACACCTTGCACTATGCAACTGCCACTAAGTATGCATGAACAACAATCAATAACAAGAAGGTACATGGTGGGGTACAGTCCAAATCCTTCGGGTGTAATCGATACATGACCGCAAAGAAACGTGTGGGCCTGTAATACCCAACGCGTGCACTCCAGGGTTAAAACATCTAATGGGTGACATTGTTGTACATGTTTGGTTCCTGAAAACTTCTCAATCGGTTCTTGTATCTTGGCAAATCTTTCTTGTGCTTTACTCGGTGAATCTTTCATTCTATCAATATTGAGTTCAGCGACAACCATTTTCATACTCCGAAACAAACTTTTTAGTGATTTATGTTGTGCACAAACCATTTGTGTACGAAAAACAAAATTATCTATGTCCTTAATAACAAGTGTAATCTTCAAATCTCTCTCCTCGGCTCCATTTACGAGCCCTAATTTTATTTATTCGAGTCGCGGTATCTTCATATCTTTGAAACATATCTTTCAACTCAATTTTTATTTCAGACCATTTCATTCTACATGTTTTTGGATTAGAATGATACCAATGTTTGGCATTAGATACTAATTTATTTGTAGCTAAAAATTGAATGACTTCATCAGTTAACGAATAAATACTTTGAATATCGTCAACACGTTTTATCCATTCTTCAATATCGTCTGACTCATTTCTACCACCAAAGGTAGGTATTTGTAAAGAAATTTCTGAGTACGGTACACTTACGGTAGTTTGAGTCCGAGTATTGTCCCTTTCTCTCAAAATTTGTAACTCATGGTCTCTAGCTCGTATCATCCCTAACACTGTTGTCAGGTGAGACATCAACTGTCCTAAGCTTGGCTGTTCATCAGCTTCTGCACCTTGTGCGGTTCCTTCTCTATTATTTAAACTTGATTCGTGAGGCATATCCTTAACTTCTTCTCCAATTCTTCAGTACGTCGATTAATGGATGTATAGGATTAAGGAAGGATATAGACACAGGTATGAGATCGTTTTGACTCGGTACGTCGGACAAACACAAATCAAATCCGCCAATTTCTAAAATGACTATCACGTATCAATTCATATAATCGAAAAATATCCCACTTCTGAAATACTGTGAGTGGATGAGTCGAGCAATGGGCGTTTGTAAATGTTTTTGTACGAAAAACCTTTATTTAACAAAATTCTACAATTCTATTTCATTTACAAAAAATATTATATTTTGATATTCATTTATGTCCAAACAACTTCTAACAAAAAAAACTATATATTGCTTGACAACGAAAAAAATAGCCTCATATATATACATATCATACCATTGTTGCTATATAAGTTTTATAAATTTCTTTGCATGTAAGACACTTTCCAATTGGTGATCAATATGAGTTTCATCTATTGGTAAATTGCAGTGATCCACGCAAGGTAATTTTGATATAACATCAGAATGCAGTTTAAATTGCAGAGAAAGTCACTCGAAGTTGTGGCTGCACATGAACGATGTTGGAGATGAAAAAATTCTATAATAATTTGTTTACATAAACGAAAATTCAATTTTGCTAATATTAACAGCAAACACAAAAATACTCAATCAGTCAAAGTTGTTGCTGCACATGAACAATGTTGGATATGCATCCGAACTGACTGCAGTAATCCAAGATGCAAAGCTTATGGCACTTAGCACTATTTGAGAAAGCAGAATTTACTAGCTACGATTAGCGACCGAGTACAGCAACCGTTTTGTTTGTAATCTCACTATCAGCAACCAGCTTAAAGGTTAAAATTATGTATCAACTGTTAAAATTTCCACACACACAGAAAAACATGACGTCAATCAAAATAAGTTTACGGTCTGAGGTCGGATTATATCTAATATCAGGTTAAAATTAAATTTTATCAGCAAGTTTGCTCAACCAAATATACACACAAGTTATACATCTCTCATTTCACTACAACGAACGCAAAATACACATTGTTTATCAGAGTTCTGACGCAAGTTTGTTAAAATTTCCACTCACAAAAACAAGACAATCAAAATAAGTTCACGGTCTAAAGTCAAATTATATCTAATATCAGGTTAAAATAAAATTTCATCAGCTCAGCTATTGCAAGTTTGCTCAACCAAGTACTGCTGAGACAACAACTGCTGCTACAGCAGCTGTTAAGCAGCCGCCATAGTAGCCGGCATAGCCGCCGCTAGGCCGCCACCATTGCAATCGCTATATCGCTAAATATCACCACCGTTATCACATAGATGGCAGTAAATTTAACAATGGTACTCAACCCCAATGACACATGCCCCACCACCACCACCTAACCAATCGCAGGGGAATTGCTAAAGAATCACCTCTAACAAATTTAAGGGCTGCTAAATAACTACCCTAAAATACATAGGGTTACCAACAACCCCCCAAAAAATAACTACGGATTGCTTAAAAATCTACCCCTAACCACCAGGAAACTGCTTAATAATTATCCCCATGGTAGCTGCGGATGTCCAGATGCCATCGAGTTCGAGCCAGAATCCCCATTGTATATCTATTTTAGTTACGTCAAAATTATTTACAAAAAAATCAAGTAAGAAAAATATTTATTGACATACTGACATTTCTTCTTTATATTTGTCATTTTTATCTAGCCATAATTATACATGTTTTAAGTTTTATAAGATCTGATGATGCTAATATTATAGCAAAACTAGTTACGTAATAAAAATATTTGTGCAACTAAAAAGGGATCTGCATATAGTAAGCCAATAAATGGCATGAGTCATGGTTACGTGCTTGCCATACGAGATCGGCGTTTGTTTTTCAAAATTTACACCTTTTCAATTTCGTAAAACGTAAATTCAATTAGGGAAAAAGTAAATTCAAATAGAATCTGATTTTGAGTGTACTTTTCTTTAACACCACTAGGTAAACCACACATTACGTAAATGAACAAAGTTACAGAATGAGTACATTCTGTTACAGAATATTATTCTGTAACAGGCAGTGAAAGCCCTCTAGTTTTTTAATTCACCCATTTAAAATACATAGGAAAAAACAATTATTTTTAAAAACAAGCTGGCTTTGTTTGGCGCGTTATTTCTACTGCTTCTTCGATTTTGTTAACTAAACTCTCAAATTGTAAAAGAAATTTTTATAAAAACTAATTTTATGCCTTGTTTTACGGTTCTTGAAGTTTTTTTTATAGGGTAAGTTAAAAACCTGCCCACTCAAAATGCCCACGCAACCAGCCTACCCAATCTGCATGACAGCCCTCGACGATACCTCTCATTTGATACCAAACACGACATGGTTCTGACAACTAAACAAAAAACAAAAGCCAATCGAGCTGTCAAATTTTTGACATTTCAGCATGGCAGCCGTCGACGATACCTCTCATTTGATATCAAGCACGACATGGATCTAACAACTTTAAATCAAAAACAAAGCCGATCAAGCTGTCAAATTTATGACATTTCTGCATGGTAGCCCTTGACGATACCTTTCATTTGATACCAAACAAGACATGGTTCCTACAACTTTAAACAAAAAACAAAAGCCGATCGGGCTGTCAAATTTTTGACATTTCTGCATGGTAGCTCTCGACGATATCTCTCATTTGATACCAAACAAGACATGGTTCTGACAACTTTAAGCAAAAAACAAAACCCGATCGAGCTGTCAAAATTTTGACATTTTTGCATAGCAGCCCGCGACGATACCTCTTATTTGATACCAAATACGACATGGTTCTGACAACATTATACAAAAACAAAAGCCGAACGAGCTGTCAAATTTTTAACATTTTTGCATGGCAGCCCTTGAGGACACCTCTCATTTGATAACAAACACGACATGTTTCTGACCACTTTATACAAAAAACAAAAGCCGATCTAGCTGTCAAATTTTTGATTTTTCTGCATTGCAGCCCTTGATGAACCCTCTCATTTGAAACCAAACACGACATAGTTGTAACAATTTTAAGCAAAAAACAGAATCCAATCGAGCTGTTAAATTTCTGACATTTCTGCATGGCAGCCCTTGACGAACACTCTCATTTGATATCAAACACGACATAGTTCTAACAATTTTAAGCAAAAAACAAAAGCCGATCGAGCTGTCAAATTTTTGATATTTCTGCATGGCAGCCCTCGACGATACCTCTCATTTGATACCAAACACGACATGGTTCTGACAACTTTATGCAAAAAACATAAGCCGACCGAGCTGTCAAAATTTTGACATTTCTGCATGGCAGCTCTTGATGATACCTCTCATTTGATACTAAACACATGTTTCTAACAAATTTATGCAAAAAACAAAAGCCCATCGAGCTGTCAAGATTTTTACATTTCTGCAAGGCAGCCCCTGACGTTACCTTTCATTTGATATCAAATACTACATGTTTCTGACAGGCTGATCGAGCTGTCAAATTCTTGACATTGGGATATTTGTTTTTACTTAGTTACTTATGGAATGTTTGGCAACACTTTCGAAATGCACATAAATCACGGACATGAACCTTTGAAAAATTAATATTTTAAATATAATGTATTAGGCCTTTTTAACCACTGCGGAAAAACGCCCTTTTTCATAATTTATGTTTATGAATTTAACTTCTTTCATATAGTCCTCATTTCATAAATAATTCCATTTAAATGTTCTGATTGACACGTCAGAGAAACTTTCTTCGTCTTAAAAGTTTCCTGGAGGTCTCAGATATTTTGTTTTAAAAAGCCAAAATTGCATCTTTAAAAATTTTGTACACAAAAATTATGCATCGTACAGAAAAATGACCTATTACCAGGAAATCAAGTTAAGTTATTCTCTACATCTTGGAAAAATTTTCATTAAAATCGCTTGTACCGTTTAGTCTGTGCAGGTGAGCAAAATTTTCCCGATCGTCGTGACGAATTCAAATATATATGTATAGATAGTGAATTTACCTGTTTAGTATAAAGGACTAGCGAAAACTCGGCTTCGCGAATATTCCCTGGGGCTCCGCCGATAGTGTTTTAAAATGGTTTTACTTACGTTAAATCCGTCTGGGAACAATTTAAACGCAAAGTACTAACGCTAAGAGTCTTCCAAAATATTTTTATACCGCCCACGCAACCTGCCCACCCAAACTGCCCACTCAAAATGCCCACGCAACCTGCCCACCCAAACTGCCCTCGCAACCTGCCCACCTAAAATGCCCACCCAAACTGCCCACGCAACCTGCCCACCCAAAATGTCTACGGAAACTACCCACCCAACCTGCCCACGGAACCTGCCCACTCAAACTGCCCACGTAACTTACCCACCCAAAATGCCTACGCAACCTCCCCACCCAATCTGTTTGGCAGCCCTCGCTGATACCTCTTATTTGATACCAAACACGACATGGTTATGACAACTTAAAGCAAAAACAAAAGCCAATCGAGCTGTCAAATTTTTTACATTTCTGCATGACAGCCCTTGACGTTACCTTTCATTTGATACCAAACAAGACATGGTTCTGACAACTTTAAGCTAAAAACAAAAGCCGATCGAGCTGTCAATTTTTTGACATTTCTGCATGACAACCCTTGACGTTACCTTTCATTTGATACCAAACATGATATAATTCTGACAACTTTTTAGCAATAAACAAAAGCCAATCGAGCTGTCAAATTTTTGACATTTCTACATGGTAGCCCTTGACGAACTTTTTTTATTTGATACCAAACACGACATAGTTCTGACAACTTTAAGCAAAAAATAAAAGCCAATCGAGCTGTCAATTTTTTTACATTTCTGCATGACAGCCCTTGACGTTACCTTTCATTTGATACCAAACACGACATGGTTCTGACAACTTTAAACAAAAAACAAAAGCCGACCGAGATGTCAAATTTTTGACAATTTTGAATAGCAACCCTCGACGACACCTCTCATTTTATACCAAACACGACATGATTCTGACAACTTTAAGCAAAAAACAAAAGCCAATCAAGCTGTCAAATTTTTGACATTTTTGAATAGCAACCCTCGACGACACCTCTCATTTTATACCAAACACGACATGGTTCTGACAACTTTAAGCATAAAACAAAAGCCGATCGAGCTGTCAAATTTTTGACATTTCTGCATGGCAGCCCTCGACGAAACCTCTCATTTGATACCTAACACGACATGGTTCTGACAACTTTAAACAAAAAAAAAAACCGATCGAGCTGTCAGATTGTTGACATTTCTGCATGGCAACCCTCGACGATACCTATCATTTGATACCAAACACAACGTGGTTCTGACAACTTTAAGCAAAAAACAAAAGCCGATCACGCTGTCAAATTTTTGACATTTCTGCATAGCAGCCCTTAACGATACCTCTCATTTGATACCAAACACGACATAGTTCTGACAACTTTAAGCAAAAAACAAATTTTGTACACAAAAATTATGCATCGTACAGAAAAATGACCTATTACCAGGAAATCAAGTTGAGTTATTCTCTACATCTTGGAAAAATTTTCATTAAAATCGCTTGTACCGTTTAGTCTGTGCAGGTGAGCAAAATTTTCCCGATCGTCGTGACGAATTCAAATATATATGTATAGATAGTGAATTTACCTGTTTAGTATAAAGGACTAGCGAAAACTCGGCTTCGCGAATATTCCCTGGGGCTCCGCCGATAGTGTTTTATAATGGTTTTACTTACGTTAAATCCGTCTGGGAACAATTTAAACGCAAAGTGCTAACGCTAAGAGTCTTTCAAAATATTTTTATACCGCCCACGCAACCTGCCCACCCAAACTGCCCACTCAAAATGCCCACGCAACCTGCCCACCCAAACTGCCCTCGCAACCTGCCCACCTAAAATGCCCACGCAACCTGCCCACCCAAACTGCCCACGCAACCTGCCCACCCAAAATGTCTACGGAAACTACCCACCCAACCTGCCCACGGAACCTGCCCACTCAAACTGCCCACGTAACTTGCCCACCCAAAATACCTACGCAACCTCCCCACCCAATCTGTTTGGCAGCCCTCGCTGATACCTCTCATTTGATACCAAACACGACATGGTTCTGACAACTTTAAGCAAAAAACAAAAGCCAATCGAGCTGTCAAATTCTTGATATTGGGATATTTGTTTTTTATTTAGTTACTTATGGAATGTTTGGCAACACTTTCGAAATGCACATAAATCACGGACATGATCCTTTAAAAATTAATATTTTAAATATAATCTTTTAGGCCTTTTTAACCAGTGTGCAATAACCGCCCATTGCCATAATGTATGTTTATTAATTTAACTTCTTTCAAATTGTCGTCTTTTCATGAATAATTCCATTTAAATGTTCTGATTGACATGTCAAAGAAACGTTCTTCGTCTTAAATTTTTCAAAGAAGACTAAATTTTTGATTTCAAATAGTTTCAAAAAGCCAAAATACGACCTTTAAAAATTTTTTACACAAAAACTATGCACCGTATAGAAAATTGACCTATTACTAGGAAATCAAGTTGAGTTATGCTCTACAACCTGCAACAATTTTCATTAAAATCGCTTGTACCGTTCAGGCTGTATATGTGAGCAAAATTTCCGCGATCGTCATTGATGAAACTAAAGTGAATTTACCTGTTTAGTATAACGGACTAGCGAATATTGCCTAGGGCTCCGCCGGTAGTGTTTTATAATAGTTTTATGTACGCCCAATCCGTCTAGGCACAGTTTAAACCCAAATTGTTACCGCTAACAATTTTCGAGATACTCAAACGACTTATTCTTTTGTAAAAAACAAAAGCCCATCAAGCTGTCAAAGTTTTGACATTTCTGCATGACAGCCCTTAACGATACCTCTCATTTGATACCAAACACGACATGGTTCTGACATCTTTAGGCAAAAAACAAAAGCCGATCGAGCTGTCAAATTTTTGACATTTTTGAATAGCAACCCTCGACGACACCTCTCTTTTTATACCAAACACGACATGGTTCTGACAACTTTAAGCATAAAACAAAAGCCGATCGAGCTGTCAAATTTTTGACATTTCTGCATGGCAGCCCTCGACGATACCTCTCATTTGATACCTAACACGACATGGTTCTGACAACTTTAAACAAAAAAAAAACCGATCGAGCTGTCAGATTGTTGACATTTCTGCATGGCAACCCTCGACGATACCTCCCATTTGATACCAAACACGACGTGGTTCTGACAACTTTAAGCAAAAAACAAAAGCCGATCACGCTGTCAAATTTTTGACATTTCTGCATAGCAGCCCTTAACGATACCTCTCATTTGATACCAAACACGACATAGTTCTGACAACTTTAAGCAAAAAACAAAAGCCGATAGAGGGTGTCAAATTTTTGACATTTCTGCACGGCAGCCCTCGACGATACCTCTCGTTTGATATCAAACACGACATGGTTCTGACAACATTAAACAAAAAATAAAATCCGATCTAGCTATCAAATTTTTAACATATCTGCATGGCAGCCCTTGACGATACCTCTCATTTGATACCAAACACGACATCGTTCTGACAACTTTAAGAAAGAAACAAAAGCCGATCGAACTGTTAAATTTTCAACATTTCTGCATGACAGCCCCTGACGATACCTTTCATTTGATACCAAACACGGCATGGTTCTGACAACTTTAAGCAAAAAACAAAAGCCTATCGAGCTGTCAAATTTTTAACATTTCTGCATAGCAGCCCTTGACGGTACCTCTCATTTGATACCAAACACGATATGGTTCTGACAACTTTAAGCAAAAAACAAAAGTTGATCGAGCTGTCAAATTTTTAACATTTCTGCATAGCAACCCTTGACGGTACGTTTCATTTGATACCAAACACGACATGGTTCTGACAATCTTATGCAAAAATCAAAAGCCGATCGAGCTGTCAAATTCCTGAAATTGGAATATTTTTTTTTTACTTCGTTACTTATGGGATGTTTGGCAACACTTTCGAAATGCACATAAATCACGGACATGAACCTTCAAAAATTATGATTTTTAAATATAATGCTTTAGGCTTTTTTAACCACTGGGAATAACTGCCAGTTGTCATAATTCATGTTTAAGAATTTAGCTTTTTTCAACTTGTCCTCATTTCTTAAATAATTCCATTGAAGTGTTCTGATTGACATGTCAAAGAAACGCTCTTCGTCTTAAAATTTTCAAGGAGGACTCAGATATTTTGTTTCAAAAAGGCAAATTTCCACCTTTAAAAATGTTTTACACAAAAACTACGCACCGTACAAAAAAATGACTCATTGCCAGGAAAATTTTTCATTAAAATCGCCCTTACCGTTTAGGCTATATAGATGAATAAAATATATACAGTGTGTCCCATTTAAAAGTACCACCATTGGGATCTCGAGAACTATAAGAGGCGCCTTTGGGAGGCCATCTCAGATGAGCTTTTGTTTTTCCAAAAATTCTCATAGGGTACTAGATAATGACGAAAAACTGAATATTGTTGATTTTTTCTTTTTCAAATAACTTCTAAACTATTAGTAATTGAGAAAAACGTTTCAAATATAAAAGGTAAATATTTTTATTAACTAATCAGTGGTGTACGGAATAAATTTTTATGTCCGTAAATTTTCGAGATATAACACAATATTATTTTCCTGAATTTTCTTATTATTTCCCAAAAAACATTATTATTTTTATTAATTACATTGTATTTGATCGATAAAATTTATTTTATGCCTTTATTACTTAATATTTTCATTCTAGACTCATAATTATAAATTACACTATAATGTGCTAAGGGCGACCTGATAAAAATATTATAAAAATTAATTTGATACGAATTTTGAGCAAAATTTTCTAACGAAATAAATTATTTAAATACAAGGAGTATTTGTAAATAGAAATCTACTAATATTTTCAAAATAATTGTAAATTTAATACAAAATAAAGAAAAAATAATAATTTTGAAGGCAAAACAAATATAAAACATAATAACCCTTACATCATTGAAAAGACAAAAAAATAATTATTTTTTGTGACTAAAATCAGATATGGGTTTCATTTAAAAAAATATAAGTTTGTGTTATATCTCGAAATTTTACGAATATAAAAATTTATTTCGTACGCCATTGGTTAGTTAATAAAAATATCTATCTTTTATATTTGAAACGTTTTTCTCAATTAATAACAGTTTAGCAGTTATTTGAAAAAGAAAAAAATCAACAATATTCAATTTTTCGTCATTATCTAGTGCCCTATAAGAATTTTTGGAAAAACAAAAGCACATCTAAGATGGCCTCCCAAAAGCGAACAAAAAGTTCCATTTCACCGACATCGTATCTCTTATAGTTCTCGAGATCCCAATAGTGGCACTTTTAAATGGGACACACTGTATACATATATAGATAGTGAATTAAATGATTTAGTACTAGCTGACCCGCCCCGGCTTCGCACGGGTAAAGCTAAAATAACGATTAGCTACACGTGTACCAGCAAATTTTCACATTTACTTTGGAGACATGCGTTGCGTAGGGAGCCGGCAACCTGCCTCGCACCGCACCTCAAAGCACCTTTTCTAAACATGTATCGGGTACGTTTACTTATGTACATATGATGCAAGCTATCTCTCCGACAAATAACGAAAATCTGCTAACGGTTAAAACTTTACTATAGATAAAAAAATAATTGAAATCATCCTATATCGTACCGTCTTGATGGATGATTTTTTAAAAACGCTAAAACACTTTATTTCTTATCAAAAGCATTAATAAGAATTTTTATATCCCTAACTTGAGAAATGATGGGTTCTCCATACAAACTTTCGTCCCCTATTTCACCCCCCTTCAAGTTTTATTTTCGCGACAAAAGGTAGCCTATGTCCTTCTCCTAGGTCCAATCTATCTCTATACCAAAATTCATCACAATTGGTTCAGCGGGAGAAATGATGGGTTCGAACATACAATTTTTCATTCCCTATTTCACCCCTTCAAGTTTTATTTTCGCGACAAAAGGTAGCCTATGTCCTTCTCCTAGGTTCAATCTATCTCTATACCAAAATTCACCAAAATTGGATCAACGGTTCAGGCGTGAAAACGTAACAGACAGACAGACAGACAGAGTTAATTTCGCATTTATTATATTAGTATGGATTTAATATTAACAATTAAATAAAGAAAAAATCAAAATCACAATTAATTTTTTTTTATTACAATAATCAATATAGTTAACAATGATGACAATAATTTGTGTGATAGTTATTTTTATTATTGCAATCAGATTTAGTCTACTGTAGGTGAAAATTGTTGTAATCAAATAAAAGTACATTGTTATTAACTGTAAAACTTTTCATTGTTGTAATCAAATTTAATCTTTTGTATTTGAACGTTTATTTGTTCTAATCAAAAAAAACTACATTCTAATAAACTGTAAAAGTAATAGATGTGAGAAAGAATATGAGAAATACCTGGAAATCAAAATTTTCAATTTTGTTCTTTCCCGGAGAATTTAATTTTGATTCTGGATTATTAAAATTTCTTTTTGTTTTCAGCTAGAATCCTTTTTACTGTACTTTGTGAAATATTTATTGTAGAACCTTGCTTATGCTTTCGATTCATTTTCATTATTAAATTTTGATAATTCAATTTGTTTCACGAAAGTTTTATCTTGCGCTACACGCCAATGACAAAGATTTCATTGTCCAATTAACCAAAGAATTACTCATCATGCGTCAGTGACGTTCAATTCATTATTCACTTGTGCAACTGTACTAATAGAGCGGTACAAACTTTCATCCCTATTTCACCTTTTTAAGTTTTATTTTCGCGATAAAAAGTAGCCTATGTCTGTCTCCAAAATCCAATCTATCTCTATACCAAAAGTCATCAAAATTGGTTCAGCGGTTTAGGCACAGAATACATTTAATTTAAATTATTTTAAATGGTAAAAGAAAAATTAGAACATAAAAGTACTAAAATTTTAATTTTATTAACGAAATAAACAGAAATCAGAGAAAATAATTATATAATTATATTATTAAACAAATACCTGAATTTTACAAATTCATTTTCTCTATCTTTGATGTGGGAAACACAAACATCAGACTCGATGAATATGTCCCATATATCCATCTCCATCAAATCTTCCCTTCCGCAGGCCTTGAGCCACATTTTACACCTACATTTATTAAATGAATATACATTTTACATGATATGGTAGTCGTCTTACATAACTTACATTTCTGGATCTTTCGGAAACGAAAAAAACTTACATTTCCCTTTCTCCATTTTTTAAATCTATTTATACAGTCCTTATATGAACAAACAAGTCTTCCCGATTTTACTTTCTTCATATCTATCTATTTCATTAGAAACTAACACCACTACTAAAATTCACAAACAGTTCACAAAATGACATGTCAAAAGTGAGAAGACGTTTGGTTTGCTTGAATTAGCCATAACCCTATAACCCTAAAATACATGGGCGTGACAAGCTGAGACAACAGCTCTTCCAGAATATGTGAAATATAATGATTTTCCTTATGATAACGATTTTTCCTATCGTTTTTTGAAAATATAACATATTTGTTCTTATCAGGCCCGGCAAGTTTTAATTTTAGTGTGCGGTGCTTAGTGATGGCTCGTGTACCAAAAATTTGGTGATACTTAACCCAGAAAAGAAAATGCGCCGCAGGCGAATTTTTTTTTCATTCAAGGTCAAATACCTTATAATTGAAAGCTACATTTTTTTAAGGGATGTGCAAATGCATGTTTTCCCCTTTCATGTTCAAAAATAAATTGCCAGTTCACAGAACATTTTTTCGAAGTTCTTTTCTTTTATGCTGGGTTTATGCAGCATGTAAATTATGAAATTTACAAATTTTTTTCGATAATACAATAACGTTTTATAAATAAACTACTTACCAGGGCATTCACGAACAATCCTCATGACAGGTATGGCCAGAAATACGACGTCGGAAAAATGTATTACATGTGAAAAACGTTATGAATAGTTAAACTGGCAGGGCTGATTCCAGCCCCAAAAACCTCCCAACATCGAAATTAAGGAAACAACTAGGGATGCAAATAGTCCTCCCTCCAGACTGCATAAAAGACGAAGTCAATAAATATTTCTATTTTCTGTGTAAAAAAAATTTTTGATACATTTTTTAAATAGAAAAATTTTTTTTTTCGAAAAAAATTTTGTTATTGTATTATAGATGTAAAAGTTTTTAATATTAAAGACTGGCTGATGATGGAAGTTTTCCAGCTTTCGAAACGTTCCAATACATTGAATATGTGTTTATAAAAATACAAATGTTCTTTTTTATCCACACCTCGAGAAGGCGGTAACTTTACATAGTATTTCATCTATAAAAGTTAGATTATACGAAATGTCAAACATAAAATTCTGAATTTTAATTTACTGTATAAACGACGTTATTTTAGTTTAGTTTCTTATTTTAGTGGCTGAATTTAATTTCTTAATTTACATGCTGCATAAACCCAGCATATTATTAAAAAAATTGTAATAACTTATGTCATAAACGTGTGGTGCGGAGCACCACCATTTGATTTTACGTGTGGTGCTCGAGACCGCGAGCACCACTGTTGTTGCCGGCCCTGGTTCTTATTAGAAATCAATTTGTGTGTCTCAATATACTTTTATTATTGACCCCTAACGGAAAATGTTCACGTCGAGATAATGAAAAGAACAAAGAATCGTAAGATACGAAGATATGCCGAAACAATCCGATTTTATCCGATTAGTCCTTTAAATTTGTTGGCATACTATTTCTCTCTCTAATTTTCGTTTCTCTCTCTGACTGTCGCTTCTGTATACATGTTTATTCTGTGGTTTAGGCGTGAAAACGTAACAGACAGACAGACAGAGTTACTTTCGCATTTATTATATTAGTATGGATAAAAGATAACAAGTATCACATAAAAAATGGTGGGTGTTCTCGAACTTAAACTTCCCGGGTGTAATTAAAAAAAAAAAAAAACAAAATCAAATTTCTTGCCAAAACAAAAGGACGTGGCTTACGGTGTGATTTCACATAATATTGACGAATCAAATTCCAAAGATCAAGGTGCTGGGAGAGGAGAGGAAGTAATCGAGAAGTAGTAGTGGAGGTATCCGCAATCGTCCTCGTATGTATTGTATTGCTTATTTTGTCGCCTATTCTGCTAACCGACCCACGAGCAGCCAAAGTAATATTATTATATGCGTAAATAACTGTTTAGATGTATTTGAACAGTGAATTTCTGTAACTTGGTTTCAATTAACAGTGTTGTGTTCAAATTATATATATATATATATATATATATATATATATATATGAGGAAAATATTGTGGGTTTGTCAGTGGATTGTGGGCTTTAATTAAAGTTGATTCTTTTAAAATCTGTCAAGCTTTCATGTATTTAGTTTTTACACATCATCAGGACAGTTTTGGTGAAGATGTCATTGATTTTATAAAACAGAAGAATTTTGACATTATTTTAGTTAAAATTAACAAAAATAAAACTTATAATAATTTTGACTAAATCACAGGTTTAAGTACGTTGTATATATATATATATATATATATATATATATATATATATATATATATATATATATATATATATATAACGAAGACAGATTTGTGAAAAATTCATTAATCTCACTGGGATTTCAACCCAGGGCCTTCAGATATCTGGTCAGACACATTGTTGTATACGAGCTTTGTCTCCCACTTAGAGTATCGTCCCCCCGCACAACACCGCGACATCACCTGTAGCACATATTTCAACAGTGACTTCTGAAACTTGGTTACAATTTAATACTGCAGTGATAATACACTGCTACAGGTGATGTCGCGGTGTTGTGCGGGTGACGATACTCCAAGTGGGAGACAAAACTGGTACACAACAATGTTTGCGACGTGTGAAAGATTCACGAATTTCACCGGAATGTCATAGCTCAGTTGGTAGAGTGTCCGACTAGTTATCGGAAGGCCCTGGATTCAAATCGCAGTGAGATTCATGAATATTTCACAAATGTCTTAGTTATTTATACAATTTAATTTGAACACTTAACACTGTTCATTGTAACCAAGTTACAGAAATTCACTGTTGATATACTTCTAAACAGTTATTTGCGCATTTAATACTGCAGTGCTTATACACTGCTACAGGTGATGTCGCGGTGTTATACGGGTAACGATACTCTAAGTGGGAGGCAAAACTCGTATACAACAATGTTTGCAACGTGCGAAAAATTCAAAAATTTCACGGGGATCTCATAGCTCAGTTGGTAGAGTGTCCGACTAGATATCGAAAGGCCCTGGGTTCAAATCACAGTGAGATTCATGAATTTTTCACAAATCTGTCTTAGTTATTTATAATATTATTATATTTACATGACAACTTTGCTGCCTTTGCTGCTCAGTACGTTCGATTGTCGAACAATCGATGCTAAGTTTTTAATTCCCTTGGAGCCACTGGTTCCATCATAGTTTACCTATCTACTGCTAAGTCTGCTCATAGCGCCACTTCCTTACATTTCACGAAAATACTTACTGAATTTGAATTGATTATGAATATCTTCTATTATAGAAATATTTACCTGAGATATATAAAATTGTGTACAGTACGTAACACTAAACAAATTTTAGAAATAGAACTTAAAATTAATTAGTTTTTTTAAGTATGTTCCCGAAAATCAATTTTCGATATTTTTGTATATGAATAATAATATTCTTCAAAAAAATATTAAAGTATGAACAAAATTGTTGGTTTAGTATAGAACAAAAACATTAAAATGTATGAAAAAGTAGGTCTTTGGATTTTTAAAATTGTTTTCGAAAATCATTCTTTTACTTTTCATGTAATTTAATCCTTTTACTGTTACAAATATTTCATGCAAGGTTTTGAACTGGAGATATTTTAAAAATAATATTTAAAATACTGTTGTAGGTGAGAAAATAAATACAAATATTATTGAAACTATATTATTTTCATGATAAATTGTTTCCTTTTTATTTGAGTATGCAAAGAAATCATTTTACGTTATACAATTTTAAATAAAAAGTGAAAAACCTTTTTACTAATTTTGAATTTCGTGCGCGGGGTATTATTTCACCTTAAATAATAATTTAATTTATTATCGGTTTTTCTAATATATATAATACACGACGATAATATGAAATTATTATCGAATCGCGAAAAATAATTTACTCACGAAATCGGTCATGAATTAAACTTTCCGCTCGTCGATGCAATGAAATTTTATCGTCGTGACGCCTTGTATAAAAGATAGCTATTGTTTACTTATATTTTTTGCCTTTGGAACACATATTTTGTTGTGCATTTCCACTTGTTACAATACATATACCTAATACACATTTTGTTGTTAAAATTATCTTATCACCATGAGCGTACACTTTCATTTTTAGAAGTGTTACAAACCTTTCCAATAGCGGTGAGAAGTGTTTGTCTCTCCTCAATTTAGTAATATGATGGTAATCAACGATGACTTAATATCTCCATTGGTGATGTTAATAAGTAAATAAAATATCGATAAAAGTAAAAAAATAAAACAATGTAATGGCTCGTTTAAGGACGATATAAAAAAGAATACTGTCATATTGTTCCGCCTATAGTTTGCTTTTGCTGTGTAGAAAATTTAAACAAATGTCAAAGGTTAAACTCGCACTTTGCTGAGTGTTGTACACTGAAACGAGCTTATTGTACTTAGTTAATTTTCACGATTATTACACTTTTTTAATATCTTAAATATTGAAACTAACGATTAAATAGGAAAATGTTAAAATCTAGTTATGCGTGGGAATAAATTTCTATTTGAAAAAAAGAAAAAATAATTGAGTACACCCTTTTAGTTTAAAATTTAATGGAGATTTCCATAAGATTCCCACCCCCAATGAGTAGTTATTTATAATTACTACAAAGCAAACAAAATCGAAGAAATTTATGCTTACAGTCTATTTGCCAGTTTGAGTACTTACAGTTAACTCTATATTAGGAACTGAAACTACAGTATAAATAAAACTAAGTATTTTTATACTGTGCTGAAACTGTAAAAACCTTTAATGATTGGCTGAGGCTCATAAGCTCATGTCAAAGTTTAAAATATTTTCATTGTTAGAAAACTAGAGAACTGACTTAGATGTATCATAGTAACACTGGGATAGGAAGGATTTTATTGTAGTTGTTTCATCAATAATTTTGTATATTAGTGTTTAAATTTTATTCTATTAGATTATCATATTATTCGTATATTCTACGTCTTTCATTACCTCTCTCTAAGAGAGGTATTGGATTCATGCTAAAAATCGCATATCCAGATTTTTGTGGATTAGTATTTGAAGGTCCCTAGAATCCGATTATAACATTTTTACAATGATGTCCATGTGAGTGTGTGTGTGTGTGTTTATGTGTGTATGAATGTTGGAACCGCGGTCTTTCAAATACTATAAAACTTAAGACATATTTAACTGCAGTTTCTTTAATCTGACATTACTGGGAAGAGTTGATTAGGTTTTGGTAACAACTGGACACCCGGAAATATTAGTTACTTAACAAAAAAATATTGTTTTTGTTGTTTAAATTATGTTTTACAGAAATGTTCGCATATCAACAACAACCTTGTCGCGTCCGAGTAAACTGACAGCTGTTCAAGGTTCAACGTGAATTGTGCTGTGAGTTCGACTGTTTATTCCGAGCCACCTTCACGCCGAAATAAATAATATTTATTTGTAACATTATTTTATTATTGCAAATATGATAAACCGCGAGTAGCATAATTTTTATTAAATTCATGTCTTCGTTTTTACATTATTAAAAATGCTCCCACGCGCTTAGTTTGTTAACTTAAGCTCCCGCTACTAAAATTGCAAGTTCTTGCGAGATTTTGGCAATTTTCGAGTATAAATAGGGGTGCAGGAGCTCCTGAACGACAGTTCGAGTATTCTACTTGGAGCCGACCCAACCCTGGGGAGCTGAATGTAGAACCCGAACGCCAGAGTCCAAGAGTCGAGCCTCGCGGCTGCTCTCATCAACAGTTCGAGTATTGTACTTGGAGCCGACCCAACCCTGGAGAGCTGAATGTAGAACCCGAACGCTAGAGAGTCAGGCCTCGTGGAGCTAACCCAGCACTGGGGAGCTTGCCGTAAACCGAGAAGTATTTCCGCCTAAGTCAGTGAAGACGGGACCCGCTGTGAAGAAACCGCTGTATTCTGTGTAAGTCGCGTGTGGTATGTTTTCCGGCGCAACAGATACCGCTGTTGAGGACCTCTATGTGAAGAGACCGCTTCCGCAGGGGGCATAAACCGCCAATGCGTCGTGTACGAGTTCCGCGTGTTTATAGACAGCCGCCGTAATAGTCCGCAAGAGAAACACCGCTGTTTACCGCTAGTAAGTTCGAGCCGCCGCGTTGTAAATATGTTGTATTAAATCTAGTTTAAATATTGCCGTCATATTGTTCTGTTTACTTACCTTTTTGGGTGTAGTAGCTTCACCGTAACACCGTTAGATTTCATACGTAAGTTGTCATATTTCAGGGGAAAGCGTAAAGGTATTTTGTTTATTGTTTTCATTTAATTTTTATAAAATAAATCTGTTAGTTAATTTAACACTCTCGTCTCTATACGCCCTAAAACCCTACCCATCTTCATAGAAGCTACCTAAGGGTCGTCCTCGCCATTCTAGTTTACAGAAAGCACCGCCGCTGTCAAAATGGCGTCCGAGCTACGAAGAAATCACCGACTACAAAGAGGACGTTATGTCTTCAATGAACAAATAGTTAAGGGAACCATTGTTTCACTGTGCCTAAACCCTGTCCCTACTTCATTGAGCTATTCCGGCCGTCCTACCCAGAATAATTCACCGAGCATCCTGCCGACGGCGCCCGAGCTTTACACCGCCGCCGATTGCTGAGGGACGGAGACGCCATGCCTCAAACACCAACAGGGCCAGCGCCACAAATGGCGCCCGACGCTAATGCAAATGGTGCTGGCGTACATGACGTCTTCTTGGTAGTCGGTGATTTATTCGTAGCTCGAGCGCCATTTTGACAACGGCGGTGCTTCCTGTAAACTAGAACGGCGAGGACGACCCTTAGGTAGGTTCTATGGAGATGGATAGAGTTTTAGGGCGTACAGAAATAAGAGTGTTAAATTAACTAACAGATTTATTTTATAAAAATTAAATGAAAACAATAAAGAAAATACCCTTGCGTTTTCCCCTGAAATATGGCAAATTGCGTATGAAAACTAACGGTGTTACGGTGGAGCTACTACACACAAATAAGGTAAGTAAACAGAACAATATGACGGATATCTTTAAACTAGATTTAATACAACATATTTACAACGCGGCGGCTCGAGCTTATTAGCGCTAAACAGCGGTGTATCTCTTGTGGACTATTACGGCGGTTGTCTATAAATACGCGGAACTCGTACACGGCGCGTTGGCGGTTTATGTCCCCTGCGGAAGCGGTCTCTTCACGTAGAAGTCCTCAACAGCGGTATCTGTTGGGCCGGAAAACACACAGAATACGGCGTTTTTTTCACAGCGGGTCCCATCTTCACTGACTTAGGCCCGAAATACTTCTCGATTTACGGCGGCGGCGATCGGGTCCTGCCTCAAGCTCCCCAGTGTTGGGTTGACTCCGCGAGGCCTGACTCTAGCGTTCGGGTTCTACATTCAGGTCCCCAGGGTTGGGTCGGCTCCAAGTAGAATACTCGAACTGTTGATGAGAGCAGCGGCGAGGCTCGACTCTTGGACTCTGGCGTTCGGGTTCTACATTAAGCTCCCCAGGGTTGGATCGGCTCCGAGTAGAATACTCGAACTGTCGTTCAGGAGCACCTGCACCCCTATTTATACTCGAAAATTGCCAAAATCTCGCAAGAACTTGCAAATTTAGTAGTGGGAACTTACGTTAACAAACTACGCGCATGGGGGCATTTTTAATAATGTAAAAACGAAGACATGAAATTAATAAAAATTATACTACTCGCGGTTTGTCATATTTCAGCTAGAAAATTAACAATACATAAAATTTACAATAATAAAATAATATTACAAATAAATATTAGACAGTTTGCGAACCATAGTTACATATAACGTAACGTGACGTACAGTTGGACGTGATTACGTTACGTTAGAAATAGTTTGCGAAACTATAAATCGTGACGTAAATAATTAGATGTGATTTACATAGAAGACAAAAAAAAAACAGAACTTTTCACATGCCACGTCATAACTGACATAATCACAAGAAATAACGAAAACATGTTTTATAATACACAAGAACTGAAGAAATTGTATATTCAAGGTGTGATTTCATTTAATGATTATAATACGTTTCTTCAATATCGACGTCATAATATAAGAGGTACAACTTTAAAGTGTGGGTTTAATTTAGAAGTAATGAACGACTCGGACTATATTGAATTTTTTCGCTTTACCAGTAAAGAAACTGTACGCTCATGTGTTGCACTTAAAATTCCTGATACTTGCGAGTTGAAAAATGGCACCAAATTTTCTGCCACAGAAGGAATCAGCATACTTTTGCGACGATTGTGTTATCCAAATCGTCTCTGCGAACTTGAAAACATATTTTATCGTGATAGAACCGTACTTTCCAGAATTGCAAATTGGGTGGCAAGATACATTTATTTAAATTTTCGACATCTTGTACATTGCATAGTCATAAGTGGTTAACTCCAAATTGTTTGCAAATATTTGCTAACATAATTAGTATGTCCGGTTGCGCATATCCAAATGTAGTTGGATTTATAGATGGCACGGCAAGACCTATATGCCGACCAAAATATAATCAACGTTTAGTTTAAAGCGGATATAAAAAGCAACATGTTTTAAAATATCAATCAATTGTCTTTCCAAATGGAATTATCGGACGTCTTGATGGACCAATTAATGGACGGCGTCATGATTCTGCTATTTTGCAGATAAGTAGATTGCTCTCAGAATTGCAAAATAAATTTATGAAGATATATGAAACCTGGTATACATTATACGGAGATCCCGGTTACGCAAATCAAAAATTTATAAAAGTTGGATTCAAGAATGTTGCACGTGCTCCTTTAAGTATTCACCAACAAAATTTTAACCGTGACATGTCAGCTCTTCGTGTTAGTGTCGAATATGGATTTGGAAAAATTATTCAGCTATTTGCCTTTTTAGATTTTAAGAAAAACCAAAAATTATTTTTGCAAAATATTAAGGAACAGTACATTGTTGGAACAATATTAACTAACTGCCATACATGCCTAAGAGGAAGTAGAGTTTCCGAATTTTTTTCGTGTGAGCCACGACAGTTAGAAATGTATTTAATGCCAATAAATTAATATTAAACAGAAATTAAATATTTTAGAAAATAATTAATAATTTACAAATAATTAACAATAAAACAATGAAATTAGAAATGTACAACTTTTCAAACTCTTTAACTAGAGGCGTTACATGGTTATAAAAATTATTTGTTTAATAATTGGTTCACCAATTTCAATGTCTGTTGTATAGCAGAAAATAATTCCTTCTGGGGATCCTGTTCTGCGGCTAAACGATGTTCACGAGCTAGTTCGACTTGAATTCTTTTTTCTTCATTGGCCACTTGTGCCTGCTTAACTTCTTTTTCTAAATCAAATTTTTTATTTTCCATTTCTTTATCATGGAGCAATTTTATTTTTATTAAATCTTCTTCTTTATTTCTCTTCTTGCGAAATAAGTTAGGACCAGATTGTTCATCTATATCTACAAAAGTAGCAATTCATGAAAAGTCGAATAGTCCAATAATAAAAAAGTTACATTTTCTCTTAAGAGCGTTATCTCTTTCTTCATCTGCAATCTGTCTTTCATCCACTGGTATTTTAGTTTGGGAATTTTCAGGTACACTTATATCATTGATTGTTGTTTCTTCAGATTCAATTATATTAATGATTTCCTCTAAAAGAACTCCCCTTCGGGATTGTTCTTCTTCTTGCCCAGTTCTATAAAAAATAATATAATTGTCACTGCATAATTTAAGTTAAAACAAACTTAAAACCTTGAAGCAAATTCTTCTTTCTTGAATTTATTTATTAAATTTTCAACTCGCTCTCGGGCGGTTCCCGCAGTTACTACATATCCATATTTAAGTTTTAAGTCGTTAATAACATCCTCCTATTTACTTTTTCCTAATTGAAATGGATTAATAGAAAGAGCGGACTCCAGGAGTTGAATGTCTTTCATGATGGTAAACATAAATTTCGGAGTCTACAATTGCAACATATATTACATAGACAAATTAATGAAACAGTAATTTTTATACCTTTGGAACACCAGATTTCTTAATTGCACTTGCCCTGCAACTTTCCATTTTAAAATCCTAACTTTAATGAAATTACGTCCGTACAAATCGAAATTCTACGTAAATAATAAGCGTACTATGAAATATTTTTGCATTTCACAAACTATTAATCCCGTACCGTTGGAACGTAGATTACGTATCGTAGAAACGTCATTTTCTACGTTGTACGTCACTTTACGTTATACGTAACTATGGTTCGCAAACTGTCTATTAATAAAATGTATATAAACAAAAATAAAATCAACATGAAAAACATGAATTTGTAAGGTGTATTCTTTATTACTTCTATAAAAGTCAGTAAATGTTAATAAATCTTTTATTTTACACATACATAATACAATTAATTTTCGTTACATTCCTTTACAATATTACCTTTTTGTGGGTTTGCTACAGTTATAGTGGTTAAATTTTGCTTTTACTTAATACATTATATTTTAGTATTAAGTTTACGTCGTTTTTAACGAATAGAGCTGATGTTTAAAAATCAATTGATCTAACACATTCATTAATTGTTATTAAGGACGCTTCACAATGAAAACAAAAACGTGGGTATACTGTATCTCTAACACTTTCATTCAAATTATGTTTTTCTTTAATCATGAAGTGAATATGTTCTGGTGGCACATTCCACAATGGTTGATGTAAATGCAGTTTATAATACTCTACACAAATATTTTGGGCCCAAAATCATGAATTCCTTCTCCTTCTTGTCCAATATCTTTGGCAATAAAAATATCCGCAGACAGCCAGCAATGCTCGAATTTTATGAGTTTTAATGAAATGCAAATGTGATTTGCACCACTACAAGTGTTAATAACTTGTGTAGGAACCATGCCTGCCGACGTAAATAAAGTTTGACGTTGATGCAGGCTTCTAAAAAATATTTTTACAGTTTTCCCATTTTGAAAATAAGTATAAATGATAAAAAAAAAAATGGAAAACTCTCCCCACAAAATTTGAAAAAAAATTCGTGGAGAACGTTTTTCATTTTCTTTCAGTAACTTTTTTAGAAATGGCAATAAAGTGATTACAGTTGGTTATAAAGTAACTTTTTAGTAACCGCAATGATTTCATACACTATATAGAGTAAGTGAAAGTGGGTTAACTCTCGAGTTACTTTAACTTAGGGTTAGGTAAACAAAAAGAGAGTTACCAGCTAGTTTGACAGCTAATCTTAGCTCAAAAAAATAATACTAATATGGTACACGGTTAACAGTTGTCATTTTGTGCTTCATATTTAACACGAGGAAAGAAAATATTAACAAAATTACTTTTTTATGTTAGCTGACAAACAGGCCAGTAACACTTTGCGTACTTAACAATGGGTCAGCGTAACTCAAGGGTTATTTTCATGCAAACCACTCTTAGTTGCTTAGCCAATTAAAAACAATAATAATAAGAATATGGCCTTACCTTACTTGCTTTACTTGTTAACTGTTCACTCGTTGACTCTTCTCTCGTTGACTGTTCACTCGTTGACTGTTCTCTTGCTGTATATTTACTTGCTAACTGTTTACTTGTAGACCGTTCACTCGTTGACTATTTACTTGTTAACTGTTTTCTTGCTTGAAAACAAATTACAAATGATAACCTTATGAAATAAGCATTTTTGCAAATTTTGTAAGTTTTGCTATTAAGAAATTTTTAATTTATAATCGCTTTTAAATGTTTATAATTTGTTTACCAAAACAAGCTATATCCTGTTTACAGAACTCTGATAAACAATCATGCATTTCATCATAATCTTATAAAATATAAAAATAATTTTTAATATACAGGGTGGAAATTACTTATCGTATATGATATGAATAATATATGAATAATGTATATCAACTTCATGCTATTCGTATATTTGTTACTATAGAACTTAAAGTCATAAATGTAAGGGTGAGTAGTATGACATATGTAGAGTACGAAACAGAAATTCCAAATACTGGTCACCATTTAATCTATTGGGCATTATGTATGGTCCAAGCAAATTTCCATTTAAGATACCAGCTGAAACATTTAATGAAAATCTGTGTTGCAAACTACTTCTTACTACAACATGTGGATTTTCTTGAGCCCAATAATGCATGTTGTGGAAATTATGGATACCGTCACTTGTGAAAATTGCTTCGTCACTAAATATTATAAATGAAGTAAAATTAAAATTTACAGCATCTTGTTGCAGAATCTACTGACAAAATATCGTTCTAGCTTGGTAATCAGCATGAATTAATCCTTGAACACGTTGAAAATGGTATGGATGATAATCATTCTTGTGTAAAATTTTCAAAACACTCGTGTGAGATATTTCTCTTACAACACGAGACACTCCTCTACTACTAATTTCCGGGTTGGCATGCACCAAGTCTAAGACTTCATCTTCAATGTTGTGGTGTAGTCTGCGACCGCCGCCATCTCGTCCATTATTTCTTCTTAAATTGCCTGGGTCGCGAAGACGTTGTATCACGGTGATGAACATCCTGCGATCAGGCTGGCGTCATCCAGGATACCTTTCGGCATACAGACCTACTGCTAAACCGCGTTTCGTCCTACTTCACCATAAATCAACAACATATTCACTAATTCAGAATTAGAATACATTTTTTTAACAAGAGCACAGCAAAAATCACTTGTCACTAACACTTCCGAGAATAATGAAATATTTTATGTACCTATTACACAATTATTTTCGGTGGTATTTAATTATTAAGAATAATTTAATTTAATTATTAATAATTGTAAATGTAACGGCGAAAAGAAGGAAGGGAAGGACGCTGTTGTCCCTATTCGGTCGCCGTTTTGTAATGACGTCCCTGCTCGTTCTCCATGCTGTCAAAGGGTTTGCTCGGGCGCCAATAATTCGGAAACACAGCATAAGGAGAGATGGTCGATCCTGTAAAGGACGCTCTCATAGCGTCGCTGAAAAGGATGGCTGGAACGCCAAAAAGTGCTCGGGTAGCTTAGTGGAGACAGAGTTCGGCTTTTGACAATGAAATCAATTGTAATCATTTTTAATATTTTATTAAAATAAACTAAAATGAGAAAGTAATAAATATAACAATGCAAAGTAACAATGAATCAGCGATACTTGCAGGATATTCTCTCTACTACGCACGATCAACAATGAACGGGCAACAATGGCACACACCAAGGTTGCGGGAACACGCTATGAACGAGTAACAATGGCACACACCAAAGTTACGGGAACACGGTACGGTTACAGTGTTGTCACTTTGACAACACTCATTAACAATCGCGATTTCAATCTAAGACAGTGTTGGCACACACCAACACTCATTGACAATCGCGATTTCAATCTAAGACAGTGTTGGCACACACCAACACTCATTGACAATCGCGATTACGGCGAACAGCGGACAACACCACTGCGCAAAACAACCGGCTACACCGGTACGGTCCACCTTCTGCACTCTCTCACGAGCTGCCGGCACACACCAACAGCACTGAGTCAGAGGCAGCCAAGGCCATCCACAACCCGCTCACCTGGCCCACACCAGGTTCGCAGAAGACGGCACACACCATCTTAGGCTCATTGGAGAGCTAACGCTCCCTTGAGAGAGCACACACTCTCTCCTTGAAACTAATGCTCGAGCTCCTATTTATACCCCGAAAAACCGTTAAAAATATCGAAAAAGGTTCAAACACGTTTTTACTCATCCTGCAAATTCTCGCTAAGTTTGAATAAAAATATAAAAAATACAGTTTCATGTAGGATCGAACCGACGATCTCTAGCGTGCTGGTCAAGCGCACTAGCCACTTGACCACACAATAGCTGACAGATAAACAACAATTTTATAAACATTAGCAGCTATAACCAAAATACAACAATACATTTTACAACAAGCGACATACAATATAACCAAACAATTATATTGTATGCGTAATTCAAAACAATACAAACCAATAAAAAATGCAAAAATAATATTTTTACTTGTGGGATTTGAACTTTGATTTAAATAATCAAACTTTAGCAAAAAACTGACATGCTAACCACAAGGCTATTACGTTAAACATGAAGAATAAATTCAAATCTAGTGACCATCGTCACATAATACAACTAATTTTGAACGTATTTTTGATAAACATATTTTTAATGAAATATGAATTAAAACAGCAGTAAAAAAAGTTTCCGTAAGAAAAGTCGAATTTTCGTTTTTCTAATTTAAAAAAAATTATTTTAGTTTCGTAATCTACACATGTCATACTACTCACCCTTAAATTTATGACATTAAGTTCGTTTCCACCCTGTATAAACGGGTACATTTATATCTAATTTATATTCAGTCTGCTGAGCGATTTCATATTAGGTATGTAATACTTTATACTTGTAACTTTAATATTGTTTATTTTATGTATTAATACATAAATAATTTTTATTTTTAATAATGGTTGCTATTAACATTGCTTTATTAAAATGTCTTGCACAAACACATGTTATAAAAGAAATTAAATATTTCATTTTTATTGTAGATCAAAATGAGTAATAAATTTTCCCAATTGGTAAGCAAATGTTGTTACAAATCAATTTTTTTTACTATAATAGCTTATCTTTTTATATTTTATTACAGATTATTGTTAAATACATATGTATGTAAAATTTGCAATAAAACTTTTGAAAAATGCAGAAATTCGCATCCGACAAACAATTTAAAATTACGATGTAGATTTTGTAAAGGTAAAGAAAGTGTTACACCTCTAAATATATACATATACAATGAAAATTGCAGTCAATTGCTTTTTATTATTGAAGTAATACACCCAATGCCGTCTAAGGATATAATTGTAATTGATTGACATTTGAATAGGTATGTAAATATTTTTTAAATTTTTGCAACGTTGTAAAATTTATATATATATATATATATATATATATATATATATATATATATATATATATATATAAATTTAATGTTCCACAACTTCTGGATAAAGATAAAAGACAGATACTACACGATGTTAATATTTACGTATTTATATGACGGACTTCCTTTAAGTTGTCCTGTTGGACTATTATTACGACGTGCAGAATTTGTCATATTTACTTTACTACGGACATACTTAGCCTAAACACGGCGGGTATCTCACCCTTAGACTTCTCGGCGGTTCGAAGGAGCCTGAAACACAGCACTCAATTTCTCGGCGGTTCGAAGAAGCCTGGAACACAGAACTCGGCTTCTCCCTATGCAGGAGGACCTAAGCAGAATCCTCGACTGCTCGACTCTTTCAAGGGGCTCGCTCCAGCGAAACCCGCTCTGCCTTCACTGAGCTCTGCACCGGCTAATAAACCCATAATAACCGTATTTCTCATTAAAACAACGGTGGGAGTAATTTTACTTAATGTACAGGGGTCGCTACTAGCTCAAGTGATAAATAATATTTTTATAAAATTTACATAAATTCTCTGGTAACATTTCTTTACTCTAATTCCATTTTACAGCATCAAATAATTTACAAACATTGTTATAAATAAATCACAATTTCATTCACACGTGCGGTGCGCCATGCGCGAGCATGTTGTGAATCACGACACGTCAACATTTACAAGGTGACGAATGTCAGAATCTTCTAGAAGTAAACAAACACAATAATGCAATCAAACGTGTAAACGAGAGTTACATTGTTTCATAACATTATGATAAGTTAAATTACAAATATACACAATGCTATTTTTACATAAAATACTTTTACTTGTAGCTGAAACAACAATAGTGCGGTTATGTTGAACATGTGATTATTCTTTTCACATCATGACGGTCGGATATTGTCTTTTACAGGCCAGTATTTCATTAAATGTTTTACAAATATTACAAATACATCTTACTTTTCAGATTAAATAAACAGACAACGTATATTGTTGAATACACGTTTATAAACATTCTTACTGCGGCTGTACAACTGCAGGTTTTCAAAAGGACGGAAAACCCTTATTGGACTAAAGGGCCTATCGTCACACTCTCCTTCTACTTCGGAAAAGAAAAAAAATAATTTTTTTTTTTATGCAAAGCCACATATGTGGCGCGGTTCTTGCGGCGCCATAGCCTACGGCTTGGGTGCGGTTTATGCGGCAGCATATCTGTTTTATAATTTATTGAAACAGGTTTACAAATTGAATGACAGTACAATATATATTCTGACAAATCATTAACTCTCTTGTTTCCTGGCTGTCTATATAAAACTAATACAATATATTTCATCATGTATCCATGACTACAGTATCTAACAACACATCTCCCTTCTAAGTAATAAAAAGTAAGAATTTTAAAATTTTGAAAAATTTAACATTCTTCAATATAGCGATTAGGCTTTCTCGATATTAGTCCACTTCTTGTAATTGTTAGATCCTGTTGATTCTCATTTAATGGAGGTTGACTGAGAACTCTTGTCATTGGTGCTGTTGGTACTTGTACATTCGCTGTTTCTCTCGATGCCCCTGCAGCTGTCTCGTTGGCTAAGTGCTGTTCCTCGATTTCCTCATCGAATAGATCGTAGTCGCTGCTATTTTCACCCCCTTCGTCTTTGAGTTGAATAAGATGATATTGGTTGCGTCGTATCGTCCGTTTGTTTGTGTCGACAATGTAAGATCTTGGTTCTTTGGATTTTTGAGTAATTATCCCCGTTCGCCGCAAATCAATTATCCATACTCTATCGCCAGGCTACAACTCTTTAAGTTCGCGCGTTCTATGTCGCCGATTATAATATTTCTGCTGGTCAGAAATTCTCTTATCTTCTCGGACATTAAGATCTTTTAGATCAGGTATTTTCGGATCCAGTAATGAAGGTTTCATAGGTACAGGTGTTCTGATTCTTCGTCCCATTAGAAGTTCTGCCGGAGAAAAACCATTCGCTAAAGGTGTTGCCCTGTAACTTTGTAATGCTTTGTAGCAATCTTCTGATTTCTTCACGCTTCTTTTAATTATTTTTACTCCCGCTTCTATAAAGACATTGCTTTGAGGGAATTTTGGACTTGACATTTTGTGTTGAAAGCCCCATTCTTTAGCAAATTTAGAGAATTTTGATTGTAACATCGGTCCAAAATGTGTTCCATTGTCGGAGTATAGCACTTCTGGATTTCCGTGCCTCGCGAATATTGATTTTAAATGAGTAATCACTTCCGCTTCCCTTAATGTTTTCAATTGTTTTATCTCGGGATACCTCGAATAAAAATCAACCACGAGCAGGTACCATTTTTGTTCCAAATAGAATAAATCCATTCCGACTTTTTGCCATGGTCTTTTAGGAAATGCTGATGGCCTCAACGGTTCATGAGTATTTGATGATTCCATTATGCAACGAGGACATTCTTTTATAAGTACCTCGATGTCCGTCGATATACCTGGCCACCAAACCGATGTCCTTGCTCTTGCACGGCATTTTACGATTCCTTGATGTCCGTCGTGAATTTTTCCAAGAATGAATTTTCTTAAGCTACCTGGAATTACAATTCTCGAACCTTTCATAAGGAGTCCATCTTCAATCACAATGTCATCTTTTGACTGCCAATATTCTCTAATATCTGATGTAATTTCGTGTTTGGCCGGCCATCCATTTTGACTGTATTTTCTCAGCTTGACATATATTGGGTCTGCTTCTTGTGCTTCAATTATTATTGCAAGCTTTTGGTCTGTTACGGGTAGATGTTCCTTTATCATCTGCACGTATGCCATGACGCCGTTTACAATGTTATCATCGTTATCATGGTCTTCTTCCATTTCCGGTAATGGATGTCTTGACAGAAAGTCGGCCGTGCCCAATTCCTTGCCTGGCACATGTCTGATGACATAGTGATATCGGGCTAATCGCAATCTCAATCGCTGAAGTTTTGGAGTGAGCTCGTCGAGTTCTTTTGACGAAAAGATGGGTACCAGAGACTTATGATCCGTTTCTAAGATGACTGTTATGCCGGTTATAAAATCCTTAAACCTTTCGCACGCCCAAACGAGTGCATAGCCTTCTTTTTCAATTTGTGCCCAAAACTTTTAGCAGACGTTCGTCATGTTCAGAAATTGTGCTCCCATAGACAAGCATATCATCGATGTTGATCTGTACTCCATCTAGTCCTCCAAGAATTTGCATCATTCTCTTTTGAAAGAACTCGGGTGCCGCATTGATTCCAAAAGGAAGTCTCTTGAACATATACCGTCCAAAAGGTGTTATGAATGTAGTGAGACGTTGAGACTCTTCATCAAGTTCGCATTGCCAGAATCCATGATTTGCGTCCAACTTTGAGAAATATCTGGCTTTCCCAAGTCGACCTAAAATGTTTTCTGTTGCTGGCATAGGATGAATCTCTCGCATTACGTAACGGTTCAGTCTTAAATAATCTACACACATGCGGATCGTCCCATTTGGCTTTGGAGCTAGGACCAAACCCGCATACCAATCTGTAGGCTCTTCTACTGGTACGATAACTCCCATAGATTGCATATTATTGAGGTTTGCTTTAATTTCTTCTAATAATGGGATAGGAATTCTACGAGGTGTCGTTAATGCATACGGGCTAGCATCAGGTTTCAAACGAATTTTGTATGGTACTTTGATCCTGCCCAAACCATCGAATAATTTCGGATATTTGGTTTTTGGATCAAATGACATAGTTGTCTTCTCCACTTCTACCGCATCGACGTCTGTTCGTTTGAGTATCCCGAGGGCTTCGCAAGTGTTACCATCCAGTAATGATTGACCCAAACTACATATGACATAAATTTCTATGAGCTTCGACCTGCCTCTATATTTTATTTCCTTCCAAAAATATCCTAAAGATTGCATTTCTCCTCTGTTTGCGTTCAGCAATCTCTGTATAGGTTTTCGCAGTTTTACGGTATGAAAGAAATCATAAAAGGTTGTGTCGGGTATGCAGGTTACTTCTGCACCTGTGTCGGCTTTAAAATTTATTTTTACATTGTCTATCTCCAGTGTTACTCCCCATTGTCCAAATTTGTTTGCGATCATGTTGATTGTAGAAATAAATGCATCTTCCGCATTATCAATCCTTTGGACAGCTGCATTTCTGCACACCTTGGAGTAGTGACCTTTGCATTTGCATTTATGGCACGTTGCTTTTATTGCAGGACAATCTTTGTAGGAATGAGACTGGCCGCCGCATCTACCGCAAGACTTATAAACTTTCGACTGGTTCGGATTCTTCTTCTTCTTGTTATTGTCTGGCTTTTTATGTGCGTTCTCGGTTTTCTTTTTCCAGAAGTCAGCTTGATTGAATTTTAGTATATCTACTCGATCAATGTTTTTCGGATTGTTGGCCTCGTTGAGCTTCTTATTTTGAATTTTGACCTGTTCCGACTGTTTTGTCCTCTGAATTGCAATCGCTAGAGTTAAATCACTACGCAATTGTAGTTTTTCGGCCATTTGGCGGTCGCGAATTCCGTTGACTATCTTGTCCCTGATAAATTCGTCATATAACGCCCCGAACTCGCAATATTTCGCTAAGGTATGCAAAGACGTAATATACTCATCCATGGACTCTCCTTCTTTTTGCATTCGGTTGTAGAACATGGCTCTTTCGTAAATTACGTTTCGCTTTGCAATGAATTTCTTCTCGAATTGGTCAACGACTTTTTCATAATTATTCATGTCATCCTCTTCGAGTTTAAATGAGTCATAAATCTCTTGCGCTGTTTCACCCATGTGGTACAACAATGAAGATACTTGCTTTTTCCTCGATTTTTCGCTAAGCTCGGTTACTTCACGATAAAGTTCGAATCTTCTTATCCACTTTGGCCAATCCGCCGAATTTGTAAAGTCAAACTCCTCTGGAGGTTTTATGTTACCATTGGCCATTGTCCAATTTTATGTGGTATACTTTTACTAAGATAATATTTTTATTTGATTGTTGGATTACAATGTGTCCACTTGCCGCTGAAATGTTGATTATTTAACAATCTAAATTCCGCTGCTTTTGGTCGTAAATTGCTTCTCCCAATCCTAGACGGTTTTTTTTACTAATTTTTATTCGCTTTCCGCTGTCACCATGTTTTATAATTTATTGAAACAGATTTACAAATTGAATGACAGTACAATATATATTCTGACAAATCATTAACTCTCTTGTTTCCTGGCTGTCTATATAAAACTAATACAATATATTTCATCATGTATCCATGACTACAGTATCTAACAACACAATATCCTATGCCTATGGCTTGACGGTGAAGGTGTTGACGATCGACAGGACGACGGGCTCGCCATTAGCGGATCGGGATCGTAGCGTGAAGGAAAGCTCTCTGTCATGCTGCGTCTCTAGCGGGCTGTGATGGCGACGACTCGTCTTCTTGCTCCTACCGACACCTTCATGACCAGACTTCGTGATTCTGGTAAACATAACAAAACAAAAGAAACAAGTAAGTAGCACCCGATTTCCCTTTTTGCAGAATTGAGAGCGCTTCGTCCAGGGTACACCCCGCTCACGTACTCCGGGCCTCGTCCTATTGCCTGACCAAGGCATTAATCTATGATCTGAGCCTGCTGGGGAAGCGTCATCAATCGTGAAAAAAAAAAACGGCCCGATCTTGATGCGGTATCGTCCAGAGATCGGCCCACGGCGGAACACGCAATGATGACTCCCTGCTCGACCGCAGTGGACATCAACGGCAGCGGGCATGTAGTCAGCCAGAACACTTGGCGACGTGACGACGTCGCAGGGACAAACCTTTCGTCCTGGCTGCTTCGAGACTCAGCGTTAGCGTTCTTCTGGCGGGATTCTTCTCTGCGCTGTGATACTGTACTGGACGGCCATTACTACGGCATTACTGTGGCCTTTACTAAGACCACTGCTGGCTGAAACGTCATACTTGCGGATGTTTTTGCTCTATACCTCCTTGTCTCTGTTGATTGGCGACGCGACGCCATTGAAGTCCCTGCACGGGCGCCATTTGTGAGGACGCCACCTCGCCTGGAGGTCAGTGGATGACGTCATTATTGGTCCATAATTTCTGGGTATGAACGGTTTGCTTGGGCGCCATTTTTACAGCGGTACGAAAGGAGCTTGCCTCGGATAGCATAGTGGAGGTGAGGGCGCAGGGTTGGTTATTAAAAGAAATGGTGTAGTTTTAAATAAATATATTGTAACATACGAAGACATGTACAACAAAGACACACAATTTATAAATAAATAAATAAATACATTACCCTTCTTTGTGAACTGTGACCAGAGTACCACGGTAAGTACACGTATTGAAATCTACTACTTTAGAAATACTAGCAATTTCTCTAGCGGACAGTCAACGGCGCGATGTACACGCGGACTCAGCCTTTACACACGCCGGATTCTCCTAACGGACGGCGGCGAGACGTACGGACGTACTTAGCCTAAACACGGCGGGTATCACACCCTTAGACTTCTCGGCGGTTCGAAGGAGCCTGAAACACAGCACTCAACTTCTCGGCGGTTCGAAGGAGCCTGGAACACAGAACTCGACTTCTCCCTATGCAGGAGGACCTAAGCAGAATCCTCGACTGCTCGACTCTTTCAAGGGCCTATCGTCACAACATCATCTATATCTTTAGAATTTATCACAACTTTTTTAATATATGGTTTAACTAGTTCACTAAAACTCTCCAAATATGAATCTATAACATTTTGACTATATTTAAATTTTTTATCATCTATATATGAATCAGGAGAAAGAGTTTCTACATTTTTATTAGTATTAGGATCAGCGTAATATGTATTTATTACCTGTTTAATCATTTCTTCTTCTTTTTCTTTTTCATTTACTTTTATTTGTTTACTTCGTAAATTTTCAGTAATGTCACTTAATTTATTTTTCAATTTCCCCACTTTTTAATAATTCTACTATATTTAACATTTCCTTGCGCTTCTATTAATTGTTTTTTTAAGTTTTTATTTATGTTCATTTTTAATAAGTTAAGTTTTAAAATAACTTTTAAATAGCTTTGTATACTGATCTGTATACTGGTTGTGTACTGGTCTGTATACTGGTTGTATACTGTTCTGTATACTGGTTTGTATACTGGTCTGTGTACTGATTGTATACTGGTCTGTATACTGGTTGTATACTGGTTGTATACTGGTGTGTATACTGGTTGTATGCTGATCACTGTATACTGATCTGTATACTGGTTTATAACTGATTTATATACTTATATAATGATTAAATCCTTTACGATACCGACCTTCGTTTTTATTACATTCTTTGCTTATAACTAAAAATTCATTATTATCATGCCAACATATTGAACATATATTTTTAAACTTAACAAACGTCATATCAGCCCCAACTTATGACGTCCCATAAAAAAATAATCTCTAATTATATCCTGTTTTTCACATGCAATATCATCAAATATAAAAACTAAATTATATTTTGCCTTATTAGGTTTAATTATATTCTCCCTATTATTATACGCGTAATATCCAATGTTTGTAAGAGGTTTTAATAATTTTTCCAAATATAAATACTTTGGTTGAAAAAGAAAATTAGAATATCGCTAATAAGACAATGAATTGTTGACAGAAATAATATACTATGACGTGGTTTTATATTTTCTTTTTTTAAATCATGATTTTTAACAGTAAGCGTATATTTTTGCTTTAATTTCTTCATTGTAACTAAAATCGAAATTCTATAAATAACAGCTGTATATATAAATATGTTTCAGTTGAATACAACACTTATATGATTAAACATCAAAAAAATCAGGTATGCGGTAGTGGTATATTAAATACAGCTATAAATAAACTTCCAATTGAGCTTCATATACCGGGATATAATTACTGTGGTCCCGGAACAAAACTACAAAAAAGATTAGCACGTGGTGATAAAGGTGTAAATTTGTTAGACGAAGCTTGTAAAAATCACGATATTGCAAATTCAAAGAGTGATAATTTAGAATATCGTCATAAAGCTGATAAAATATTAGCTAATAAAGCATTTGAACGGTTTCATTCAAAAAACGCTTCTATAAAGGAAAAAATTGCCGCTTTAGGTGTTTCAGGAGCAATGAGAGCAAAAGTTAAATTAGGTGCTGGAAATAAAAAAAAGCTGTAAAAAACGTAAAGCTGGTAAACGAACCTTTCCAAATAACATTAATCACATTAAAAAAAAATTAAAAAAACGTAAAGGCGGTAAACTTATCTTCCAAAATGAAATGAAACGTATTCGTTCAACATTACGTAACAGTAATTCTAATGAATATATATTTAAATAACAAGGAAATTCAGTCATATAATGTAAATGTTTTATTTTCTTTGTCTACGTTTCGGAAACTATTTTTCCTTCATCAGGACACTACAATAAATATATAAAATACAATAATCAAATACATAAAGGGTAACTATAATACTTACAAAAAATAATTATAACAGGAAACGGAAAAATGTCATATAGGAAAGGGAAATGTTTTTTTTAAAATGTTTGTAAATGTCATTAAAATATGTAATGATGGCAACAACAAAAAATATATTAAAAATATATAAATGAAAAATAGTAGCTAAATGGGCTTTGATTTTATTTATTTAATTTACATATTCTGTTATAAATACTACTAAAATTTTGAATGTCCGTTCTGAAATTAACATTATTACTATTATTTTGAATATGTACCATTTCCAAAAAAAGTCTTTTAGATAAATTGCTTTCCCTGTCCAAAATTTTGACCCTATCAAAATCAAATGTATGATCAAACTCTATGCAATGCTGGGCCAAAGCACAATTTCCATTTGTCAGGTGTTTGTTAATACTTCTTTTATGCTCTGATATTCTTGTTTTAAGAAATCTTTTCGTTTGCCCGATATAAGCTTTGCCACAGCAATTACATAGAATTTCATAAACTACATCTTTATTTTCAGAAATATCGTATTTATCTTTTAATTTGCTATAAAGTTGTCTGATCGTTTTAACAGGTTTTAATGTTATTTTAACTGCTAATTTTCTTTCCAATATTTTTTTTAAATTTTGCTTCAAACCAATGACATTTGGAATTGCAAAATATCTTCTGTCATTGTTATTTTTATTTTTAATGTCAGTAGTAGTACTGTCAAATTTTTCATAGTTGTTCCAAATCTTATTTATTATTCTTTTCGGATATTCGTTATCCATCAATATTTGTTTTATAATTTTGAAAGTTTCGTTTCTGTATTCTAAGGATGTTAATTTGAGAGATCTATTTGCCAGGTTTGTTAATCAATTATAATGAACATTTAAATTTCACTTTGGAAGAAGAAAATAATAATGAAATACCTTTCCTAGACATACTTCTACGTCACCAACCAGATGGTAAAATTAAATACAGATGGTACCGAAAGCCGACATCAACAACAAGATATATAAATTTCAAATCCTGTCATCCGACATCACAAAAAATTAATACTGCAACAAACCTGGCAAATAGATCTCTCAAATTAACATCCTTAGAATACAGAAACGAAACTTTCAAAATTATAAAACAAATATTGATGGATAACGAATATCCGAAAAGAATAATAAATAAGATTTGGAACAACTATGAAAAATTTGACAGTACTACTACTGACATTAAAAATAAAAATAACAATGACAGAAGATATTTTGCAATTCCAAATGTCATTGGTTTGACGCAAAATTTAAAAAAAATATTGGAAAGAAAATTAGCAGTTAAAATAACATTAAAACCTGTTAAAACGATCAGACAACTTTATAGCAAATTAAAAGATAAATACGATATTTCTGAAAATAAAGATGTAGTTTATGAAATTCTATGTAATTGCTGTGGCAAAGCTTATATCGGGCAAACGAAAAGATTTCTTAAAACAAGAATATCAGAGCATAAAAGAAGTATTAACAAACACCTGACAAATGGAAATTGTGCTTTGGCCCAGCATTGCATAGAGTTTGATCATACATTTGATTTTGATAGGGTCAAAATTTTGGACAGGGAAAGCAATTTATCTAAAAGACTTTTTTTGGAAATGGTACATATTCAAAATAATAGTAATAATGTTAATTTCAGAACGGACATTCAAAATTTTAGTGGTATTTATAACAGAATATGTAAATTAAATAAATAAAATCAAAGCCCATTTAGCTACTATTTTTCATTTATATATTTTTAATATATTTTTTGTTGTTGCCATCATTACATATTTTAATGACATTTACAAACATTTTTAAAAAACATTTCCCTTTCCTATATGACATTTTTCCGTTTCCAGTTATAATTATTTTTTGTAAGTATTATAGTTACCCTTTATGTATTTGATTATTGTATTTTATATATTTATTGTAGTGTCCTGATGAAGGAAAAATAGTTTCCGAAACGTAGACAAAGAAAATAAAACATTTACATTATATGACTGAATTTCCTTTTTATTTAAATATATATTCATAAAGTATATACAGTCGTTTAATATATATATATAGAAGTAATTCTAATGACAAAAATATTTTAATTGCATTAAAAGAATTTAATAAAAATAAAAATAAAATATTTCGTAAACCTAGAATAATGACAATACCTAAGAAAGGTGGTATGTTACAACTTATACCAATATTTGCTGGATTAAATGCATTAGGAACATTAGCGGGAGGTGCTGCTGGTATTGCAAAAGCTATAAACGATGTAAAATCAGCAAATAAACAATTAGAAGAAAATAAACGTCATAATGAAAAAATGGAAGCTATTGCTTTAGGAAAAGGTTTATATTTAAAACCATATAAAAAAGGATTAGGATTATATTTACAACCCTATTCATTCATCACAAATAAAAATGCAAAAAAAAACTACTAAAAATGCTACCACAACGTGCTCTAACTAATTTTGAATTATTAAAGTAAATAAAAGTTAAAAATACTAAATTTTAGAGGTGTATTTATGAGAAATAATTTACCTAAACGTGTTAACTTTAACAGAATATTGCATTTGTTTGATGAAATTCGCTATGAAATTGGAGGAATTGTTATAGAGCGAATTCGTAATCCTGGAATTACAACAACCTTAAAAAACCATTCTTCGTATTCTCCAAATGTATGTAAAGCTTTAATAAACGCATGTTGGTCACCATTTACAGATGATATCAGTCCTCAAGATGATAAAGGAAATTTCAGCTTTTGCATACCACTTCGCATGATCTTGTGTTTTGTCGAAGATTACAAAAAAAATATGTTTTATTTACGTCAAGATTTAGTTCTTTTACGTGGTAGTAGTGATAAAAATGCTATAATTACAACAAATACTGATGAAAATTTAAAAATAGATCTTACTAAATTACAATGGCATGTACCTCATATATCAGTAGCGGATAAAGAAAATTAAAATTAATAAAGTATATCGATAGTAACATAGAAATACCAATACCATTTCGAAGCTGGGAATTACATGAATATCCAATATTACCGCGAACTCAACAACACACCTGGGCTGTAAAAACTACTGCACAATTGGAAAAACCTATATTCATCATTTTTGGATTTCAAACATATCATAAAAATAATTCTCTTAAAAATATGAATTTATTCGATCATTGTACTTTAAGTAATATTAAAGTTGAGTTAAATTCTGAAGTTTTCCCATATGATAATTTAAATTTAAATTTTGATAATAGCCATTGGGCTATTTTGTATAATATGTTCTTACAATTTCGAAATGCGTATTATCAAAAAATAATGAACCATTGTTTTCATCAATTAATTTTATAAATAAATGCCCTATTGTTGTAACAAATACATTGCATCAAAATGAATCTATAAAATCTGGTGCCATAGATTTAAAAATAAATTTTGATAAATCATGATAACACTATTAAAATTGTAAAATATACACCCTTAACAAATATTGTACGAATTATGTAATAAATATTATAAAATAAAGCAATGTTTATATATATAAAGTAGTTTATTATTACCACTATTATAAGTATAAAATATTCCTTATTTCTAGCCTTTCTTGCAGGTACATAAATAAGCTGTTTATAAAATTATTATATTTAATTATTACACATCATTGTTGTTATATAAGTTTCACAGATTTTTATGCATTCAAAACACTTTCCAATTGATGGAGGTGGACCATCAATATGAGTTTCATGTATTGGTAAATTGTAGTGATCCACACAAGGTAATTTTAATATAACATCTGGATGCAGTTTAAATTGTAAAGGGAGTTCTCTTCACATATCTTCAATATTAATTTCTTTCATATTTAATATATCATGTAAATCTTCTTCTGAAATTTGATGACATATATACAAAAGGTGAATATTTTTCAATTATACAAATTACATTTTTACAATATCTTTTACTTTATTTTATTAACAAATTGTATGACTTATATTTTTCTTCTGATAGCTTTTTTAATTCAAAAGCAATTGATGGCATATTACGAGAAATATTTTTTTCTCCATTTTTAAATATTTATTTATAAAATACAACTTATAACTTTAACGTTTCAAAATAATCGCTCTGCTACTATGAGCGTTCATAATTCATGTTTATTAATATCTTTAGAAATTTACATAACGTCAATCAAAATAAGTTCACAGACTAAGGTCAAATTATATCTCTTATTAGCTTCAAATTAAATTTTATCAGCAAGTTTGCTCAACCAAGTACAGACACGTTTTACATCTTTTCATTCCTTTACAACGAATTGCTGCAACAACTGCTGCTATAGCAGCCGCCATAGCCGCCGCCATAACTGCCGCTATAACTCTAGTTCCAAATATTACCACCGTTATCACATAGATGGCACTAAATTAAACAATAACTCAACCCCAATAACACATACCCCTAACCAAAGGTATTGGGCCCCATGAGCCACCCCCACACCCTAACCAATCAAAAGGGGGTTGCTAAAGAACTACCCCAAATACACAGGGTTGCCAACAACCCCCTTAAAAAATAACTAAGGGCTGCTTAAAAATATACCCCTAACCCACCAGAGGCTCCTGAAGAACTACTAAGGGGTTGCACAAGAACTACCCCTAAAACCAGGGCCAAGGCCAAAAATACATCCCCATGGTAGCTGCGGATGAACACATGCCATCGAGTTTGGTCCAGAATCTCCCCCAGCCTATCTACTTGTGTCAAATGCAATTACTCTCAACTGAACTAAAATAGTGTTAATAAACAACTCAAAAATATAGAACGTACGTAAACTGAATACAGATATTATAGATTATATTTAATTGCAATTGACAATTAAAATGAATTTAAAGTATAGTAATTTCTCCTATAGAACAAAGTTAACGAATGCTGCACGTGTATATAAAAAAGTACTTACTGTGTTTTAGATGTATAAAACTGTTTAAAGAATACCTGATATTCGTGCACAGAAGGTGCGTGTACTTGCAGCATCATGTAATATTGTGCAGAATGTGTAATGCAGTTCCAAAGTCCAGTAAAATGTGCAAATGATATTTGTACGATGTTAAAAATAAATCGAAATGCATAGAGAATAAATGTACGTGCTGTAAAAGCTAAATATATGTGCTGAATATATATATATATATATATATATATATATATATATATATATATATATATATATAAGTTACCACGGCCCAGACCGCTGAACTTGCAGATACTTCACCCCTAACTTCCTTTATATAAATCTGTAATTTCATTATATTAGAGTTAGTCAGAAACTAGTATTCTTGTAGTAATAAACGAAATTATTGTTCTCACATAAATAAAATTTCTTTTTAAAAACCCTTTATCGAACCTACAAAATATAACTGGCGCAGTCTAACGGATTATTTTCGGGCGAATTTCCACGCAAAGTGAAATCCGCGTTCGTATCAACGATTAACCGAAAATCAGAAGGTGAAAAGAAATAAGAAGAAAGAAAAGGTCCCAGTACGAGTCCAAGTTCAACACACCTACGAGGGAACATCGTGACGTGCAGAACCAGGCCCTGAGGAACACAGAGCTGACTCCAGGATTCGACACTACCCATGGACAGAGTAATTCTTCTATTGTGAGTAACACATGTCAAATAATTATCAATACCACTCAGACTCAGATTCTGATCGCGAAACCCCAAATACTACCACAGAATCCTCTGACTCAGAACCCGAATTTCCATTCGAAATTAGTTTTAGCCCCAATCTAAAGAAAACTAATAAAACAAAAATGGTACCACCCGGAACACAAGCACAGGTAGCTCCACCTGTACCCCCGCCAAAATTAGAAAAATACTATTTGGACATGGTACCTGAATTTTATGGCGACAGTAAATTATTAAGTAGATTCATAGAAATCTGTGAAAAATTAGTGAATAAATTCTATAATTTGGATGACACATCAGATTTTCAAAATGAATTCTTGATGTCGAGCATACTCGCCAAAATAAAAGGCGATGCCGCGATTAACATTGCTAGCACCACAATTGGAAAGTGGGACGACTTGAAAAATGCATTGTTAAACGCGTATTCCGATAAACGCGACTTATATACTTTAAATATCGAAATCACAGAGTTACGGCAAGGAAACGAAACAGCGTTTGATTTTTATAATCGTGTTCAGCACATTCTAAATTTGCAAATTTCATACATCAATACCCAAATTTGCGAAGCAGCTAGACCCGTTTTAACTAGCTATTTTCAAAATTATTCTGTTAGAATATTACTTCGTGGACTCAAAGAGCCATTAGGGACTCTTATGAGAACCAAAGATCCGAAAGATATGAATAGTGCTCTTAACATGTTAACGAATGATTTCCAGTTAGAAACACATAGCCGTACACATGCAAATACACAATTCAAAAATAACACTCATCACTCACAACAACCTAAACAAAAACAAACTATCCATACCCAAATTAGACAAGTACAACACCCTCCATTAATGTACAGACCTACCCCATCTAACACTCAAATTTTTAGACCCTATAATAACCAATTCCCCAATAATCAACAATATAATAAACCTTTCAACAATCACAGTTCCAATAATCAAATTGTCAAATCCAATAACCAACCCCAGCAAAATGTTTTTAAACCTTCCAAACCGACGCCTATGAGTGTCAGCACGAGGCAGTCGTTCACACCGCGCTCGAGTTCTAATCCTAATCGCCCGCAGCAATTCTTCCACTCCCAAAACAGACCTAACGTTATTGCTGAAGAAATGTTTAACACTGAAGTAAACGATTATACAGAACTCGAAATTAACGAACAAAATGTAGAATATTGTGAAAACGAACCACATTCAGACTATTACGTAACCGAACCCGATCAAAACGAGCAAACTGATTTTTTTCCTATAACAGCTTCGGAACAAATATTGAACTAATGAATGTAATTCATAATCATAGCGAACTACCATTCATAATTTTCCCGGAAATGAATCTAAAGGCCATAATAGACACTGGCAGTACACGCTCTTTTATAAATCCAACTATCGCAAATAAATTCTTTAAAAATAAAATTAAAAACGATCCATTCAAAATTACAACTGCACATGGAACATCTGTTGAAAATTATAGCATTGTAATACCCTCTTCAAAATTATTCAACTCACCCAATACTATGTTAAAATATCATTTATTTAACTTCCATAAATATTTTGATATCCTATTAGGTCTAGATAATTTAAAAATATTAGGTGCAAATATCGATTTGACTAATGATAAAATAACCCCAAATCAAGAAATAAAAATTTATTATCACAAAATACTTCCAAAATCTCATTACATAAAAATTCCCCCTAAAACCGAAAGATTTTCCAAATTATTCGTTCACAATATCGAAAATGGTGAAGCATTCATCCCCGAAACTAAAATAAACAATATAATTATCCCAGAAAGTCTCGCTAAAATTCAAAATTATGAAATTATTTATCCAATTATAAACTTAGGCGAAAATGAAGAAATTTTAAATTCTGTAGATTGTGTACAAATCCAACCATTAAACAAATTTGAAATAAATAATTTAAATTTTGAACAAAACGAAATAAAAAAGGAATTAGATATGAGCAAAATTAGACTTGACCATATGAACGAAGAAGAGAAACATGAGATGAAAAAACTGCTTACAGAGTTTTCTGACATCTTTCACTGTGACAATGAACCTTTATCTTTTACTAATGACGTGAAACATTTCATTCGCACGAAAGATGAGATTCCCGTTTACGCTAAAACTTATAGATACCCCGAAATACATCGTAAAGAGGTACAAAGCCAAATTAACAAAATGATAGAACAAAACATAATACGTCCATCCCATTCACCCTGGTCATCCCCTGTATGGATTGTCCCGAAAAAGATAGACGCATCTGGTAAAAAGAAATGGAGACTAGTAATCGACTACCGAAAATTGAATGACAAAACGATTGACGACAAATACCCTATACCCAACATTAACACGCTACTTGACAAACTTGGCAGATGTCAATACTTTTCGACCTTAGATCTAGCCTCAGGATTTCATCAAATCGAGATGAATGAATCCGATATTCAAAAGACCGCTTTCAATACAGAAAATGGACACTACGAATTTTTGAGAATGCCATTTGGACTAAAGAACGCGCCCGCTACTTTTCAAAGAGTAATGGACAATGTTCTACGAAATTTAGTTAACGAAATTTGTCTCGTTTATTTGAATTCTTACGAACAGAAGTAGCATACCTTGGACACATAGTAACCCCTGACGGAGTAAAACCCAATCCTGACAAGATCCATGCCATCCAAAATTATCCACTACCCAAAAATACGACAGAAATAAAAGCATTTTTAGGACTTTTAGGTTATTACAGAAAATTTATTAACAATTTGGCACAACTTACAAAACCAATGACTAAATGTTTAAAGAAAGGCGTTACTATTAAACACAACGACCCCCAATACATACAATGTTTCAATACCTGCAAAAAACTCCTAATGAATGACCCCATCCTACAATACCCAGACTTTAACAAACCATTTAATCTCACCACAGACGCAAGCGACTATGCCTAGGGGTAGTATTGTCACAAGGCCCTATTGGATCTGATCTACCTATTGCTTACGCTAGCAGAACTCTAAATACTACTGAACAAAATTATAGTACCACGGAAAAGGAATTATTAGCCGTAGTATGGGCAACCAAATATTTTAGAAGATACCTTTACGGACGAAAATTCAAAATTATAACAGACCACAAGCCATTACAGTACTTATATTCATTAAAAGAACCCCACTCCAAATTAATGCGTTGGAGACTTAAACTCAAAGAATATGATTACGAAGTAATCCATAAAAAGGGATCTCTAAATACAAAGGCGGATGCACTTTCGAGAATAAAACCAAATTTAAAAATTAAATATGTTAATGAAAATCTTTTAAACAGTAAAAATAATATCGCTCACTGTATTTCTGCAGATAGTAAACTAGCAAAAGGCATAGCAGCCCAATTAGAAACAAAATTTCAATGCAGAAAATTTTTGAACACATCACTAAATGAAGTAGGTAAAATTAGAATTCAACACATTGATAATAATCGAATTTTATTTCATTTAGTCACTAAACAAAACTATAAATCTGAACCAGAAATGAAAGATATAGAATCATGTTTAAATAATTTAAAAGAATTTTGCGAACAAAATAATATTATAAAATTAGATATTCCAAAAATTTGCTCAGGATTAGACAGAAAAGATTTTAACAAAATAGAGTCATTAATTAAAACAATTTTTGCAAATACACACATAGAAATTACTATTTACACATATCATCCAAAAACAGGAGAATCTTTTAATTTCTCAGACGAAAATCCAGTTAATAGTATAATACATATAGATACAAACGTAAACTCAGTAGATTCAGACTTCCAAAACCTTTACGATCTTATAGAAAATTTTAATGATAGCTACAACCCCGAAGACACCCAATCTTTAATAGTTCAACCAGATGAAGACGAACAAAAGGACCCTGAAACCGACCAAACCATTCATTCAAATCCCGAAAATCCCGTAGTTGGCATAACACTTACTGAACCCCAGTAAATTTCGGCAAAAACCAAATTTTTATAACTCAAGTAAAGCATTCCCCATCCAAACCAAAAATTAAGAAATTTCATGTTGACAAAATGAGAATCTATATCCAAATATCTGAAATAAATTTTGAAAACGATATTGTTAAATTCATTAAAGAATACATACAACCACGTATCAAATATTATTTATACTTTGAAAGTCCCATTTACGAACAATTTAGTAATGTTCTACAAAAATATTTCAAAAACTCGGAAATCATGTTTATCAAAAGTAATTCAAAATTAATAGCCGTAGAAGAGGAAGATGAAATTTTACAAGTTATTACGAACTATCATGAAGGAAAATCGAACCACCGTGGAATTAACGAAGTCCACACACAAATTAAGAAACGTTACTATTGGCCAAATCAATTGAGAACTATCACAGACTTTGTAAATAAATGTGAAATCTGTTTAGCAGCGAAATACGAAAGAAATCCTATAAAACCCAAGCTTAATGTTACCCCCACTCCTAATAAACCTTTAGACATGATTCACATAGACACACTCACCCTAGAAAACAGTAAATTCCTCACCATCATAGACGCATTCTCGAAATATGCACAAGCATATAAAGTGAACTCCACCAATGCTATCGAAATCTCTAATAAATTAACCCAATTTTTCTCTCATCACGGAATACCAAGACTAATTACTTCAGACAATGGACTTGAATTTAAAAACAATATTGTGAAAGAACTACTAGCCCTTCACAAAATTGAAATACACTTTATATGTTCCCAAAATCCAAATTCAAACGGATTAGTTGAACGTTTTCACTCCACATTAATAGAACACATCCGTTTATGCAACTTGCAAGACAATTTCAAAAATGAATTAATAGAAGACAAAGTTAACTATGCAATCTTGGCATACAACAACACAAACCATAGCACCACTAATCTAAAACCTATAGAAATTATTAATGGACATCTCGAAACAAATTCTCCACTAGACATAGAACTCGAAAAACAAATAACACAAGACTACATCCAGAAACATAAAGAAAAGACCAAACTCATGTACAAAAATATTAACAACAAATTACAAACGGACAAAACCAAAACAATTACGAAATTAAATGAAAAACGCGAAGAACTTCCTATAATACCTAAAACTGTTTATGTTCACAACAAGCAGAAAGTAAACAAAACTATAAACCCAAAATTCAAGAAAGAAAAAATTAAAAAGATTAATGAAAATTTAAAAATCGCAGAAATAGATACCGAAAACAACGATAAGAAACAACCAAAAATTCACCTTGCAAACATAAAAAGACCCCGCAAAATAATTAACAAATATCCCGCAATTCCAGGTCCCTCTACTTCCCGTACGCATACGGAATAGATATCAAGGACATCACCCTTAACCCACGACTATTGACTATTAACCTCGGACATGCAAAGCTGCAAAGAACTCAACATACTTTCGTACATTTTTACGACTTACAACCTCTCAAGTTACAATACGAAAATCTCAATAAACAATACTCAAATCTCATAGACACAATAAACACGGACAAAACAGTCACTACAGATTACGAAAATAACAACAAAATCGTAGAATACTTACAAAGTAATATTAACGAAAAATTTAATCATTTTTCTACACACCCTAGAACTAGACGAGGTATATTTAACGGCTTAGGAACAGTAGTAAAATCTATAACTGGAAATTTAGATGCTGAAGATGATAAGAGATACACCGAAATTTTAAAACACTTAAAAGAAAATCAATTCAAATTAAACAATCAAATCAAACATCAATATTCTGTAAGTCACCAAATGATAGAGTATTTCAACAAAACTGTCGACACTATCAGGGAAAACGAAAATATTTTAAAATCAAAAATTGAACAACTTATTCACATTGTTATCGCTGGAGACAAAAATAATAATAAATTATTAATTAAAGACATTTATAACCAACTAAACACTCTGTACACTATGACATTCAATACTTTACAAGATATTGAAAATTCTTTAACTTTTTGTAAACTTCATACCTTGCATCCAAGCATCATCAAGTCACACGACCTATATAAAGAATTAAACAAAATTTCAAATTTTTATAATAACGAATTACCATTCGAAATAAATTCAGAAAATCTTTTAGAAATTGAAAAATTAATTTCAGTCAGTTGCAAAATGCAAACTAACAAAATTATTTACTTTATAGAAATTCCTATAAATTACGAAACCCAGTTTGAACTTATCCATCTAATTCCAACCCCCACAAAACACAATTCCGAATTTGTCACTATCATTCCTAATAGCGAGTATATTCTGAAATCTGAAGATGGTCATTTAAGATCTTTATATGATATGTGCACTCGCAATAAAGAAAATACTTATCAATGCCCCAATAAAATTAAGGAAATTACCGAAGATTCCTGTGAGAAGAACTTTATTTTACAAAACAACGTCGAAAATTGCCATTTCATTAAACTAAATATAAAGAAAAATCCAGGGCATCGAACCCGAACCTGAACCGAACCAAAACCGGAACCAAACCGTAACATTTTAGGGAACCCAAACCGAGAACTGAACCTTAGATATATATTTTAATTGAACCTGAGTCGAAACCGAACCGAGTATTAAAATTCAGGTTCGGGGTTCAACTCCGGTTCAGGTTAATTTTTAGTTCGAAAAGTAAATACAGCCGATAATCGATGTCTTAGGCGTTTACGTTGCTGTCTGGGCTGACTTTTCGTGAAAATTGTGTTCGTTTCTTGCTGCGTTTTGCGTAAATTCCGGCTCTCATTTTACATTATTTCGAACCTGAACCGCGAACAAAACCGCAAATTTTATTAATGCTTGAACCAGAACCGCGCCCGAACCCATCTTCCAAAAAACAAATCAACCTGAACCTAAACCGAACCCAGTTTTTTGCGGGTTCGATGCCCTGGAAAAATCACATCGAGTACATCGAAGAAATTAACCAATATTTAGCAATTTTTCCAAATCCTGAAAACTTGAAAGCCAAATGCAAACAAGGCGACAGCATAAGCAACATACAAGGCATACTTTTAATTAAAGAAGACAACTGTAAACTTGAAATCCAAAATAAAAACTTACTCTTCAAGCAAGGAACATTTGGCAAACCCTTAGTAATCGAAAATTACGAAATTAATTACAATATTACAAAAATTCCAAAAATGGCTATCGAACTAAACTCCATCAACGAATTAAAACCAATAAACAAATTCGATGACACATTGTATTATAACGATCAAATTAAAGCAGAAGAGTTCAACTACCCATTGTGTGCACTGTACATAATTCTCATCATCGGTGCCATCATCACCGCTGCAGTCTACTTCCGAAAGATGTTCCACAAGAAAAAAGAACAGCCCAAGGTCGAAGACATCGAACTTCAACCGCGAACTTCATCCCCTAGGACGGCGCTGAAGCTCCCCGACGAAGCTCAATTCTAGCGAAGGAGGAGTTACCACGGCCCAGACCGCTGAACTTGCAGATACTTGACCCCTAACTTCCTTTATATAAAACTGTAATTTCATTATCTTAGAGTTAGTCAGAAACTAGTATTCTTGTAGTAATAAACGAAATTATTGTTCTCACATAAACAAAATTTCTTTTTAAAAACCCTTTATCGAACCTACAAAATATAACTTATATATATATATATATATATATATATATATATATATATAAATTATATTATTTGGTATAAATAATACTTTTTAAAAAACAATTTATAACTTTTATTCGTAAACTTGTTTACAGAGATTCGACAAGCAGCATGCCAGTCTTAACAAAGAATCATGCCGAATTATCTTAAGTCTATGCTTATATACTATTTGGTTTCAACAGTTAAGCGATAAGGGTTATTCTTAGAAGTATAACATTGTCTCACACTCACTCTGATAAGTCGATTGGGTATATAATTCCTCCCCTTGAAGTTCGAGGTTATCAGGGTGTCACATAAATAGTCTTATATTGAAGTTAGCTCTATTTTTTCTGGTTCTGATTTATTCTGCTTTTTAATTAGCTTATTCTTCAACATATTTCTTTTTTTTACAATAAAATATATAATTATACATAGAATGATTATAAATATCATAATATATTGATATGTATGGTGAGATGTATCCTTAGTGTATTCTGTTAATTTCTTTAATTCTAACATGTTTAAATGTTTGAGTTTTATAGTTCACAGCTCTTCATTACCTATTTCGTTTAATTGTCTTTGAGGTTTATTGGTTTTCATTATGTCTAGAATGATTTGTTTCCCTATTAATTGGTTAGAAAATTTCTTTTTATTAATTTGACAGTTATTGTTGTTTAATTTGAATATTCCTTGAGTTTTTAGTATTATGTTCTGAGTGGAGCATTTTATTTCTTGTGGTTTATCCATTTGGACAATATATAACAGATTTGAGTTTTCAATTGGGATAATTTTATTTTCTTTATCGATTTCCCTATTATTACAATTTTTATTACTATGATTTTCGAGAAGTGTTTTTGAACAATTATCTATTACATCAAATTGTGTTTCGCAATAATTTTCCGTATTAATATTTATAATTTTATTGCAAATATAATTTTCAAAATTTATTTTGATTATTGTTTGTTTCTCAAAGTTTAACTCTAACAGATGGTCATTTTCCAGGAAGGGAATAGGAGTAATTTGTTTCAGAGGGTATTTTGTTCTGGAATATTTGGGTATAATAATTAAATATTTTAATTCTTCGTCTGTTATTTTGCAATAACTATGTATTAAATTTAGGTAATTGAAATAATTTTCTTCTATTATTTCTGTGTTTTGTGTGATGATTGTCTTTAGTTCTTTTATATTTTCATTTTCAATTAGTGAAATATGAAAGGTGTTTGTACTACAGAATGATAAGGTTATTTCTATATTACTAATTATTTCTTGTAGTTCCATTATATTATTATTAACTAAATCTATAGTGTTGGTTAATATGAATAGATTTTCCCAACTGATTTGTTCTTTCAATAGAGATTGAACGTTTTTCAATTTGGATTGTATAATGATTTGATTTTCATTTATTATTTCGAATTGTTCTTCGTAATATTTTGTATCATTGTTTAGATGATACGTTATAGCTTTCGTATTTTCGTTATTTATTTTAGTATTTGTTTCTAATTCGTCAAAGATTTTCTCGTATCTTTCTCGATCATTGTCATCTAGATTACCGGTGATTTGTTTTATTATCGATCCTAGGCCGTTTAATATCCCTCGTTTTTGACGTGTGGGGAATAGTGTATTGATTCTAGTTTGCAATTTTGAAAAGTGATTTTGGGTATGTTGTATTTTAACGTTTAGTTCGTTTTGGTATCTTTGATTGATATCCGTAGTGGAAAGGGTTAACTGTTTTATTTGATTTTCTATTATCTTGTATGCGTCTGTGATTTTGTTTATTTTGTAGGTGTAGTGCACGTAAATTTAATTTTCGAAGATCTTTGTTTCGGCTAATTCGATTATATTCACGCCATTGTTGTCTATTTCCAATGGTGTAGTGTGGGTGGCGTATCTGTAACAATGTTACATTTTTAGTTTATCGATTTTTATCTTTCTGACTCTTTGTTTACCAATAACTTTCGCGGTCTTTCTTTTATCATCAACTTTTAATATGTTTACTTTTTCGTACAAGGGTTTTTTATACTTTTGTATTAATCTTAGTAACTTTCTTTAATCTATTTATGGGTGGATTAGGTTTGAATCTTTTTTCTTTTTCTTGGTTGATTTTATCTTTTATTTTGTTAATTTCCAATTCACGTTTTTCGACGAATGTTTGGATGCGATTCTCTTCGTTTTCTAGTTTTTGAGGATATATGTTTGTGTAATCTTTTCCGAAGAGTACTTCATTGGGGGTAATTTTAAAGGTATTTGAACTATTGTTATACGCATAAATTGCTTTATCCAGTATTTCTTGTATTTTTAATTTTGAATTTGTTTTGAATAATATTCTTAAGTGTTCAATCAAAGTGGAATGAAATCTTTCTATTAAATTTGATTTTGGATTGTTTACACAGGTAAGATGTAGTCTTATTTCGTTATTGTGACAATATGTTTTTAGTGTTATATTATCAAATTCTTTTCCTGCGTCACATATTAATTTTGAAGGGATTTTATATGATTTGAAGAAGAGATTTAGTTTTTTAGTGATTTCTTGTCCTGTCTTTGTTTGTAACGGATATATTTGTGCAAATTTTGAGAATTGATCTAGGATTGTTAAGTAAGAATTTTTGTCTAAGGTAAGTAAATCGGCGTTTATTATTTCGAAAGGTCTGTTAGGTGTTTCTGTAAATATGTCGTTTAGTTTTATCGGTTTCCTATCGTATTTACAAGTTTTGCAGATTTCGCAATTATTGATAAAATTTACTATAGTATCTATCATTTTAGGCCAGTAATATTTTACTTTTAATTTTTGATATGTTTCATTAATACCTCGGTGGTTCATTTTTCCGAAATGATAGAGGAATACGAATTCGTGTTGTTCTTCTTTACTTTCTATGTCTTGGACTAATTGATTCACCTTGATTATATTCATAGAGTTATGTTCAAAATTTTGTTGTATAATTTTATTAATTTCTTTTTCTAGTGTTTCATTTTTAAAGATGCAGAAATAATTTTTGGCACTATATAATTTCTAAGGAATTCTAGAATTTCTTGTTGCAAATTCTCTTTATTAAAAGTTACCTCTAATCTTTGTTTTGTGTTATTGAATAGTTTCTTTATTTTGATTTTATTTTCGTTATGTACTTCGAATATAATTTGGTTATTTGCGTTATTTAATCTGTTTTCTAAAATTTTGATTCCTCCGATAGGATTTTCATTATCTGAATGTCGAGTTCCGTTTGTGCTACTGTTTTCATTTGATAAAATGTCTAGTTGGTGTTTAGTAATATGGTTTCCAATTCATATATTGTGATATGTATATTGGAGTTTTCAAAGGTTTTGTTTAAATAATTTAGTAATTCTTCTTTTTTTTTAATTTATCTAATCCGCATGACAGTAAGGGTATGTTAATTTCATATATATCGTTCATGATCAAATAATCTCTTAATTTTTTTAATGATTTTTGGAATAGTTTTTTTATTACATTCTTCTAAGTATTGTTTTTCTGAAAATAAATGAATAATAGTTGTATTATTGTTGGGTTTTTGTATTATAATTTTATCATTAGTGTGTTTTTCACAATATTGTTTACTTTGAAATTTATTGTCTATTTGTTTTGCTAAACCTTTTCCGAATTTCAAATCTTTACTGATACAATGTGCAAATATATTTGTTTCGGTTACGTCTCCTTTATGATACGTTATTCTGTGAGGTTCCCGTATCCGTGATAAGTAATCAGCTATTTTGTTTGTTTTGCCTTGTATATATTCAATCTTGAAGTTATATTCTCCAAGTTCTATCTTCCACCGCATTAGTTTTTGATTAGTGTTTTTCATGTTAAAAAGCCAAACGAGTGGTCTATGATCGGTGCGTATGATAAATTTTCTTCCGAATAGATAATTATGGAAGTTTGAGATCGCCCAAACTATTGCTTTTAATTCTTTCTCAACCGTGCTATAATTTATTTCCGCGGAATTAAAAGTTTTGCTTGCGTAGCAAAGGGGTTTTTCTTCTCCGTTTTGTTTTCGAGATAACACAGAGCCCATTGCGTAATCCGAGGCATCGGTAGTTAGTATAAATGTTTCATTAAAATCCGGGAATGCAAGGATGGGGGGGTTTGTCATTAGTTCTTTTGCCTTTATAAAAGTGTCTTGATATTCTTTGTTCGTAATGTCAATTATGTTACCTTTTTGTAAACATTTAGTAAATGGTTTTGTTAATTTTGAGAAGTTCGGAATTAATCTTCTGTACCAACTCAATTTTCCTAAAAATGATTTTATTTCTTTTGAAGTTTTTGGAATAGTTATTGACTGTATGGCATCTATCTTTTTAAGGTTTGGTTTTAAACCTTCATTCGAAATTATGAAACCTAAATATTCTACTTCTTCTTTAAAGAATTCGCTCTTATCTATTTGAATTTTTAAATTTGCTTCTCTAAGTTTTTGAAAAACTCGTGTTATGTTTTTTATAAGTTCTTCTACGGTATTGCCAAAAATGATTATATCGTCTAAGTAAACTAGACAAATTTCATTTACTAACTCGCCTAATGCCGTGTTTATCATTCTCTGAAATGTAGCGGGTGCATTCACTAGTCCGAAAGGCATTCTTACATATTCGTAATGTCCGGAGGCTGTTGAAAAAGCCGTTTTTTCTATATCTTTTTCCTCCATTTGGATTTGATGAAATCCACTATGTAAATCTAAAGTAGTGAAGTATTTGGGTTTACCAATTTTGTCGAGTAACGTGTCTATATTGGGTATAGGAAATTTGTCTTCTTTCGTTTTTGAGTTAAGTTTTCTAAAATCTATAACTAGTCTAGTCTTTCGTTTTCCTGAAGCGTCCATTTTCTTGGGAACTATCCATATAGGAGAGTTATAAGGGGAAAATGATTTTTGAATTACATTTTCTTGTAACATTTTACTTATGTGTTCTTCAATGTCGGTTTCATAGATTTGAGGTAATTTGTATTTTTTTGTGTGTATTGGTATATTATCAGTCAATTCAATATTGTGTTTCAGTATGTTTGTATGTGAGAGTTTTTCGCCTTCTTTTGGAAAAAGATCTAAATTTTGGTTTAAAAGAATTTTTAATTTATTCTTAACATTGTATTCCATATGGTCATCTCTGATTTGTAACATATTTTGTTTTTCTTCGAGTTTATTATTAAATTTGTATGTTTTATTTAGCATGCGTAGATTTTCGTTTTTGAAATCTATTTTTACGTCTAGTGTTTTTAATATATTAATACCAAAGAGTACGTTACATGTCCTGTGAAAGTCATGAACAAAAAATTCAAATGTGTGTTCTCCTAGGTTCAATTTTGTTGCATTATTTATTGTAACTTTCCCTTTTGCTGTTTTAAAAGTTACGGGTTTATGAGTAATTTTAGTTTTTAGTTCTTTGGCTAATTTATTATTAATAAAATTTATATCTGAACCTGTGTCTATTAAGATGTCAAATGATTTATGTGTGATAGTGGGGATGTTTCCTGTGTCTGACGTCATTACGTGTTTGAATCTACGTCGTGTAGTTCTAGAAAATTTTCATTTTCTTCGTTATTTTCTTCATATGTGATTGATTCTGTTTCGGAATAATTTTCCTCTTCTATTTCGTTGTTATAATTTTGTCTAGTCTGTATTGACATTGGTTGTGTGAGGGTTTGTTTAGTTTGTGTAGACACAGGTGTAGGTTTAAATGTCCTATTTGTATTTTGAAAGTTTTGTAAGTTTTGTGTGGCTATCATATTTCTATCAGAATTGTAAGGTTGTTGTGGTTGTTGAGGATTATGGGGTTTTATATTTATAGGTTTGCTAGGAAATTGTTGGCCTGGAAATTTCTTAGGTGGGAGTACAAATTTGAAATTTGGTTTTGAATTTACAATTTGTTTCATGGGTGATTGATATAATAAAAAATTAAATTCATTATTTATAAGTGATTCACAATCATCTAAAGTTTCAGGGTTTGCGTTTATAAATGATCCTTTATTGTGGTAAGGTAAAGAATCAATAAAATGATGTATAATAATTTTTTGATTATGTTTTATTAGGAATTTGGTTTTTTCTTTATTAATTTCTTGAGTTTCAATTTTTCCTTTGTATGTATGGAATAATTGCTGTATCTCTTTTAAAATTTTTTAAATATTATTATTCTGTGCTTTAAGAGTGATAATTTTGTAAAATAATGTTTCTGGTTAAAGTCTATCTTCAAAGTTGCTCGTGAGAAATGTTTTTAATTCATCCCAATTTTCAAAATTATTTTCTGAAATTATTGATTGTGCGTTTCCTTCGATTTTTGCTTTAAAAATTAGGAAAGCGAAGTTTTTTTGTATATTATTTAACGCGTATGTTGTTTCTAATATCGTTTTCACGTCTTCACATTCTTTGATGTAAGCGTGTAAAGTTTTTACATCCCCATTGTATGTGGGAATGGGATCACAAAGTGTTTTAATATCATTTAGTGTGATAGTAGTCATGTTTGTATTTGTATTTAGTGATAAGTTTTGTAGTGAATTATTTATTTGTTCTATTAATATATTATCACTTTCGATAATTGTGTATTCTTCGTCAGATTGTTCTGTAGAGGACATACAGTATTTTATCTTATCGTATAGTCTCGATTTGACTGGACAATAATTTTATGTATAGTCGTTAGTTTTGAATCAGTGAACTCGATCTCTATATTTTTAATCTATTGTTAGGCTTAAAAGTACTTACAACAATAGTAATGCTAAGATGACGTTCATAGCCACGGAGTCTTCTTGTTTCTCTGGGTTGTCGTTCTCTTGAAGTAGGGTTTCCTGGTACAGTTTTCCTGCTGTCAACGATGTATTACTTCTCCAGGTGATGAGAGTCGTGATCATGGATTTGAACAGCAAGACTTCTCTTCGTTCGGCCTGGTGTGGACTTGTATATTTGCGAATCGTAGTCCGTTAGAGTTGGGTCGTATTAATAGACCTCTGATGGGCTAATGTTGAAGCCGTAAGTTGTTTGAATGCCTTTTTACGAGAAATAAAATTCTCTTGACTAAAACGTATGAAATTTTTTTTTGTTTTCACGTTAGAGACCTTTTGGCATCCTACCGACTGCGCCAATTATATTATTTGGTACAAATAATACTTTTTAAAAAACAATTTATAACTTTTATTCGTAGAGAACTTGTTTACAGAGATTCGACAAGCAGCATGCCAGTCTTAACAAAGAATCATGCCGAATTATCTTAAGTCTATGCTTATATACTATTTGGTTTCAACAGTTAAGCGATAAGGGTTATTCTTAGAAGTATAACATTGTCTCACACTCTGATAAGTCGATTGGGTATATAATTTATATATATATATATATATATATATATATATATATATATATATATATAAACACATGAGCGTAGCGTAAATATATAAAATGCACTTGAAATACACTTTAGCGTTAATATAAATATATATAAATCGGTACTAGTAACAATAACTCTAAGAATTATTGTGCGAAAGAGTAAATTAGAATGCGATAACAAAACATGTGTGCTCACTACTGCAGATCAAAAACGAATGAAAAAACGTGCTTATTTGACAGTGAAGCTGCCGCAGAAAGCGGATATGACATATAGTAGCGCACAGAAGATGCGTAATACGCTTGTTATTGAAACGCATGGTTAGATGTCGCAAGCGGTCCGAACAACTGTGATATTATTATTTTGAAATGAGTATAATAAAAAATATAAAACAGATTTTAATAGTATATGATACAAGTGAATAAGCTAGCCTATAAAGCACCCACGATAAGTTTAAAGCCACGACGCGTAGCGGAGTGTCTTTAATGTCGTAGTGCTTTAAAGGCTAGCTTATACACGTGTATCATACGCTATTTTTTATTATAAATGCATCATAACCATTTAAATTGAAAATTATTGCATATCATACGGTTTTGATTTATGATCTAGTGAGTTTGAGAGTTTCCAAGGACAGCAATTATTGGTATTGTTTACGGTAAGTCAACAAGTCAATATTATTTTTCATTGTTTTAGTTGTTATTCATATTTATTGTCATTTTTCGTTACTTAGGCAACTCACAAATTTAGCGTGTTTTAATGGTCGATTTACGCACGCTTTTGCGTGTTTTAAACAGCGATTATGATGCATGTATAATAAAAAAGTTTTTTTGGAAAAAAAAATATTTTCCTTAATGAGGAATCGAACCCGATTAAAAATTTTAGACGGAGCTGTCATAACCATTATGTTATGCTAATGCTTGCAAAAGTTGACATATTTTACAATAATGAAAAATATGAAATAAATGATGTCAGATGTAGGTAATTTTTTTTAATAAAATAGGAACATAATACATACAGAATCGTATGAAATAGTAATAATTAAGTAACAATATATGTAAATGAGTAATTTTTATTTATAATAATTAAATACAAGTATTTTTATGTATTAAACATAGGATCAAATATGACATAAGGCAATATAGATTGTCTTCTTTAAAAAAAATCACGCCTTCTCAATTTCAAATTTGACCCTATTGTCAGATAATAGTCAGTATAGCGTTAAATAATCGTTAGATTCTTTATAATGAATTTATTTTATTGTAAAACGTACAAAACACGAGTATTTTACAAAACGTTCTTCCCGTACAACACAACGCTATTTCTTCTTCTCCATCACACTTATTTCTTCTGCCGCCGTCGTCGCTGCTGTCGCATAGCCGCTAGAGACACTCGTTAGATGTCACTAGTTTGTCCATTTTGATGACAGTTCGTCCATCCTGACGTCGAGAGCGTCGTCGTCCTCCTCGTTGTCGGAGGGTCTTCGGAGTCATCTGGCTACTGGCGTACACATAACTAAACGGTTTCTGTGTGCGTGGGTCACCTGGGATATCTTCAATCAGGTACCGGTCATTGGGAAAGACTTCTGCAACTAGATAAGAACCTTTATTAAGCGTATTTGCGTTCTTGGAAAAATATGCATTTCTGCCTCCATTTTTTCACCATTAATTTTGTGATAGGCACATTCGATACATAATCCGGTGTAGCTCTTCACGAAACGTCTCATCCGTGGGAACCAATAGTTCTTCTTCAGTTCGATTATCGTCCTCTCTACTCCATAATGACCAATATCATCATGACTATTCTTCACTACTCTCCATCTTATCGTTTTTGGTACTACCCATTTTATTCCTCCTAGTTTTTTTTCTATAAACTCTCATATTTACAATTTTATAGTCCTTGTGCGCTAGTTTATTTTCAGGATCATTCGTTTTCTTCTGTAACTCTGTATATATTGTTTCTATTTTTGAGTCCTGCCGCTGCATTGTCAGCAGCCAATCTTTTTCACTGATCTGTACTGTTAATATCTTCATATCTGCAACTTCGACAGTCTTCGCTTCGTCATTTGGGCTCCGGCTGAGTGCGTCCGCATGTTGCATTCTTATGATTCTTCTGTATTCTATAGAGAATTCGTATTCTTGAAGCATTGAAATCCGTTACAATAGTGAAGTGTCGTCCCAATAAGTAAATAGGAAAAGGGTCAAGTGAATCTACAACTGCTAACGTTTCAAGTTCGTAACTATGGTACTTACTTTCCGCTGTGCTTGTCTGTCGACTGTAATACGCTATGGGTTTCCATATTCCGGTTTCCTACTCTTGTAGTAATATCCCTGCCAATCCTAACTGACTAGCATCTGTGTGCAGTTCATGGTTTTGTTAATATCAAACAAGGTAAGTACTTATTTTTTCGGTAAGTATCGTTTTATTTCATCAAACGCTTTATCTTGTTCCTTGCTCCAATTGAAGGGCTCTTCTGGTTAACATAGTGAGTGGTCTTATTTTTGTTGCAAAGTTTGGTACGAACCTTCTAAAATAGATCGCTAATCCGACGAATTGTCGTACCTCTCGAACGTTTGTCGGTATTTTCATATTTTTGACGGCTTCTAGTTTTCGGTTTCCAGGTTTCACCCCATTCTTGCTTATAAGGTTCGTGCAGCTTACGTCACAACATGGCTGCTGCCAGCTGTTTGGTAGGCACTTGGTAGGCAGACGCAAATTGCAGTTAGTAATATTTCATGTGATATTGTCTTTTATTGTCCATATTTTAGGTAAGTATCTACTAAGGAAGGTTATAATATACACAATATAGATAATTTAATACATGCCATCGAATAGGATTGTGTTAAATACGATTTTTACATGTAAATATTTAGTACTTCACAACTGCTATTGTATATTTTGTTTTAAGGTGAATAAAGATGCCACTAACTTGTGTTGTTGGGTGTAGTAATAGATGGAATAAAGACAATATTTCGTTGTTCAGAATTCCTAAGATTACCGATACAAAAGGTAGGGAGAGTGAAATGAAGAAACGACGTCAGCAGGCTTGGTTGAAGGCAATTGGGCGTGCCGATTTGTAAGGAACAAAATTGAAAAATGCTCGTGTTTGTTCTAGGCATTTTGTTAAAGGGATAGTATATACAGATAAAATATTTATTTGTACTACTTATAATTTTATAGGTGCACCAAGTGATGAAATTTATGAAAGTCATCCAGACTGGGCACCAAGCAAATTTTTGATTCCCATAAAAAAACCAAAATCTCCTGGAAAACCTTCGCCTAGTGAATCTAGAAGAAAAAAAAAATAAACGATTACACGAACGTAGTTGTAGGGTGAGAAATTTGGGAGTTATTAATTTACAATGAAATACGAAGAATTCATTTTATTTTTTATTTCATGAAACACAATCAGCGGACAACGAGATATTATTTAGTGTAGATGTTAATGGGTATAAGTATTAAAATATGCTTCACTAATTATTGCATGTTAGCAGTAGAATGTTAGCTTAATTAATGTAAATGTGCGGCAAAAGGTTGTAGCTCTAGGATGGAATGATTCTTGCAACTTGCACCTTAGGATTAAGAAAGTGCTATGAACTTTGTAATAGTAAGGAACTATCATAATGTGCGCTATTTAAACAGAAAGCATGCATATGCAATTATTTGTAGTGATACTACTTGTTTCAAATTTATATATTTCACAGAATCTCCTTCAAAGTTTTAATCAACCACAGGTGTGTGGTGAAGGGCACAGTTCTAGAATTGAGGAAATTGTACAAGAAGAATCTAATACTGACATAGAACAAATGGAATTACCGGACTTGACTTTAATAGAAAAATTAAAAGACGAAGAGAGACATAGACTAATTGAAATTAAAAATTTAAGAAATAAAATTAATAATTTAGAGTTAAATATACAAACTTTTGAAAACGATGATAAAAAAACATTATTTTACACAGGAATTCCAATTTCTTTTGTTTTCAACCAAATATTAAAATTGTTAGAATCAGATTTAATTTCAAGTCAGCCTAATACATTATCCTCATTTCACCAAATTTTGCTTACTTTTATGAAATTACGACTTAATTTGTTATTCACGGATTTAGGTTACCGCTTTAACATTGCCCGTACAACAGCAAGTCGATGTTTTTTTAAATGTCTTAATTTAATGTTTTACAAACTGAAAGGATTTGTACGATGGCCAGAAAGACATGAATTACGAAGTAAGATGCCTGAATGCTTTTCTAAGTCTTTCGGGAACAGAGTGTCAGTTATAGTAGATTGTTTCGAAATTTCTATAGAAAGAGCATCATATATGAAAACTAAAATACAAACATGGTCGCAATATGAACATAATTACACCATAAAATATTGAATTGGAATTACTCCGCAGGGATATATTTCTTATATTTCTAAAGGATATGGAGGTCGAACTAGCGATACTTATCTCACAGAAAATTGTGGAATTTTGAAAAATTTGTTACCAGGTGATCTCGTTATGGCTGACAGGGGATTTCGCATAGAAGACTCTGTCAGAATACATATGGCAGAAGTATGCACACCATCCTTTTTAAGAGGAAATAAACAATTAACAAGTAGAAGAGACACGCACCTTAGCTAACGTGCGAATTCATGTTGAGCGAGTCATTGGTAGTTTAAGGCAGAAATATACAATATTATCTTCAAAACTACCAATCACTATATTAAACAGACATTCCAATGAATCGGTATCAACAGTTGAAAAGATTGTTACAGTGTGCTGCGCCCTAACAAATTTATGTCCAGGAATAGTTCCGTTAAGTGATTAGCAATTCAAATAATCTTTTTATTTAGAATTTCATATTTTGTTAAACGTTTACAATATTCTACTTAATTTTATTTATTTTTATTTATAAATTATATTTTTGTTAGACAAGAAGTATGTACATAGTTATCTTTATAAAGTATTGTAAAATAAAACAAAGCTATATATGTTTAGAAACTATTTATTTTTATTTATAAAGTGTAAACTTATTAACACACTTGTATAATTACAGTTTATGAACTAAAAAATATATACAATTAAAGTCATTGGTCATTAGCGAATATAATATTTTCCTAATAATTCTAACATTATTACGTTACTAAAAAATAATTTTGCTTTTTCACTTTCCTCATTCCAAAATTCTTCAATAAAATAAATTCTTTCTACATACATATCTTTCTTACTCCAAATTACAAAATCACAAAAGTTTCTTTGACAAATAGCTAATTGCATTTGTATTTGATAATAATACAAATGATTTTTATCCAATGAAACTTGACCACTTTTATTTTTACTAATACATAATTTTTTTATAGATAAAGCTTCTTCAATAGCAATATCTTTAGTGCATAACGGACATTTTATTTCTATTAAACCTTTACCACAGCATTCGCATTCAAGAAAGGAATCGGGCGATGCACCAAACATTGGATACATTGGATTCAGCATTAGTCCAACCTCGTTTAGAATTAAATTTTCGTGTTTTTTGGAAGCGACTGCCTGATATGCATTGAGAGCGTCTTTCTCATGATCACAACCGTATTTCGTAGCTGCAGTTGTAAATTTTCTTTCCTCTGGATAGCAAATTCGTTTGATGAGAGATACAGAGGGTTTCTCCAAACTTGTTCTGCATGCATTTTTAAAAATCGAAGCCGTTATTCTACCTTTTCTACATTTAAACCAGAACTTATTAGTAGCATGTCCTTTCGTATTTTGCTCCACAAATTCACAGTCCTCCTAAAGAAATAAATTTAATATAGTAAAATTCCTGTGAATGAATGTGGCAGAGATGAGGATGTTGAGATGAATGTTGGAAAAGACAAGAAAAGATAGGATAAGGAATGAGAGTATAAGGGAAATGGCACGAGTGATAGAAGTTTCAAGAAAGATACAGGAGAGGCGTTTGCATTGGTATGGGCATGTCATGAGGAGAGATGAAGAATATATTGGAAGAAGAATGAGCAACTTAGTAGTAGAGGGTAGAAGAAACAGAGGGAGACCAAAAAGAAAATGGAGGGATTGTATTGCGGAAGACATGAGAGAAAAGGGATTAACTGAGGACGACACGCAAAATAGAAATGAATGGAGAAAGAAAATAAAGAATAGCGACCCCTAACGAGTGGGAAAAGCTGGAGAAGATATATAGTAAAATTCCTTACAATTCAATTATAATTTTTTACCTTTGTTAAACATATTTGTATTTTAGACGCGTTTTGAAGGAGATCCTCTCTTGTTCCAGTTAAATAATGTTGTTCAAAAAAATCTAATTCCAGATGTTTATTTTGAATATTTCGAGGAATATTTTCTGCATTTTCCATACAAAATGTTGCTGTTACAGTTAAAATTGATGCATCTACTTTATTGTCGTATAGCGTCTGTAAAAACTGCATCATTTCTTCATTTTTCAATTCCGAATATGTTCTACTTTCCTCAGATAACGCAATTGTCTGTATTTCGTGTAAAACTTCATGTTTGGATTTATTGGTAGAAAATTTCATTTCTTCAGCTGCAGCCATGGTTTTAATTTTTTTTTTTTTTTGATGAAGATGGTGGTAGCCAATATGATTTTTCTCCGGTTACAGTGACAGGCTCTACATTTCGGACAATATCATCTATGTAGAACATTAAAGCTGCAACATGACTACAAGTTTCTCCCAATCCAGCTACACATTTGCAATGGGCACATAAAATTTCTCCTTCTTGTTTGGCTACAAACCACGCTTGTAGTGGGCTTTCATTCAATCTCTGAGAATGTAACACCTACAATGGAATAATTTTTAGATATAATTATTATTATTGTCGGGAGGTGGTTCATTCTTGCCCCTGTACTGCGACCTTTCTGGTCTATTGTACCCTCCGTGTTTCCTCCTATTCTAGGAGCCCTGTATGTTTTGTAAACTCCAGGATTTTCTTTAGACTAATGTCCTTTAGTGTCTCAGTGTGCAATTTCTTTGCTCCTAAAAGGCTATGTCTGCTTGCCATAAATGCTTCGCAGTGACATATTAAGTGTTCAGGGGTTTCATCCTCTTCTCCACATCCTCTGCATGTTGGTTCTTGTTTGAGGCCCAACCTATGCAAATGTTTATTTAATTGACAGTGTCTCGTTACCAGTCCTATTATTAGTCTGACATCTTGCTTGCTCATTACAAGTAAGTTGTCTGTTCTTTTCTTGGATGGCTCATGGCCTTTATGAGGCGAATAAACAAATAAATTTAAAGAAAGGGTTCTTGCCAGATTTGGCAGTTACGTCTTGTATCAAAATTAGTTAGTGATGTAATAAAGAATATTATTTACTTACTGTGCTTAGATGCTGTCTCTGAAATGGGTCGCCCAAGGGTGGATTTACACAATTGATTATAAAAATATAAATATCTTTATTATTAAGTTTAGGTAATATACAAAATAGAGTCTATACTCGCGACTGTAACGGACAGGCTACAATGTTAGAGCTTGCTCTCCCTGTAGTTCAGTCGTCTATATATATATTCACGTAAAGATAAGTCAGCAAAGAAATTGAGGTCTGGTATTTTTTATAATATTAAGAAATATCTATTCAGCAATTGCCTACTTATATGTGAGTCAATTTGGAAATATACGCAATCTCATTTATGTGCTGACTTAGGTTTACATACCTCCCCTCTTTAAAAATTTGCTTCCTTTGGGGCACAATTTTTCTTAAATTCCTTTATGAGGTCCCTTAAGAGTCTCTACCTAGACCACGAGTTGGTCCTCTTGGAACACTGTACTTCGTTGTTCTACGGCTGTCCTTGAACTTGATGGAGGATGTATGGCTTCAGACGATTGGCAGTTGATCACAGCATCTCTGCTGTGATGTGATATTTGCGCGCTGATGATACTGGATTACTGACTTCTTCGTCGTTGTCCTTTGGTCCATAGGATGGAAGATGTCTTGGACGCCTAATCATAGATGTATTTTTGTGATCTTCTTAACATAAACAACAACATTCGTAACAATATAACTGATCTTCCAGGTGGCAAAATACAACCACGTCTTTTCCACTTAACATCCATAACATATGTCTGCAATTCTTGTCTATGATATGCCCGTTGGAACTTCCCTTTATTATATGAATTACAATAACCAATTCGGGACATCTTACAAACAAGTTGCTTTCTGGAACTTTATGCAATATTTATTTAACAACACAAAACATTAATAATTTTGAATACGTTATGAATGCTTGATAATTAAACATAAAGACCTAAACTGGAGAATCGGTTATACTTATATTTTGCCTGATTTCCTCTGATGATTTGGTTGTTATGTAAGTGGTAGAGGGACCTCTGCAGTCGAAACCTTTGAAGGCATGTGATGCTGCCTTGATTGACATGGATGCGACGATGGCTTTCTTTATCTAAAAACAAAGGGAGTAGGGTATTTTTGGGAGAGTGGATGTTTTCGGCCGGACACATCTGTAGGTTGGTCCAGCGCTGCCGCTCCGCCAGATAGTATTCCCTCTTTTTCTCCTTTGTCCTTTTGTTTCGGTGAATTGTGAGGTGGCGCACAACGAGTTAACCCTCAGTGGCCATCTGTCGGTTATATGTGGCCTCCTCTTAGTTGTCTCAATTTGCCATCGCATCTTGTTGCCATCTTCTTCGTGGTTGACTGTTTCTATACCCGTCTTGGAGAAAGAACCCATGGATGATGTGGTGGTGGGCCTTTACTGCGGGTGTGGTAGTGGGGTACTCCAGAAGTTGTAGGGGCGTCTTTTTGTGCTTGACGCACCAAACTGTCTATTAACAGACTGTCTTGAATCATATTCTGCATCGTTTTTTGGTCAACAGTATTTTTATTTGTGCTCACACTTGTGCTAGTCACTTTTTCAGTGCTTGCCCTACTTGGCTCTTCGTCTCCAATTTCTTGATTTATAAGGCTTTCATCCCTAAATGGCTTTAAACGATTTATATGCACAGTTAAAATTTTGTTGGAATTTCGCTGTTTGATTTTATATGTTACGGGGCCCATGATTTCCGTTATAAAGTACGGCCCTGTCCATGGTTTATGTAATTTTCGTGACGTACATGCATGAATGGCTGGGTTATGCAAGTATACTGCGTCACCGATTTTGTAGACTGCTGACTTTGTATTTTTGTTGAATTGTTTATGTGTCTTCTCTGTTGCTTTGTTTATGTTTTGTTTTACTGCCTCGAAAGCAATTTGCAACCTTTGCTTTAATTCTGACGCATAATTGTCTGCATAGTCATACCGTAAATCTTGAGGTCTTGTTATGTCATCATAAGGTAACTCCATGTCTCGACCGTGCATTAAGAAGAATGGTGTCTCGTTTGTACTATTATGCACGCTACTTCTATAGGCTAGTAGCACGAATGGTAACCATTCATCCCAGTCGGTCTGATCTCGATTTACAAAATGAGACAGAATGTCCTTGAAAACTCGATGACTTCGTTCTATTATCCCATTTGTTTGTGGGCGGTATGCTGATGTTTGCAGTTTTTCGACGCCTAATATTTGACAAACTTCTCTAAAAATTTCTGACGTGAAATTTGCGCCTTGGTCTGTCAGCAGTTGTCTCGGAGTCCCGTGTCTTGAAATAATTTCTTGAGCCAATATTCTTGCTATGGTTGATGCCTTTTGGTCGGGAATGGCGAATGCCTCTGGATATTTTGTAAAGTGGTCCTGGAACATTAGGATGTATTTGTTCCCTTTCATACTTGTTGTTAACGGACCCACAATATCCATTGCGACTCTTTCCATTGGTCGACTGACTTCATTAAATTTTTGTAGTGGTACAGGCTTGTGATGTGGAGACGTTTTCCTCTCATTGCATGAATGACACTTCTTGCAATAATCTTCAATGTCCTTGGCCATTGATTTCAAAAAAAAATTTTTTCTTGATTCGACTATATGTCTTCTCAAACCCTTGATGTCCCGCATATGGTAGATTGTGGTAATCGTGCATTACCTTGAATTTCATGGACGCTGGTACTATGAGTTGATGATGACGCTCATTATTTGATTTTTCTTTGAATATTAAACCTTCTTTACTGGAGAGTTGTTGTACTGTTGCATCTTGACGTTGTTTACTTGCCTGTCCCATATTGGTTCATATGTATCTTCGACTTCTACGGCGTTTATGGGTATTCTTGATAATACATCTGCGTTTACGTGTTTCTTCCCCGGTCTATGTTCAATTTTGAAGTCGTATTCTTGGAGAGTAAGTACCCATCTTGCCAATCGTGATTGTGGCGTGGTGATAGAAAATAGCCACTTGAGAGGTTGATGGTCGGTTATGATGGTGAACTTTCTTCCATACAGATACACTCTATAGTGTTTTACACCCCAAATTACTGCAAGACATTCTTGTTCTGTTGTAGAGTAATTTACTTCAGCCTTGTTTAACTGTCGGCTTGCAAAAGCTATCGGCCTCTCATAACCATCGCATTTTTGACTCAATATGGCACTAATAGCTTTTCCACTGGCATCTGTGGACAGGATGAATTCCTTGGTGGAGTCTGGATGAGCTAACACTGACTCGGAGCAGAGGGCATTCCTTAATTTATTGAATGATTGTTCGCAATCTTCTGTCCAGTTGAACGGCTCATTTTTTTGTGTTAATTTCGTGAGAGGCTTCGATGTTTTTGCGAAATCTTGAATAAATCTTCTGTAGAAGCCTACTAGGCCGCAGAAAGCTCTGATGTCCTTGACTGATTTCGGCCTTGGATAGTCTTGTATGACTGAAATTTTGTCTGGGTCCGGTTTACAACCCTCCCCATTTATGATATGGCCTAAATACTTTGTTTCAGTTTTCAAAAAATTGCATTTACTTGGTTGCAATTTAAGATTCGCTTGTCTCAGTCTATTGAAAACTTCCCTGAGTCGTTCCAGATGTTCGTCTGCTCCATTCCCATTGAACACGATGACGTCATCCAGGTATACTAGACATTGTTCACCTCTTAACCCTGACAACACACTGTTCATGAGGCGTTGAAATGTGCTCGGTGCGTTTACGAGCCCAAACGCCATCTTTGTGAATTGATAGTGTTCTCCATTTGTTGTGAATGCTGTCTTCTCTTTATCTCGTTCGTCCAGTTGTACTTGCCAATATCCAGATGCTAAATCTAGGGTAGTGAATAGATTTGCATTTCCCAACTGATCCAATGTTTCTTGCATGTTTGCAACAGGAAAATAGTCCTTCTTCGTTATCTTGTTTAACCCTCTGAAGTCGATACACACCCTTATTTTGTTTTCACCATTTTCGGATTTCTTCGGCACGATGACTACTGGTGCTGACCATGGTGAATCGGACGGTTCTATTACTCCAGCTTCACGCATTTTCTTCAATTCTTTAGCCAACGGCTCCTTTTGGCTAAGCGGAACTCGGTACGGTGCTTTGGCTATAGGTGGCACATCTTCAGTAATTATTCTGTGTTTTACTTGATGCGTACACCCTAGCTTACTGTCTTCCCATTGAAAGATGTCTTCATACTCTATCAGTAAATTTAATAATTTAATTTTTACATCTTCTACTAAATGGTCCATGTTGAATTGATTCTCGATGCATTTCTTCCCTTGGACCTTCACAGAGCACACTGCATGCTGCTTTTTGTCTACAGCTGGCGTGGCTTGTTTACTTCCTTCCGAGGACACGGCTTGTCCCGGTTTATTCTTCAGCTCCTCGACTTGTTCCTCTCTTCTTGGTATGGTCGACGGATGCTGCCCTTTATTATCTTGAGCCACTTGATTCTTCACGCTCTTCCTTCGAGAATTCTTATTTTTCTTCTTCCCGCCTATAGCTGTCCCGACTTGTCCTCTTGACCCGGTCGGCGAATGCTGTGCGTCTTGAGCCTGTTGATTTTCATTTTTCTGCCCTTGAGAATTTTTCTTCTTCTTCCCGCATACAGCTGTCCCGACTTGTCCTCTCGACCCGGTCGGCGAATGCTGAGCGTCATGCGCCTGTTGATTTTCATTATTTTGCCCATGAGAATTCTTCTTCTTCTTCTTTCCGCATACAGCTGTCCCGACTTGTCCTCTTGACCCGGTCGGCGAATACTGTGCGTCGTGCGCATGTTCATTTTCATCACCCTTCTTCTCAAGTACGGCCGATTTGCCGACTAACATGTTCTTCCCTAATGTTAGTTCTTGATTTGTGAAATTCATTAACTTCACTGGCACTTCTTTTTCGGCTTTTGTTATGACTCTTGCCGCCATAACCCCCTGGATCCTCAGCTCTACTGGTTCCACCACAATATCTTGTCCGGGATTGATCAGATCCTGGACTGCTAGGCACACGAACTCGCAATTTGGAGGAATCTTCACGGCGCTTTTCAATTTAACCAATCCACTTAATTGTGTGACTGATATTTCTTGTTGCGCGACGCCATTCTTCCTATTTTGAATTCCCGCATCCTTATCTTGACTTGTAATGGTCGCCTGTCCGTAACTTGATACTCCGCTGATATCATCAGGCCGAGTTGTGTTTCGCTCCGCCTTCTTGCTGACGTTATTGGCTTGTGTTGCGACATTACCTCCAATGACGTTTACTTTTGCTATCATAGCACCTCTCTCTAGGTCAGCGTTGCTTAATAGTTTGAAACTCATATTTTCAAAACTTACATTCTCTCTCGACACGAGCATGTCAAATTTACGAATGAAATCTCTACCTAATAAGCCGTCTGCATCTAGATCTAGATTGTCAGAGCAAATAACCATTTTTTGTCGGAAACTATAATTTTGGCAGTTGAATTTTATTTTACTTGTGCCGTAATATGACACTGTTCCACCTGTTATTGCTTTTAAACGCCCAATATCATCTATTTGAACTCTATGCCCCTTTACAAACTTTTTCTTAAGAATTGAAACTCTTGACCCTGAATCTATTAATAATTTCACAGGTGTGTCTTTAATTTTGACTAAAATAAAATTTGGATCATCTCTATGTAATTCCACTACTGAAGGAATATGATTAATTTTGAAAGTTTTTTCTGAGACTGATACCTCTCGTGACGGGGCTTTCGCGAGAGGGAATGTTAGTTTAAATTCTGAGTTCGGCGTTTTCCTTGTGCTCTCATAGTGCCTCTGTTGTTTCCTTGACTGCCCATGGGTGGTCCTCTGTACCTGTTATAATTTTTGCTCCCATTTTGATTAATATTTGTTCTACAATCTTTAGCATAATGACCTAGTTTCCCACAACGTGCACACGAATTATTTCTTTTGCAATCTTTTTGTATATGACCATTTTCACCACATTTATAGCATTTTAATATTTTTCGTGATGCATGTGATACTTTATTTACTGACCCTACTTCTAAACAACCCTTTTTGTCTGAGGCTAGTTCTAATTCTTCCCGCTCTGCCATTTGCACCGCTTAATCAAATGTTAGACCAGTTTTATTATCCATAATTGGCCTGAGAACTTTTCTAATTTCATGTCTTAGCCCATCTTTAAAATTGCATAAAATTTGTTGATTTATAAAATTTTCAATTCCATTTTGTGACTTTATTAATTCTGATTTTAAATTCCTTAATCTTTTTGCATATTCTTGTACTGATTCCTCTAAATTTTGTTTGCAATTTCTGAACTCTCTATTTATTTGTTCTATACATCTATGTTTAGCAAATCTTTTGACAAAAAGTTCTCTAAATTCCATATATGTAATTTTAGCAAGCTGTAATTCATTTGTTTCACAATAAAACTGTAATGCTTCCCCATTTAATTTTGTTCGAATGAGATCTACTATTTCTCTGTCTGAAAACTGTCTAACACTTGTTACCACATAAACTTTTCGAAAGAATTCTATTACATTTTCACCAGAAAATTCCGGTATTTGTGCAATAACACTAATTTTTAAAGACAATAATTCTGTTTCTGTTTTAATTGGATCAGAGCTGTTAGAATTACCCGCAGTACCACCCGCCATGATTATTTATATAATACGACTGAACTATTTTGACACAATTCGTACTCCGTGGATGGTCCAGATATACCGGCCACCCTGATCTGGCAGAATTTCCCAAAACCGCTGCCACCAATTTGTAACCCGCCTTTATGAGGCGAATAAACAAATAAATTTAAAGAAAGGGTTCTTGCCAGATTTGGCAGTTACGTCTTGTATCAAAATTAGTTAGTGATGTAATAAAGAATATTATTTACTTACTGTGCTTAGATGCTGTCTCTGAAATGGGTCGCCCAAGGGTGGATTTACACAATTGATTATAAAAATATAAATATCTTTATTATTAAGTTTAGGTAATATACAAAATAGAGTCTATACTCGCGACTGTAACGGACAGGCTACAATGTTAGAGCTTGCTCTCCCTGTCGTTCAGTCGTCTATATATATTCACGTAAAGATAAGTCAGCAAAGAAATTGAGGTCTGGTATTTGTTATAAGTCAATTTGGAAATATACGCAATCTCATTTATGTGCTGACTTAGGTTTACAAGAGCTTGGAATGTCTTTGGCCTGATGTGGCTGTCCAATGCCGTTTGTGCCATTGCCAAAGCAAAGTATTAAGTTCTTGCTAAACTGTTTGCGCAGTTATTCCGCAAGCAGGTTCTGGTCCTATAAAAGGTATATTTGTCCCATCTTTTGCAAGATGGTCGGCTGCCTGGTTTCCTTCAATTTCTGAATGCCCGGGTACCCATATCAATCTTAATTTATTCGTCGCTCCTAAGGCATTCAATCTGTGGATGCAGTCCAGAACTAGTCCTGAGCCTACCTCACACGAGTTTAGTGCTTTAAGTGCGGCTTGGCTGTCTGTTACTATGGAGATTCTTCTATTGTGGTAGTTTTTCTCCAATAGTAATTGCACGCTGGTTAAAATTGCGTGTACTTCTGCTTGGAATACTGTTGCATTTGTCCCAAGTCCAACCGATTGGTTGTGTCTTAGTCCCTTTGCCCCATGTATTCCAGCTCCAGTTCCATTGGTTGTTTTGGAGCCGTCTGTATAGATAACTATGTCGTCTCTTTCCACTGGACTTTGAGAGTGTTCCCATGCATCCCTTTCAGGAATTATTATCCTGTAAGTTTTGTCAATGGTGAACATTTTATTGATTCTATCAGGCACCTGTGTAAAATGGAGTGTTTGTTCATCTCTGTGTAAATTTCAGAGTGTCCATTTCCGCATTTATCCTCTTTTGAGAAAACTTTTGTCCTTTATGCTCCGCTCATTGCCCTTGATTTTACCACTAAGTGTAGTGGGGGCAAGCTTAACAGAGTTTCCATTGCCGATGTTGGTGTGGTTGACATAGCTCCTGTAATCCAGTACGTCATTGCTGGTTATAGTCCCCAGGTTTTTCCAAGATATAATTATTTAAAAAAGTTAATCATATTTTCTTTACCTTTCCCATAACAAGAACGTTAGTTCCAAATGTTTTTGTTTGAATTTCTTTAACCCATCCACATTTGAAGAATTTGTAAGCATCTAAGCTTTTATATGCTCGAAATTCTGTCTGAGTATAGGCACTTTTTTAAAATATCAAATAATTATAAATGTCTATATAAGTTATTTGTGGATAATTTTTAATGTCTGTTGTAAAACTTTTCTTGTCGATATCGATGACAAACGGGTCTATATTATTAATTAGTGATATTTTCTCCAAATATCTAGCCTGTACACTCTCATCTAAGCTATATAAATAATCACTATGTGAAGACATCATAAAAATAACCAAACTTCCACTTCAAATTGCATAAAAATACTCGATAACCTGTTTCAACCAATGTTAAATCATATGCTGATATCTAGACGGTTACCTTCCAAACAGCTGTTGGCCGCCATGTTGATGACGTAGCTGCACGAGCCTTATTTCATATCCGAGAGTACAGACACTTTCCTCAAAAAGATTACATTTTCGGAGTTTTATTGTAAGACCGTTTTCTCTTAAAGCTTGCATGAAGCGTTGTAACTTTTCGAATTTTTCTTGTACACTTTCACTCGGGATTAAAATATCGTCCATGTAAATCAACACGTCTCCTGGTTGCAACTTCTTTGCTACATGCTGCATCATTTTGTTGAAAACAACTGGTGCGTTCACTAGCCCGAATGGCATCTTTAAGAACTCCCAATGTCCATCTTGTGAAATATATGTTGTGCATTTTCTTGATTCCATCTCGACTGGTATTTGGTAATATGCACAGGCTAAATCTAGCGTTGTAAAATATTGTTTCCCACCTAGTTGATCTAGCTGGTCTACAATTGGACGCGTATTATCATTTAACTACCTGTAGTCTATGCATAATCTTTCATCGCCTGTCTTCTTTTTCACTAACAATGCCGAACTTGCATATTACGAATTGGAGTCCTGAATAACTTCGTTATCCATTAATTCTGTGACAATATCATTCATAATTTTTCTTTGAGCATATGGCTGCCTGTAAGGTTTGACATTAACTGCAGGTTTTGATGTATCTTTTAGTTCAATTTTTAATTCAATATTTTCGGTTGTTCTTATTTCACTCATATTTTCAGCGAAATAATCACGGTATTCATTGCATAGGTTGTGTAGTTGTTTTTTGTCATCATCGTTTAATGTTTCGTTTACCGGTAGTTCTTGTATTCCAATCGGCTTAACGTGGTGTAACCGTAAAACTCTTTTCCTGTTTTATTTCTTCTTCCTGTGACGTAATCTTCAATTCGCCGTTAAAGCGTATAAATTTTATATTGGGTTTGTCTAATAACCTTCGTCCAATTATCAATGGTACATCTTTCTATTCATTCCGAACTATTAGTACCTCACCTTCAGTTACTACTTCATCAACTTCGATTAATAGAGTTCGTCGCCCTTTTGTTAAACTGCGTCCCTCTCCAAAACCTCTTAATTCGATTCGATATGGAGTATATTTAATATTTAATTCTTCCACATCTGTTTCTCGTAGGGTTACGTAATCACTTCCCAAGTCTACAAAAGCTAATATAGTTTTTCCATCAATATTTACCTTCTTGTGGAATCCATCATAAGTTTCTAGCCTCGTATTTATCTTGTGTATGTTACTATTTGTTCCTATATCTTGTTGTGTCGCTTTAATAGGACATGCGTTCGCTAGATATCCGACTTCATTGCAATTAAAACACCTCTTACGTTTCTGTGGTTTTGAGCAATTTAACGATAAATGCCCTGTTTCTTCACAATTGTAGCATTTAACTTCGGCTTGTCTTGTTTTGGATGTATTATTTGTTCTCTGGTTGATTATATTTACTTGTCGTTTAACTATATTACTTGAACGGATCGGGTTTTCTGATATCGTAGCTGAACGATACCGTTCCTGGCTCATTACGTCATCGTACGTTTTTGTCTTCAATAAAAGTTCTTGAGTGGCTTGACAAACAACCATTGATAACGATTTTGCCAGGTCTTGGTCATAGATTTCGACTACAATATATTTATTAATTTCATATACGTAATCCTCATCTCATACCTCTCTTCCCGCCTTTTCCGTCTTCGTGTCAATTCAAAATGTACGTCTGATTTATCCTTCACATTTGGGAATGCATGTTCGAATTTAACCTTAATGATATCCCAACAAGTAATATTTTCAGCTAAACCATCATACCAGACTCTAGCAGCACCTCGTAGCCGTGAAACTGCATTTAGAACAGTTGTCAAGCTACTCCAGTCGTAGGTGTTGCGAACAATGTCGATCTTGGCCACCCATTGTTTCGTAGTTACACAAGTTGTCTTTGCTGGATTGAATTCTGGAATCATTTCGATGATAACCTTCAAGTTGAACTTATTTGCCACTGGTGTGTTTGTAGGTTGCGATGGCAACGACATATTTTCGCGTTCTCGCTTTAAAAGTTCACGTTCACGTTTTATTAATTCGCGTTACCATCTGATTAGTTCAAGCTCTCGTTCAGTAGACATGTCTATTCCGGTATTTGAATCCGCACTCACGTTCCCTTCTGTTGAATCTTAAATGACCGTCTCGTTCGGTAAATTCACCATTGGAAAATTATCTAAACTGTCCGTATCCATTTTACTGGTATTGTTTTCTTTTATCGTTTTTCACGAACGTTACACGTCACACGTTTCACCAAACCACGTTTTTTTTATTACTAGTCGTCAACAACTTTTCACGTCACTTTCTTTTATCCGTTTTATCTGTCTTATTTTCCGTCCAATGCCACTCCTGCTTTGTCAGATAATAGTCAGGATAGCGTTAAATAATCGTTATACTGTTTATATTGAATTTATTCTATTCCAATACGTACAAAATACGAGTATTTTACAAAACGTTTTTCCTGTACAATACAACGCCATTTCTTCTTCTCCACCACACTTCTTTCTTCTGCCCCCGTTATCGCTGCTGTCGCATAGCCGCTAGAGACACTCGTTAGATGTCACTAGTTTGTCCATTTTGGTGACACTATATTCTCTGATTTTGTATATTTGTAATGAATAGAAAGCAATCCATGGCTCCGTTTTACTGAGGGAATTTTGAACATTAAATAATTTTTTGCAGAAAAACTAAGCCCTGTACAGAAATTTATGTTTTATTAAAGGAACTAAAGACGTCTATTTGCAACAATCTAAAGAAGTTTTTATTAAAATTTTTCAAACCGGATAGGTTCTAGGGGTGTTTAAGTATTCTCCGATCGTTTTTGGGGGTCTAATTTTTTTGTATAATAGTTGGTTATGGATATACAAAACTTCAAAATTTTCTGATTGATAGTATTTGAGTAATCGTGTCCACAGGATCCACACAGACACACAGATACACACTGGGGGACATCAAAACGTGCTTATTCACTAAAATCTCTCTATGCGATCTTTAGGACGAAATATTATATGTTAACTGTAATAATTATTTATTTATTATTTATATCGAATCTGGGCTACAATGGTACATAAAACACCTAATTTAAAAATCTGTTGTGGCCAGCACAAGACCTCTCGCCATTTTCATTTTATGTTATATAAGTATTGTATTGCACTTCGCTATCGACCGTCGTTTTATAACAAAAAATTACAGAACTTTACCCAAATATTGTTTTTTATTGTATATAACATGTCTTCTGCGCACATATAATTCTAATTATATATATTTTTCACTGTATGAGGAAGTTCCTAAATGTCAGAGATTCTTCCAAATCATTAACCAGATTGGCGGTATATCGGATGGATATAGGCACTTTACCAATTATTTCAAATATTTAATTAATAACACAATAAGACAGATGAAATGTACTTCCCAGAGAAAAGCTATCAGAATGTCACTAAAACTGTTGATTTTTGACACTGACATCTATCATTTACAAATTGGTGGTTTAAGCGCTATTCCTGTTATCCTAATAGAGGCATTGAACATGATATATTATTAAATTTATTTGCTCTTGAATCCATCGAAAGCAGGCATTCGTATATTGCTGTAACCATGTTGGTCAATATTTTGCAAAATAAAATAGACTGTCCATATTTATTGTATCACGTTCCATTTCACGTCCCTAGAATAACATCACGACTACAATTCACATTTTATTTACCTAAATCTAAAACTAATATTTTAAGTAAATCACCTATCTATGTCATGTGTAAATTATTTAATAATTCTCTATATTAGTTGGTAATATGTCTTTTTACGATAGGTCTGTGTAATATTATATTACATATTTCTCTACTCTTCTTTATGTACATTTACTTGTAATGGGTTCATCATTTTGAGTAATAAATGATAATAATAATAACAATAATAATAATAATAATAATAATAATTTATTTATTTATTGAAAATCAATCCTACAGGATAAAAATCCCAATTACAGGACGATTACAACGAGGTACAAAATGTAATGCGTTGGCATAAATATACATACATATTAGAATATAGTAAAAAAAAATAATACAATGATGAACAAAGCAAACAATATATTAAACAATCAATTTAAATATGGAAAAATTGCTGAAGTGATATTTTAAATTTATGGAATGAATCGGCAAAAATGTCGGACTGAAAGTTGATATTATTAAATATATTGCAAATTTGTCGCTTAGGTCATTTTAATTCAAAATTAGCCCGCAATGTTTTTAAACTGAAAGTCAACTTAGTTCTTGAATTTAATCTAGATACGTTGAAAGAGATAAAATAGCACTATCATTATTCATTAACTTGACCATTCAACAATTTATATAAAAATATAATGGAATGTATTTTCCTCCTTATCGACAAAGAATTCTTATTAAAATAATGAAGTAGCGCATTATAATCGCAATCGAAACTAGGATACTGGCCGGTAACTTTGTAATGACAAAATTTTAAAAATTTTTGTTCAAGGACTCAACAGCATTAGAATATTTCTCATATGTAGGGTTCCATACAAGGGAGCAATATTCTAGTTTGGATCTAACGAACGCAAAATACAACTTTTTTAACGACAATACATTTCTGAAAGATTGAGCATTTCTAATGAGAAAACCAAGGTTTCTATAAAATGCTTTGATAATAGTTTAAATTTTAATTTTTCGTCAAATAGTACTCCCAAGATCTTTATATAAGTTGTTTCTGTCAAGAATGGTATTCCTTATAATGTAGTGTAATAATAAAGTAAACGGTTTTTTTTTTACAAAATAGCTCATAATTTATTAAAATCAAAAAATAAATTGGAGAAATGAGACCAAGTGAATACGATTAACATCAGACTGAAAATCCATACAATCCTGAGTAGAGTTAATTGTTTTAAATAACTTAACATCATCGGCGTACAACAATACCTCACAGAACTTAATAGAATCGATAATGTGATTTATAAAGAAGATGAACAGTAATGGGCCAAGATTAGATCCTTGAGGAATACCCGAAGTAGCAAAGTAGGGAATTGATAAATAATTATTCAGGGACAAGGTAACTTTGCGATTATTAAGATAAGAAGTTAAGGTCAAGTTTTTGGAGGAGAATAGTATGATCTATTTTGTCAAATGCCTTGGAGAAGTCGGTGTAAAGTACATCTACTTGTTTGTTGTCATGTAAAGCGTTAATTGTGTATTCACAAAAATTTATCAGATTAGTAGTCGTGGATCTACCCTTAACGAAAACATGTTGTTTATCTGTTATTTTATTTTTTATTGCATTATATATGTTATTATAGATTATTGACTCAAAATTTTTAAAAATATTACAAAGTATAGCAATAAGTCTATAGTTAGATATGAGAGATTTATCTCCAGATTTGAAAATGGGACAGATATGAAACATTTTTAATCAAGAAGGAAAAGTACTTTTACTAAGAGAAAGATTGAAAAGGATATGTAAGGGCTTGAGAAATATTGTATTGCAGCCTTTTATAATATATGCTGGTAAATTATCTGGACGTAGATTTCTTGAAGGTTTAAGCTTATTAAAGGCTACTAAAATTTCATCTTCAGAAATATATAAAAAGTTTACAATATCACTCACATTATTGATACTTGAATCTACATTGGAGATTAGAGAAATGGAGTTTTGAGAGTAGACACTGGAAAAACAGTAGAAAACCTTGTACTATACTTTCAGCAGTGTTGTACTCATCATAGCCTAACTTCATTGTACCCGGGATTCTTGTTGTTTGCTTTTTATTGTTGATGAAGGACCAGAACTTGGAAGGATCAGTACAAATTGAGTTCTCAACGTTGCGTACATATTAAGCATATTCTATGTTAATATCACGTTTAATTAATTGCCGTAAGCGCTTGAATTCTGCATTATAACAATCAAGCTTATGAACTCGATATAAATTTTATATTTTTATTTTAAATTAATATTATTAATTATATTTTTATTAAACCACGCCAGAAATTTTGAAAATTTCTTTATTGTTTGTGGAACACATTGATCTATGATAGTGGATAATATTTCGTAAAATTTGTTAAATGCATCATCTACATTATCGCATTGAGATAAACAATCCCAATTTACATTTGACAATAAATTATAAAGTAGATAAAAGTTAGCAGAACGAAAATTATAAAAAGTCGAATTGTTAAAGGAAGAATTAGTGGCTCTGTTGTACGTACAGAGAGGCATGGTTATGTTTAGTGCAGGATGATGATCATCTTTATCAACAACAAAATCAAAACTGCGAGTGACGTGACAAGTGGTATTGCTAACAACAATATCCAGCAATTTACCAGATGTGTTGCATATATTTTTATGTTGCGTAGCATGAATATAATTAAGAAAATTTTCAAATCTGGAAATATTATTTTTATAACCACATGTAATGAAGTCAATAAGTTGAGACATATTAAAGTCACCGATTATAACAAAGTTATTTTGTAAAAGAGGAAGAAAAGACTCAAGCCATTCAAAAACGTAGATCATCTGTTGGAGAGAAACTGGTGGAGGGATATAAAGTACTATTATGTATAAAGGAGAGTATCAAAGCGGTTTTCGAAAAAACCGGTCCACTAACGACCACATTACAACAATGAGACTAATGCTCGAAAAATGTCACGAGCATAACATATCTTTGCACAATCTATTCATCGACTTTAAAACCGCTTTCGATAAAGTAAATAGAAATGAACTAATAAACCAGTTATCTCACTTCCGAATACAAAAAAAAAAAAAAATAGTTAACCTCGTGAACATGACATTACAAAACTTAAGATCGATAGTAACTATTGGAGGAAATCATACTGAGGAAATAAAAATAAATTCAGGGGTGCGGCGAGGAGATGCGTTATCTGCAATACTGTTCAATCTCATATTGGAAAGTGTTGTAAGAAAAGTTGACGTCAAAGGACTCATAAGTATAAAATCGACAGCTGCTAGCCTATGCAGATGACGTGGTGACCGCAAGAAACTTACCTGACCTAAAAGAAACTTTTGCGAGCCTAGAAATTGAAGCTCAGAAGGTGGCCCTGCTTGTCAACGAAGAGAAAAAATATATAAACAGCAGTAGACATAACGAACAACTAAAGAATGTCCAGATAAATAACCAAAATTTTGTAGGGGTAACATCGTTCACCTACCTAGTCTCACAACTAAATACTAAAACATTGTAGAACAGGACATTAAGGAACGAATTAAAGCGGGAAATAAAGCATATTTTGCAAATAAGAAACTGCTACGTTCCAAACTTCTAAGTAAGAAAAACAAACTCATTATTTATAAATCTCTAATTCGCCCAGTGTTTACCTATGGATGTGAAAGTTGGACTTTTACGCAAAAAGGAATAAATCTGCTTAGAACAGCAGAGGAAAATCCTCAGATCAATATTTGGTCCCACAATGGAAGCGGATGGTAGCTGGAGAATAAAACGAAACACTGAACTGGATGAATTAATTGACAACGCGGATATAGTAAGACTTGCAAAAGCACAGAGTTTGAAATGGATCAGGCACGTAATGACAATGGACGATGAACGCAACATAAAAAACTGAAAGCCATGAAACACAAGAGGAAAAGGTCGCCCTAGAAAAAGATGGAAAGATGATGTTATGGAAGATATTAGAAGCATGAAGATTAAAAACTGGAGAATTACAGTCCAGAACAAGAAATCTTGGCAAGATATATGCGAGCAGGCCAAAACTCACATTGGGTTGTAGAGCCATACGAAGAAGAAAATGTATAAAGGAAAGTGAGGGGGAAACAAAAGTTTAACACAGATTATACCAGATGTTGAATTCGGATCAAGTTGAATTTCAACTGAGGAAGACTTAAGTGTAGATTTCACAGTGCAAAGAACCCCACCACCTTGTTTATTACTATTCCTATCTTTCCTAAATACATTATAATAATTATCAGTAAATAATTCAGAGTTATAAACATTATCTTTCTACCACGTTTCCGTTAAAGCTATTATGTCAAAAGTATTAGCTAAAATATTATTATAAAATTGATCTAGCTTGTTATTCAATCCTATAACATTCTGATAGTAAATGTATAAAAAACAGCTGTATCTTAGTTTTGAAATATTGACAATAAGTAGTATTTAATTCAATAAAACACGGGTTTTAATAACTTTTTATTCTATATATTTTGACAACTCATGAATGATATTATATTTACATTTCATTTTAAAATAAATAATTCCTTAGAAACAAACTCAATTTATGTTTCCATTAAATTTCAACAGCCGCCCTCAATGAAAACATAAATTATGACAATGACATTTAAATAATTACAAAATGTCTGAAATTTATTTCTGCCAAGTGGTTTAGTCAGTATGTCGGCTACTTGTTTTTCAGATGGTATATATTTTACGTCGATAATACCTGCTTCAACTTTTTCTTGAATAAAATGATAACGTATGTCTACGTGTTTTTGCCTCTTGTAAAGTTCAGAATTTTTTGCCACCTTTATTGCTGACTGATTATCTTCCTATATTATTACTGGCTCTGTGATTGGTATATTCAAATCTTGTAAATACCTTTAATCCAACAGGCTTCTGATGCTACCAAACTTAATGCCATGTACTCAGCCTCAGTAGAAGATAATGCAACAGTTTGTTATTTTTTGCTGCACCATGATACTGTACAACCAAAAACTTTAAAAACGTATCCTGTCGTAAATTTTCGGTCTGTCAAATCTCCACCCCAATCCGCATCAGCATATCCAATCAAAACGAGAGCTCCTAGATCTCTTTTATAAATTAGTTTCTTCTTTGAAGTTCACTTCACGTATCGCAGTATGTTTTAAAGCGATTTCCATACATCTTCATTTCCAAATTTTGATATCTGCTTAAGTAACTGACTGAAGAACATAAATCAGGACGTGATCCTAATGCTGCATACATAAGAGAACCAATTAATTGTCTGCATTTTGTTTCTATTTCCTTACTTCTGAAACATTTATTTGATATCTTCAAGTTCTGCTCCATTGGCGTATCCACTGGTTTACAATCTATCATACCATACTTTTTCAAAATATTCTGAAGATAAGAAGTTTGGTTAATTTCAATTATTTCTTCTTTCTCTTTTTTTGAAATATTTAAGCCAAGATAGTTTGAAGCTAATCCCAAATCAGTCATTTTAAAATTCTTATTTAATTCTTCCTTCAAATTTCTAATTTCTGATTCGTCTGTTCCACATATCAATAAATCGTCGACAAACAATACTACATAAATTCTTTGTTTTGTAGAAGTTGTTTTAACATAAAGACAATAATCTAGTTTAGAACGAATAAATCCTTGTTTTATCATAAATTTATTGAATTTCTGGTTCCAATATCTTGGTGATTTTTTAAACCGTATAATGATTTATTCAGTTTCAAAACATTATCAAACCGGGTTCGATCCCGACCGGCGCCAAATATTTCCAATTTTTAATGGCACAAAAGTGACCCCTGTGGTGCACTCTCCACATCAGCTATGAGTGCCCGTGAGGTGAAACCTGGTAAGCGCCCACACGGTAAAATATATCGTCATCATTACCGATGTCTACATATGTGTAGATAATGGCACACCCAGAAATGGGTAATATGCCGTGATGATATATTTATATTTATTTATTTATTTATTTAAAACATTATCTTTCTCAATTTTCATACCTTCTGGCGTTTCCAGATAAACATCTTCTTTTATACCTCCGTAAAGAAATGCTCTCTTCATATCCATTTGATGTAGCTGTAGTTGTAAGCAATTACTCACTGCTATTAAAATTCGAACTGTTGTTAATTTTGCTACGGGTGCATAAATTTCGGATGAATCAAAACTTTCTTTCTGCTGAAATCCGCGGGCCACTAGTCTTGCTTTGAAAGTTTCAGGTTCACCGTTTACATTCTTTTTTACCTTAAATATCCACTTTGTACTTATTTCTTGACAATTTTCTGATTTTCTTACTGGAGTCCATGTATTGTCTTCAAGTGTTTGTATTTCTTTCTGAATTGCTCTCATCCATAATTATTTATTTTCACCACTTATAGCTTCTTCATAAGTCAACGGTTCATCAGGTTCTGCTAAACAAGTATTACGTACTTCATATCTATCAGGTTTCTTTATGTTCTGTCTTGTTCTTAAATTATAATTATGAGATATTAAATCTTCATTTGGTTTCGAAGTTATTGCAGTAGTTTCTTCTTGTACAGAGGTACTATTTTTGTCTTCTGCAATATTTTCTTTTTCTTTAATTTCTTCTGTTACTTTTTGTTCTTCTTGTTCCATCTTATTTTCTGAATATATTAAATGACCACGATTCATATTGCTATTCAAAGTCGATGGTTTAAATATAACATCACGAACTATTACTACCTTTTTCTCATCTTGTAGAAATATTCTATAGGCTTTTGAATTTTCTTCATATCCAACGAAAATTCCTCTTTTACTTTTCGAATCCCATTTCTTCCTCTTTTCTTTCGGGATATGAACAAATACATCTGCCCAAATATATTCAATTCTTCTAAATTTGGTTGGTTCTTAAACCACAATTCATATGGAGTCCTTCCTTTAACTGAACTTTTACCAGTTCTCTTCAAAACATATACAGCAGTATTAGTTGCCTCTGCCCAAAAAGCTTTATTCAAATTCTTTGCCCTTAGCATTGTTCTTGCTGCTTCAGTAACAATTCTAATTTCTCTTTCTATCGACCCATTTATTTCAGGAGAATATATAACAGTTCTTTGATGACGAATTCCTAAATTATCTAATATTCTCTTCAATTCATTATTTACAAATTCAGTTTCATTATCTTCTTGCATTTTTTTTTAAAAAAAAAAACAAATCGGTAATGAGAATAATGATCTTTAATCAGAAGAAAGTATTTTGATCCACCAAAACTTGTAGTTTCCATAGGACCTCCAAGATCAGCACTTACAATCTGACATGTACTTGTTAATTCTCTATTACTTGTACCAAAAGGTAATCTATGATGTTTTCCCTCGGTACAGTAATTACAGAAATTGTTATCACTATCAATAAACTGTATATTTAGCTGTTTTAACACTGACCTTACATGAATATAGTTTTGATGTGCCAAACGTTCGTGCCATACGTTTATATCTTCCTTATTGCTTTTACTAAAGCTGCTTTTCCTTCTGATGGCTGGAACATCATTTTAAATAATTTTCCTTCCCTATTTCCTACGGCACAGGTAACCTTATTTTGATTCAGTATTCTGCATTTTCTATCATTAACAACTAGCTGATATCCTTTATCTACAACGGCACTTGTTGAAAATAAATTGACTTTAATATCAGGAACATATAGTACATTTCTTAAGACTGCAGACATCCTCTCTAATCCATTATATGCCAATACTGATATTTCACCAACACCTTGAGCTTCAATCGTAGAACCATCGCTGATTTTGATCAATTTTCTGTTTTCTTTTAACTCACTAAACTATTCTTTATGATTAGTCATGTGCTCTGTAGCACCACTATTTAGGTACCACACATCTTGATCAACTCCACCGAACATTGCTATACTTACAAAAGACGCATTTGATATATTCTTATTTTCTTTCTGTAACTTAAACTTGCTTATGAAATGGCCTGGTTTTTTACAATAAAAACAAATTTTATTCCCTTCTTTAGCCTTATTCCTAAAACAATCTTTCTTAACATGCCCTGACTTTCCACAGGTATAACACTTTATTTTAGCTACTTGCTTACTTGCAAAAGCAATATGTTCAGATGCATTTATCTCTTTGTTATTCATACGTTCCTCTTCAATTAATAATCTCGACAAAAGTTCGTTTAGATTTTGCTTATCACTGGGAGTAGATTCCCAAGCTGACGTAAAATGAGAGTATTCGACCTTCCTCTATTCGCGATACGATTAATTATTCTTGTGCCAGTTTATCTTTAGTTGACCATTCTTTTAAAAGATATTCATATTCGTTGCTGTCACCGTTTGGACGAAGTACTGGTTTTTTAATTCTTTCACAAATATCATACACATTCTTAGTATTTAACAATATCTTGGTTCTGAATTTCCAAACTACCCAGTTTGTATTTCCTTTTAATAAGACCGCGTTGCTTATACCATCCATTTTCAATACAATATAATTACTTAAACCTACTTATTTTTTTATCCACGTTTTACTGAGCCCATAACCTTTTGAAATATTGATAATAAGTAGTATTTAATTTAATAAAACACGGGTTTCAATAACTTTTTATTCTATATATTTTGACAACTCATGAATGATATTTTATTTTTCTACACAGACTACTATTTTTTATAATTGCATTTTACATATCATTTTAAAATAAATAATTCTTTAGAAACAAACTCAATTTATGTTTCCATTGAATTTCAACACTAATGGCCGATAGTATAAAGATCAGTTAAAAATGTGTTGAACTGCAGTTAAGCAAACGGAGTTTATTTAGTGAACTTAAGTTAATTATATTTGGATGGTATAACATTAAAATGAACTGGGGTCAACTGAACGTAGTTTATCCCTTACTCAGTCGGTAATATTTCATACAACTCACTTCATGTCATTGTATTTGTCAATTTTTTTGAATGAATGTTCTCGGACTTGTTGACCTACGTATATAAAATGAACAAAAAGCAAAGATCTAAGAATTTCGATGAAGAAAGATACAGTCATTCGTCATTCTTCTAAATCACCAGCTAAATATGAAAAAAAAAAACAGTTCCTACAATTCTTAAGTTTATTAAAATTTGATTTATTCCTATTTGTGGCAGGTTCTAGCAGACGTCCCAAAATATATAGAAATTCTAAAACCGTTCGTTTTTCGAAAAGAAACCGCAATTTAAATTGAATATCGTTTCGAAAGGGTTTCTCTTTTCCCGAAATATTCGATGGCGTCTATTCATTATATATGCATTCATTCTAATCTCGTAGTCACTATAAGAACTTGAATCGAACAACATAATTTTTAATCTAGAATTTAAAATAGCATATAATTTAAATAAAATATTTGCTAAAGCACTAAACTTCCCAAAATATTAATTATAATCAATAAACTTTCGTACATACTTATTTACAACGTAGACACTTATAATTCTGAATGTTATTCAGAATATAAAAATGTCAATTATTATTTAAACTCAATTTGAACGGATGAAATCGGCCGCTCAAGTTAAGCGTAGTTTAAACTCAAGTCAAAAGCTGATTTTGCCTTATAGTACAGAAATTTTATTTGAACCTAGTTCAATATTAATTAAACTAAGTTAAAAAACTGAACTATGTTTATACTATCGGGCATTAGAAATTCCAATGCAAAAGTTCAAAAAATATATTTTGCTTAGATAAATAAATATGAATGTATTTAATATGAAAGTATTATTGTATGGAATAATATACAATAAACAAGAATAATACTTTGTTGCATGTGCACATGCTTTCAAATAAAAGAACCAGAATTAAGAGCTAGTTAAAAACATTGGAGAATGGAACTTTTTAAATTTTGTCGTCTATTTTGGCAAAAATATTCCCATCATGGGTCCACACATTCCTAAATACAAACTGAGTAGATGCAAGGCTTAAAAGATTCGTTCTGTGCGTAAAGTCTTCCTTAATTGAGACTTTTGAACCTTTCATAGTTTACGATTTTTTAACACTAATGCACGAGTTTTGAACAACACAAATTTAACGATGATGGAACTTGGTTTAGAAGAAGTAACTGATTTCTTTACCTGATCTGTAACAGCGTTCGATTTTAGTTTACGATTTTTTAACACTAATGCACGAGTTTTGTACAACACAAATTTAACGATGATGGAACGTGGTTTAGAAGAAGTAACTGATTTTTTTACCTGTTCTGTAACAGCGTTCGATTTGCTCAAACTTCACGTTTACACCAGTTGATTTAAAAATTTCGCACACTTTTTGTTCGGGATCTTCATTAGCGGACTCAGAAACACTGTACACACGGATACAGTTGCGTCGGGAATACTGCTCTTGTTAGTCAAATTTGTCTTCTAATTCTGCGATGATGCCCTCGTAATATGATTTCTGTTCGTCTAATTTTTTTATTAATTAGATCGATCATTCTATCAGCAAGTTTGTTAATGACGTCATCATTAAGAAGATCAGTAACTGAAGATTTAACAAGCTTATTCATACTTCTGGTCCCACTCATTTGAATACACAAACTGCACTAAAAATTAGTTTGAAACTCGAGATAAAAAACTGCAAAGCACGAGCAACAAAAAAATACGTCTACACTTGACAACGCATGGAATTATATATATATATATATATATATATATATATATATATATATATATATAAGTTATGATTCACTACCATCACAGAGTTATGATTCACTACCATCACAAATGCCATCATTTCTTATCAAATTTGTTTATGATAAACTTAGTATATAAACTAGTGTATAGTTAGGCATAAGTGTTATTTGTATCACTTTCTACAAGCTGTTATTATGTTCAACAAATCTGTTTAAATAAAGACTTGAAGTTAGAAAATAAAAATTAATTTTTTTGAAAAAACTTCGATTCCAAAATCAAAATTGGCGCAGTCGGTAGGATCGCAAATAAAGAAGGCAGTGTGCTGAAATTCGCCGTAAGTCTGCGCAATACTTTATTCAACAATTTCAATTGTTGCTCTGTGCGATCGAACAAGTGAAAACACATAAATATTCACTCCATCAACAATCAACCTAAACAGTGGTTGCACCAGGGTCTAACCACGACCCATCTTTAACCCAACGAGATTAAGGAGATCAGCCCCAGTAGAACATCCCATTCCATCACCATCGACAACACCGAAGGTGCAGGGAAAGATACAAACGCCCGTCCACTTGAAACGTATCAAGACATCTACTACTATGCAGAGAACAACATACATCATAATAATACTGTTGTAAGTTACAAAACACTCGTAGTAATTACGCACACTTTTGCCGGTAATAACAATCGGTCCGCGAACAAATACTGTTATACTAAGGGTTCTGAGGAACGGCTAACGCTGTTAGGAATCAGAACGAGCCCCGACACAAGGCATATACAAGTTACACATAATAATACAATATTAATATATAATTAATGAACACTGACAATATCAGAGAATTAGAAGACAAATTTAGACTTCTACCTGTATCAAATAAACAAAGTACCAACAAAATTAAACAGATAGTAACAGAGGCCATAAATTCACCTTTATCATATTCAGTTGAAGAATTAACAAAATCTCAAATTAAATTCAGCATGGCCACTGCTACGATCAGTGATATCAGAAACTTCATTGATGGAGTTCCGGAATATGATGGAGAGGTAAAAACCCTCCCGGAATTCATCAAGGAAGCTGACAATTTTTACTCAGTAATGAATACGTTAAACCTCACAGCCATACAAAAAAACATACTGTTTTTCCATGATAAAAAAGAAATTCACTCACAAAGCTAGAGATATTCTAAGTACACAAGAGTTCAACTCTTGGGAAGAGATAAAAACTTATCTTCAGAATAATTTCGAAGATAAGAGTACGTATATCACGACCCTGTTAACATTACTTCGGATTACTCACACAAACGATATTAATAATACATTAGGAAAATTCAAAACCGCATACCACAAAATCACATCAAATTATAACCCTATTAGCAATTGTATTAATAACATACTAAACAAACAAATATATGATGATTGTCTAAGCCAAGAGATTGCAACAAAAAATTACATTTCACAAATACCATTTACAAATAAAGTAATTATATTTTCCCCAAATCCCCAAAATTTAGAGTTTAATTGCGGAGACAACTACAAATATAAACAAGTACAGGGTATCTTCATCAATGAACAAGATATCTGCACTATAAAAAATTGGCAATTCCAAAAGTACGAACCATTATATCAAGAATACATTTTCGACACTATAAAAGAAATAGAAATGAAACAAATACCAGAAATAAATAAATTGAATAGAGTCAAGTTAAATATTACACACCTAGACCAAATCAAATCTATAAAAGGGATTGACAATCACCATGTACCTATATTATATATTATTTTAAGTATTATAAGTATCATTATTATACTCATATTATGTAAAAAGAGAATATATACTCGTATTTTAGAATATAAGCAGAAGAAAATTGTGAACCAAGAAAAGATAGACTTAGAATTGAATCCTCTGAAATAATGTCATTTCTTGAAGGGGAGGAGTTATGATTCACTACCATCACAGAGTTATGATTCACTACCATCACAAATGCCATCATTTCTTATCAAATTTGTTTATGATAAACTTAGTATATAAACTAGTGTATAGTTAGGCATAAGTGTTATTTGTATCACTTTCTACAAGCTGTTATTATGTTCAACAAATCTGTTTAAATAAAGACTTGAAGTTAGAAAATGAAAATTAATTTTTTTGAAAAAACTTCGATTCCAAAATCAAAATTATATATATATATATATATATATATATATATATATATATATATATACAGGGTGTTCCATTTAAGTGTGCCACCATTGCTATCTCGAGAACTATAAGAGCTACGAGGTTGGTTAAATTAGCAAAGAACCACCATTTTACAAGACTATCACAATGAGCAAAAAAATTTTTTTTCGTCCAGTGGTTCTCAAAATACGGAACACAACTTTCTTATTTTAAATGGGAACATTTATTTTTTAGATTATTCGATAGAGTATTTTTTTCTGAATTCAACGATATAAACATATCATATACTAATATAACAAAATAAATGAGAAAAATGCATGTTAAATTTATATGTATTTTATTTATAAACCCCTGGACAAAATTAACGCATCACTTATATTTTCGCGATTTATTTTAAAACAGAATAATATATGAATTTTTCTTAGGGTGCAGTTGAAAATTTAGGGTTCTAGACATATGAAAATAATGACAATTAAGTATCAATTCTTGTTTATATGAGTATTTTATTGTTTCCTATGTTGACAAGGAAAAAGTATGGAAAAGTTTAAAAGTGTTTTTACGTTTAATTTAAATTTGATTTCATGTTTTTCTTGTTTCCTGTGTTAACAAGGAAAAAGTATGGAAAAATTTAAGTGTTTTTACGTTCATGTTTTTCTGTTTTACTACGAAATTAACATTAAATTGAATTGGGAAAATTAATAGAGGTTGATATTTGTCCGAATTTGAGGTTTTTCGGGCGTTAGCTCTATTGGATGGGGCCAACGTCATATAAGATTGGGGAACTTGATAGTTGATCACAGGACGAGCTTTAAGGAGGTTTAAAAAACTAGATTCAACTTTAGGAGACACAGAAAGGTCGTCCGAAACCACCGACAGAAAGAGACGACAGATTTCTAACTCTAGAAATTCTGAGAAGACGACAAATTACAAGTAATATGCAAAATAATCACATTCCTGAAGCCCGTGCTGCGTCGATTTCTACCCGTGTGCTAAGAAGAACACTAGAGAAAGCAAGACTGATCAATAGATGTACTAACACAGAACCGTGTCTCATCAGAACTCATCGAGTAACTCGCTTACAATTTGTAAGACAACATATTTCCTGGAATTCAGCTGATTGAAACCGTGTTTTGTTTTCTGATGAAACATGAGTCAGCTTAAAATTACCAGGCGAAAGAGATTATATCTGGAGGAGACCTGGACAGCGATATACTCAGTGATAAATTGCTCCACGAGAGCCCTGCTTTTGTGATTCAATACTGTTTTGGGGAGCTAATTGTTTTAAGGGACGCACAGAGTTGGCGGGGCTTCGTGGAAGATCAATGAATGAACAGAAATACGTGCAGCATGTCATATAAGACTATGTCACTCCTTTTTCGCCGGTAATTGGAGGTATTTTCATATTTATTCATGATAATGTAAGATCGCATCGGACTCGGGGAGTAGATGAATATTGAAATACGGTAGAAATTAACCATATGGAATTGCCAGCTAGCAGTCCAGAATTAAATCCAATAGAGCACGTATGGGATATGCTGAAAAGAAGCGAAAGAGGTCTTGTACCCGTCCCATGCACTCTAGATGAGCTAGAGAATTGGGAAAACATACCTCACCATGCAATTCGAAATTTATTTCGAAGCTTGGGACGAAGAAAGCAAGCCATAATTAATGTAAGAAGTGGTAATACCAAGTATTATATATTTTTTCCCATAAAATTTTAATTTATTTAAAAAAAATCACAATGTCTTCATTTTGAATAATATTGTAGTTTTTAATTTAAAGATATATTATGTTGTGTTATTTTCTACAAATTTTTAATTACCTGTAAAGGACTAATTTAAAAAACCATAAAACATGCCAAAAATAAGCTAACTTTGTGAAATAAACGAAATATTAAAAGTGATGCGTTAATTTTGTCCAGGAGTGTATCTGGCTGAAAGAAGCACTCTTGTTTCAGCCAGATATAAATAAAATACATATAAATTTAACATGCATTTTTCTCATTTATTTTGTTATATTAGTATATGATATTTTTATATCGTTGAATTCAGAAAAAAATACTCTATCAAATAACCTAAAAAAAAAACAAATGTTCCCATTTAAAATAAGAAAGTTGTGTCCCGTATTTTGAGAACTACTGGTCGAAAAAAAATTTTTTTTGCTCATTGTAAAAGTCTTGTAAAATGGTGGTTCTTTGCTAATTTAATCAGCCTCGTAACTCTTATAGTTCTCGAGATAGCAATGGTGGCACACTTAAATGGAACACCCTGTATATATATATATATATATATATATATATATATATATATATATATATATATATATATATGTTAGCACATAACAATCCCGTATTCCTGCTGACATAGCATCGGAATATTCCACATCCGTGGAAAACGCCATCATACAAGGGACGTCGACCCAGCCATCTCAGGTGTCTTCCTGCAAAGCCGAGACACACAGCACGGGCAGTCTAGTCCAGAAACTCTATCGTACAACATCTAACTCTTATGTATCATTTTGAATAAATCTGACTGTACTTATAAATTTTGTAATAATATAAATAAATTTTTTTGGAATATAAATAAATTTATATTATAACTGGCGCAGTCGGTAGGATTCTCAGCGAAATACAAAATTGATTTCGTTCGTTTTAACGATTAACTGAGAATTCGAACATAGAAGATTGTCCGGTCGCGTCGCGCATCAGCTACGAAGACTTTGGTGCCCGAGAGAACATCGAGCTCCATCTTCAAGGACAACATAGCCCAGCAGCCGTTGCAGACCAAGTGACCGAGCGAATATCGATCACAGGCCAATGGACATCATCTTCTTACTCCTGTAAGTACCTATGTCAATTAGAGATTTTCAAAGCGATACAGAGTTAACTAACACAGATACAGAATCGGACTCTGGTGACTCACTAACATCATATACCAACCCCATTAACCAAACAGACCTTCAAGAAATTTTAATAAATCCTATTAATAACTTAACAATGGCTGTACCACCCGCGATTAAGAAGGAATATCTGGACATGATCCCAGAATTCCATGGGGACAATAGACACCTACCACGTTTCATAGAAATTTGTGAAAAACTGGTAAAAAAAATTTATAACGCAGTAGATACTACAGACTTTCAAAATGAGTATCTCATGTCATCAATACTAGCAAAAATTAAAGGCGAAGCTGCCAACAATCTCGCAACGTCCACTATAACTTCCTGGGATGATGTGAAACAGGCTTTGTTGAACTCTTTTGGTGACAAAAGAGACTGTTACACGCTAGGAATGGAAATGACAGAGATGAGGCAAAATAGTGATACTCCATTTGAGTATTACAACAAAATTCAAGACGTATTACACTTACAAATATCATATGTAAACAATAACAAAGCTGACAAAGCTGCAGTACTCTGTGAATACTTTCGCGAGTACGCATTGAGAGTTTTTCTCAAAGGGCTAAAAGAACCCCTTGGTACCCTAATGCGCACCAAGAGCCCCAAAGACTTAAACGCTGCACTGAGCATGCTAACGAACGACTTTAATATCGAATCGACAATACGTGGCCACCACACACACCACGCACACCACAAACAAATACAACATGCAAAACCCAAACCATTACCACCACCACCACAAAAATATTTACCCCAAAGAAATACACCACATTTAACCTACAGACCAATCCCCAACAATCCAGCTCAACAATCAAATTTTAGACCAACTCCCAGCAATCCGCCACAACACAACAATCATTTCAATCAAACAAATGTGTTTAAACCCAATAACAACCAAAGATTCCCTAAACCGACGCCTATGAGCATTAGCACAAGGCAGTCCGCATTTCCCAGATCCGGTGCATTCAACAACACACAACAATACCGTCCGCTGCAACACACGCGTAGACCAGATTTTACATTTGAAGAGATACACAACACTGAAGTACAAGACATAAACATAGACGAACAAAACTATAATGTAGAGGAACCTAATGAACTCGAATACGAACAAAATTATGATAATAATGTAGAATACGAGCAAACGTACGATCCAAATTATTTTTTAGCGATAGAAGCCTCGGAGAACCAATAGAATTATTAAATCTAAATAATATCAGTACACAGAGCGAACTACCATTTATTATATTCCCCGAATATAACTTAAAAGCATTGATAGATACAGGTAGCACTCGTTCATTCATAAAACCTGATATAGCACATAAATATTTCAGCGATAAAATTGTAAATGATTATTTCAAAATCACAACTGCACACGGTACATCTACAGAAAATTTTAGCGTACATTTACCATGCTCTAAATTATTTAAACAAACAAATTTAATATTAAAATACCATCTGTTTGACTTCCACAACAATTTTGATATTTTACTCGGACTTGACAATTTAAAATTAGTAGACGCAATAATAGATCTCACAAGAGATAAAATAATAACGCCCACTCACGATATTAACATACACTATCACAAAATTATGCCAATTACTAATTATATTAACATCCCTCCGCAAACGGAAAAATTTACCAAACTCTATGTCCATAACATCGAAAACGGAGAAGTTATTATTCCCGAATTAAAATTAAATAATATTATAATACCAGAAGGCATAGCGAAAGTTGAGAATCATGAAACATTATACCCCGTTATCAACACAGACACTAGCGAACAAATATTTACATCAGGACTCCAAATTACCGCGCAACCTTTAGAAAATTTTGAACTAAATAATTTAAATTTCAATATTCCAAATTCAGAAAATGAATTAGATATTTCAAAAATTAGAACTGATCATATGAACTATGAAGAAAATTGCGAAATTACAAAATTGTTAACAGAGTATTCTGATTTATTTCATACCGCTGATAAACCCCTTAGTTTCACCAATAATATTAAACATGTCATAAGAACATCAGACGAAATCCCTGTCTATACTAAAACCTATAGATACCCAGAAATTCATCGTAAAGAAGTTGAAAATCAGACACAAGAGATGTTAAACCAAAACATTATTAGACATTCGCATTCTCCATGGTCATCCCCAGTATGGGTTGTGCCCAAGAAATTAGACGCCTCCGGAAAACGGAAGTGGCGTATTGTTATCGATTACCGTAAAGTAAATGACAAAACTATTAGTGACAAATACCCGATTCCCAATATTAACACCCTTTTGGACAAATTAGGCAGATGCCAATATTTCACGACTCTTGATCTTGCATCTGGTTTCCATCAGATCGAGATGCATCTCGATGATATAGAGAAAACAGCATTCTCTACTGAAAACGGACACTTTGAATTTCTCAGAATGCCGTTTGGGTTAAAGAACGCGCCCGCAACGTTTCAGCGCGTAATGGACAATGTCCTTCGTGGCCTTGTAAATAAAATTTGTCTCGTTTACCTAGACGATGTCATAATATTCAGCACTAGCTTGCAAGAGCATGTTCAAAGCTTGAGAGCCGTATTTGAAAGATTTAGAAAAGCTAATTTGAAAATTCAATTAGACAAGTCGGAATTTTGCAAAAAAGAAGTTGCATATTTAGGACACGTCATAACACCAGACGGAGTGAAACCGAACCCCGACAAAATTATAGCTATTAAAAATTACCCAATACCCAAAAATACAACTGAAATCAAAGCTTTTCTCGGACTCCTCGGATACTATCGTAAATTTATAAAAGATTCTGCAAATATTACAAAACCATTCACTAAAAGATTAAAGAAAGGTGTAAAGATAAACGTAAAGGATTCGGATTACATAAGTTGTTTCAACGCGTGTAAAGACCTCCTGACCAATGAACCCATCCTACAATATCCCGACTATACAAAAACATTTAATTTGACAACAGACGCCAGTAACGTGGCGCTAGGGGCTGTACTTTCTCAAGGCCCTATAGGCTCAGATCTCCCTATAGCATATGCCAGCCGTACTCTTAACAAATCCGAGCAAAATTACTCGACAATTGAAAAAGAGCTATTGGCAATAGTATGGGCTACTAAATATTTTAGAACTTATATTCTTGGCAGAAAAATTAATATTATCACTGATCATAAACCTTTAGAATGGCTTGTTTCACTAAAAGAACCAAATTCGAAATTAATCCGCTGGAGACTAAAATTAGAAGAATATGATTACAATATTATTTATAAAAAAGGAGCATTAAACAAAAATGCTGACGCCCTCTCAAGAATAGAATTAAATATAAACACTGTTGATTCCGGTTGTCAGTCATTTTTCGACTATATGAAAAATTTCAATGAACAACTACAAGAGAATCAAAACACAGGTTCAATGATAGCAGAACCAGATGACTCACCCGACTCAGACTCATATGACACAGTACACTCCAACTCCGAGAACCCGATAGTAGGCATTCCTATATCCGATTCTCCTGTCAATGTTGGAAAAAATCAAATAATAATTTCTGAAGTCTCACATTCTCCATCACAACCGAAAATTACTAAACTACACTTTGACAAAATGAGAATTCATTTACAAATTTCAAAAAACAATTTTGAAGACGACATCACCAAATTCGTTAAAAATTATATCGCACCTAAAGTCAAATACTACTTATATTTCGAACATCCTATATATGAGAAGTTTAGTAATGTTTTACAAACAAATTTTAAACATTCAGAGTTAAAATTTATAAAATGTAATACGAAACTAATCGACGTCGAGAGAGAAGACGATATCTTAGAAAAGATTAGGAATTATCACGAAGGTAAATTAAACCACCGTGGAATTCATGAAGTTCACAACCAAATTAGGAAAATTTATTATTGGCCAAATCAAATTAAAACTATTACGGACTATATTAATCAATGTGAAATATGCCTAGCTTCCAAATACGAGCGTAACCCCGTAAAACCAAAATTTAATATAACACCCACACCTTCGAAACCATTCGACACCATTCATGTTGACACACTCAGTTTGGAAAATTCAAAATTTTTAACTATAATAGACGCCTTTTCGAAATATGCCCAGGCATATAAATTAAGTTCAAATAACGCCGTAGAAATTAGCAATAAATTAATTCATTATTTTTCACATCATGGCACACCTAGACAAATTGTCTCCGACAACGGTCTAGAATTCAAAAATAATGTAGTAAAGGAATTACTAGCGTTACACAAAGTAGAAATTCATTTTATAAGTTCTCAACACCCTGATTCAAATGGCTTAATAGAGAGGTTTCATTCCACCCTAATCGAACACATTCGATTATATAACCTTCAAGACAATTTTAAACGCGAACCTATTGATATAAAAGTATGCTATGCAATCCTTGCATATAATAACACCACACATACTTCCACGCAATTCAAACCCATAGAAATAATTAATGGACATTTAGACACAAATTCACCTTTAGATATTGAAATAGAAAAACAAATTACACAAGATTACGTGCAAAAACATAAAGAAAAAACTAAACAAATTTACAAAATTATCAACGAGCGATTACAATCAGGAAAAGATAAAAATATTTCAAAATTAAATGAATCTCGCGACGAATTACCTGAAATACCAGAAACAGTTTTTGTACATAACAAACAGAAAGTGAATAAAACAAAACAAGTTAAATATAAGAAAGAGAAAATTAAAACCGTTAACGAAAATTTGAAAACAGCTGAAATCGAAACCGATAATAAAGACAAAAAACAATCTAAAATTCATTTGTCTAATATCAAAAGACCAAGGAAAGTAGTAACAAAAAATTCAAATATTCCAGGTCCGTCCTGTTCACGTCCATCCACGGACTAAACCTGTTGGACATAACACATAACCCTGGACTGCTGACAATTAACCTAGGACAAGCAAACTTGCAGAAATCCACACACACATTCCTTCACTATTACGACCTCACATCATTATTCGAAAACTATAACAATTTAAATATTCAATACTTTAATTTGAAACAAAGTATTACAAAAGAAATTTCTCACGAATTTATTAATAACAATAAAATAATTAACTACATACAAAATTCTATTGACAACAAAATTAATCATTTAACAATAAATTCAGACAAATTAGCACAAAGACAAAAACGAGGTGCAATAAATGGTCTTGGCACTATTATAAAAGCAATTAGTGGAAATCTCGATGCTGAAGACGAGAAACGTTACAATGAAATTTTAAAACATTTAGAAAATAACCAACAAAATTTAAATAAACAATTAAAACGACAATATTCAGTCAATCTCAAACTCACAGAACAGTTCAACAATACTTTAGTTACTATTAAACAAAATGAAAACATTTTGAAAGATAAAATAGAGCAGTTGCTGCACATTGTAGTCAGTGGAACCTTTAATCAAAACAAACTTTTTATTCACGATATTTACAACCAGTTTAACACACTTTTCACAATGATATTAAATACCCTGCAAGACATTGAAAATTCTTTAACGTTTTGCAATCTACACGTTTTACACCCAAGTATTATTCAAAAGCATGATCTTTTGGCAGAATTAAACAAAATTCACAAATATTATAATAACGAATTACCCTTTGAACCTATTCCTGAAAACGTACCAAAATTTGAAAAATTTATAACAGTAAATTGTAAATTAGAACCTACAAGAATAATTTATTTTATTGAAATCCCTCTTAATTACGAAACAGAATTTGAATTACTCCATCTTATACCTATCCCTACAAAGCACCGAGACGATTATGTAACTGTTATACCAAACAAAAATTACTTTTTAAAATCAGTTGATGGAAAAATTATTTCTCTAACTGGCTTATGTACCAAAGGAGATAAGTACCAATGTCCAAATAAGGTCAACCAGGTCGAAGAAAACACCTGCGAGAAGGACATCATCTTGAAGAACAACGTAGAAAATTGCCAATACATCAAAACTAATATCAAAAAGAACCACGTCGAAATATTAGAGGAAATAAACCAATTCTTGGCCGTATTTCCCAAACCAGAGACCATCCACATATTTTGCAACGAAAGCGACAAAATCAAAAACCTAGAAGGAATATTTTTAATAAAGGAAGATAATTGTAAATTAAAATTCAAAAACGAATTATTAACATTTAATCAAAAGTCTTTTGGCAAACCAATTATTCTAGACAACTACAAAATCAACCTAAATGATAATCAAGCACCAAAACTAACCATCGACTTGAACACCATCCAAGAACTACAAATACCAATCAATAAATTCGAAGACATCGAACCCGAAATCATCGACAACTTCGCATCAATCAACTACCCTGTAGTAATCTTATATGCCCTACTTTTAATAATTGTATTCAGTTCAGTTACAGTTTACATTCTTAAAAAACTTGAGCATTTCAAGCCAAGGAACCAAGCTCCAAACCAGGGCATCGAACTAGGGTCTTCATCTAGCCAGTCCATTCGACTACCCGATGAAGCCCACTTTTAGAGGGGAGGTGTTAGCACATAGCAATCCCGTATTCCTGCTGACATAGCATCGGAATATTCCACATCCGTGGAAAACGCCATCATACAAGGGACGTCGACCCAGCCATCTCAGGTGTCTTCCTGCAAAGCCGAGACACACAGCACGGGCAGTCTAGTCCAGAAACTCTATCGTACAACATCTAACTCTTATGTATCATTTTGAATAAATCTGACTGTACTTATAAATTTTGTAATAATATAAATAAATTTTTTTGGAATATAAATAAATTTATATTATAACATATATATATATATATATATATATATATATATATATATATATATATATATATAACTCTGATAAGGGAATATCTAGTTACTTACCTGTATATCAGTAATAAATATTAAATATCACAGAATTAAAGCATAAGTAATAATCATTACTTACCGACGCCGTCTCCTGATCGGTAAGTGATGATTATTTATTTATTAACATCACTTACCGATCAGTAATTTGCAAATAAAGCTTACTGCCTTGGAAACCCTATCGGTAAAGATAAAAAACTTTCGTGCAAAAAGTCAATAACATACTGAAAATTTAACTTGTTTGCCAGTTCATTTTCTATACCCAAATGCAAACATTTCCAGTCCTGGCAAACGTTCTTGTGACATTGTAGATCGAATGTAATCAATTGTTTGTACAAACTATGTAATGCAATAGTGACCATACCCTACTACTTCTTTATCTCTATGGCATACCCCAGACAATTGATTTTCCCAACACCACTAGGAATGGGCGCATAAAATGCGTCACGTATACTATATGTTATTTTTACGTGTAAAAAAATATTTTTTACATTGTTAAATTTTTGGATTTTTTGCGCAGATAATGTAAAATATTATTACAATGAGTATAATTTGTTTTATAAATATATTTTCTTTTATACTGTAATGAATATTCCAGAACAAGCAGTCCACGTGACATTAACATATGTTTCTTTGATACCACTTTCAGACAAACAATTAGGTACCTTCAAACTGTCAACTGTCAGATTAGTAGGGAAGTATAATCCTGAGACATAACCTCAAACGTCAAATTTTTTACGTCATAATTTGAAGATATTATATTATTTTTTTAAAATGTTTTATAAGTTTTATATACATTTTAGGCAGTTCTGTAAAGAAAAAACTAAAATTTCATTCATTTATTAATTCCTAACACACAGTTTCAAATAATCTGAAACAGATTTAAATTATCAGCTCCAAACTTATTGAAATTGAATTTTATACAATATGTAATAGTGGAGTGCCGTAAGGTTTATACCTCGGAACCCGGGTCCACTGAACGGATTTTTGTAAAACTTTTTGGAAAGTGTTTTTAACACTAAATACTAAAATGTTTACCCATTTATTTTTGCCGATCTCAATTTTTTAATTTTAAAATAAATAATTATTATTTTTTTGGAGTTTTCATTCATTTTCTGTTAAACCTTTAATTTTTTTGCGATTAAAATTAGATTTTACATAGGATAACTAATACATACCTGTCCTTGAGGCCGTTATTGTCTTCCTCAAGCAAAATAAAAGTGGATGATATCATTCCAATTGACCCACTACTTTTATTTCAACGTATTTGCGTTTTAAAAAAGTCAGACAAAGAACTAAAATCCTATATGACTTTTGAATTAGCCTCTTATCCTCTGGCTCTTTTTGAAGATGGCGAAATGCGCAAAACAAAAAAATCTGCATTAGATGACCTATTCCCAGAAATGACGGTAAATGTGAACGATGTACAAAAATTTTCCTATGTAATTGATGGAGGGATGTTACTACACCGTTGTAAGTGGCAATTGGATGAAAATTTCGGCACTATTTGTGAACACTTCATAAGATATTTACGTAACAATTACGGACACAACATTTATGTAGTATTTGCTGGTTACCAAAAAATACAGCACAAAATTGATCGAAAGAACTCGTCGCACTAAAAGAAATGCATGTAATGACATCATATTCGACAAAAACATGCCTCTCAAAATAGGACAAGAGTAATTTTTAGCGAATGCCATAGATATGCTACGAAACACACTTGCAGAAAATCAAATATTTTCTTATCAAGCGGAAGCTGATGCCGATAGATTAATAATTGAAACCGCAATTAATTTACAATCCGAAAATATTGTTGTAGTTTCCGAGGATGTGGATGTTCTAGTTTTACTGACTGCGCTCTCACCAACAAAATGAGAAATTTAGTTTCAAAAACCAGCAAAAGGCAAAATTCCACAAAAAGTGTACTCATCTAAAAGTTTGGAAACAGTATTACCAAAGTGTAAACAGCATATCCTTTTTTACATTCTTTTACTGGGTGTGATACGACGTCGGCTTTTTTCCAACAGGGAAAAAATGTTTTTTTAAAAAATTTCGAGAAACGGTTGGACTTACAAAATGCTGCAGCAGTTTTTGAAAATGAATGTAAAGACGCCAATGACATTTTTAATGCTGGTGTTAAATGTACTCTTGCTTTATACGCTGCCCCCCAAAAAATAAAAGATCTAAATACATTAAGGTACAACTCTTGCGTTAAATTACCATATTTGGCACCTACTACAGACGCCGCTTTTGGACACTTCAAAAGAGTATACCTTCAAATTCAAACATGGCTCGGAAGAGACATATTACCAGAAGAATGGGGTTGGAAATATGAAAGCGGAATATTGACACCGGAAACAATGACGCAACTTCCAGCTCCACAAACCTTACTGAAAATGATTTTTTGCTCATGCAAAACAGGTTGTGAAGCATCTTGTAAGTACATGAAAAGTGGATTGAATTGCAGTATAGCTTGCTTAGAATTCAATGGCAACAATTGCACTAATCCATCACCTATCATCCAAATTGATGAGGTTGATGACGACGATACGAGTAATGTAGATATTTGACTGAAAATTTTTCAATGTTTATATAATACAATGACATAATAAATATTTATTTTTTTCTAAAAATCTCGTCTCTTTTTATTAATTTAGTATATTTTACCTTCTTTTGTATCTTCGGTCCGATATGTATACGATTTTAAACAACTCGCCTTAGTATAATTTTTTTATGTATTTTTTTTTTTTGCTAAAATATTATAAATACATTTTAAAGTTATTATAAAAAATATAATTTATTGTATATAAAATACAAATCTTTACTACAAAATTTTTTTATTCTAATTTTTCTCATTTTTCAATTAATCGTTGTTAAAAATTGTTGTAATTGAGATCGGCAAATTTTGATAGGTAAACTTTTTTATTTAAACTTTTAACAATGTAATAGAAAAGGTTTCACGAAAATCCATTCAGTGGAACCGGGTTCCGAGATTTTTACATTTTTTTGTCTTACGGCGCTCCACTATAAGTAAATTATGACATTTGTAAACAAGTTTTCTATTGTCGTTATGAAGAACTAAAATTGAAAATTATCTTTACGTTTTTTACTTATTTAACAATTTTTAAGCATTTTTTTTACATGTAAACGTAAATATATTTTTATGCATTAATGCACATCCCTGACCACCAGTTTATCCAAAACAAGATATAAATTAAAACTGATTAAAATAATAAAACCTAATTACAAATACAGAAATTTATTAGTTATTAATGATTGCAAAATTGAAATTAACAGGCAATAAAATATTATAAAAACTAATGTAGTTATACTTCATTATTTTATTTAAGTTTACTCGTTTTATTGAAAATTACTTATATTTGCGTGATAACTGCCGCGTGCCTGAGTGTCTGGTCGCGAATCTTGGGAAACCGGGTTCGATCCCGACCGACGCCAAATATTTCGAATTTTAAATGGCACAAAAGTACCCGTGTGGTGCACTCTCCACGCCAGCAATGAGTGCCCGTGAGCAGACGCCTGGTAAGCACCCGCACGGTACAAATATATCATCATCATAAAATAGAAAGTATACTCTACTAAAACTTTTATTTAATAAAAATATAAAATACAAAACAGAAGAGTTGACTAATTTAGACATAAAAAATTCATAACAAGTACGTAACAAATTGGTGATTATAACTATTTTTAGCGTCTAAGATATTTATACCTTAATACAATTAAGCTTCATTTTCTTCATTGTCTTCAGTTGCTTCGATTGCTTCAGTTGCTTCAGTTGCTTCCGTTGCTTCTTTTGCTTCTTGTGCTTCTTCTGTTTCTTTTCCTTCTTTTGCTTCCTTTGATTCTCTTGTTTGTTTTGCTTCTGTTGCTTCTTTACTTTCTCTTGTTTCTTTTGCTTCTTTTGATTCTCTTGTTTGTTTTGCTTCTGTTGCTTCTATACCTTCTGTTGCTTCTTGTCCTTCTGTTACTTCTTGTCCTTCTGTTGCTTCTTGTCCTTCTATTGCTTCTTCTCCTTCTGTTGTTTCTTCACCTTCTATTAGTTCTTTACCTTCTGTTGTCTCTTTTACTCCTTCTGCTGGACCTAGTTCCACTGTTACCGCTTCTTTAATAGTTTTCAGGGGACCAATTATTTCGTCCGCTAGCAGATACATTTCTTCAACAGTCTGCAACAAGATAGAAATTTAGTACAGTTTTATACTAGTAATTTATATTAAGATATAAACAGGATCACATTAATAAATACTAAATATACAGGATGTGCATTTAAAACATAGGACATTAATAAGTGTATCTTATACAGCGAAATTATAACAATAAAAAGTTGTTCAAATATAAATTCTGCATTAAAAAAGTCTTAATTCGGTATAACAACACATCTGCAGGCAGCAAGAGATATTTCAGATATAAAATGTTACAATTACGTCCTGAATCAGACAGCCATAGAAATAAAACACAATAACAATGTGGCAGTTATAATAGCTTATAATTGTTGCAGTCAATGTTTTCATACATTTACATTTATTTCAATACGGGGTCTATCACGAAAAGCGGGCGATGGTCGTTTAACATGGAAATCAGTTGTTCCTTTCGCAAAAGTGACTCGCTTGTTTTAGACAATAATGCTTTAAATAAATATTGTAGAAAATTTAATTCTGCATCTAACTCAATTATCAAATTTTATTTTTCACGTTTCTTAACAAAGCAAATTGAATTAAAAAATTTATAAAAGTTACTTCGTTATAGTGTTAGTCATGGAATTGTTATGAAATCACAAACAAATGTAATGCCATTGTTAGAATTGTGTGAATAATTCTCCAATATAATTAATGATACTTCAAACAGAGGGTTTCTGACTGGTAAAGAATGTTACAATGTGACTATAATCCGATTATAACATTTTTACGATGATGACCGCGCGCGCGCACTCCCGCGTGTGTGTGTGTAATTAATATTTCAAACAAAATATGAGAAATTGTACTCACAAAAAAGGGGCTGATTGATAACGTGATCGAGAGGTAAGAGCATCTGTGAAGCGCATTCATCCCTCCCCAATTATCATCCACAGTGTAGTAGGGAGAATTGCGAATTCTATTAAGTACGATGAAAGCGAATTCTGCCGATCAGGAATATTTCGAGTCAAATTTAAACAAAACGGCATTATTGTACGAGTAGCTTATTAGTTTTAAACAGTCTTGTAAATAAATTTAAATAATTTTCGAATATTATAAAAAGGCTCGGTAGACCCCTTCAGAAGGACCCAGGGACCCCAGGGGTCCGCTGATCACACTGTGGGAAACGCTGACAAATAAATATTTCAGGAACAACTTTACAAATACATAATTTTTTTGAAACAATATTTATCAGACAGAACAGTAAATTGATTTTTGATTTACGATATTAAGGGAACTACCTAGTTATTGTCGATTGGCGATAAGATGTAGGTACTTTATATAATTAGTGTAAGGTTCAAAGACGGGGTGGTAATATCAATTATTAAATTCTCAGTAGTAATATAACAAGAGAGTGAGAATAAATTGAAAATAATTTGACAGATTTTTCGAAATCATTTGGCAATAACCACTCGAGCCCTATGGGCTTTCGTGACTATTACCTAGCAACAAGTTTAAGAAAGAAACTGGAGAATTATTTTCTATTTTATCAAACTCTCAAATTATATTTAATTAGATTTTTTTATCTACAAATTCGTTTCAAACAACTGAAAGCTTCTAACATGCTATTGTGCGCCATCTACTGTCGTAATTAACTAGCTTCATTTATTTACATGGTGTAATTGGCAAGTTTGTTTTGACAACTAGAATATAACTTTGACGGGAAAATAAATATAAATAATTGCATTCATACTGGTGTTTCCAGAAGTGGTTTCTATAATTTTTTAATTTATTTCATGATCAGAAACATCACTAAATCGGAGTTTTTCGTTCATTTTATTTATGGGTTGATAACTACCTGACAAAACAAGACCTACAGAAATTATTCCCGGGAATAATCTCTAGAGCTTTAGTCTCCCATAATAATGGCAGGAGTGGATAAAACACTGACACGTGACAGGTAATGAAACATTTCATTGGTTTTTAAGAAATGTCAAAAAATAATAACTGAAGTATTTATAGCGGTGTAGTTCTTCTCGTCACTCTCGCTATCCATTTTAACGTAGTTTAGTACTTTTCAAAACGATTGAAATCGGTTGAATAACGTAAACATAAACTACAAAATGACGAGTGACAACAGTGACTATGATAAAACTGTCAACTGTCAGACGGCCGTAGGAAGGATCGCGGTAGAATTAAAATAAACATGAAAATTGATTTCCGCTTTTGTGATTGATCGAGAAGAGTAAATATTGAATTCATAATGCAGGACAGTGAACTATGGCTATTATAAATCATGGAAAAAAATAAAATTCCATTTGCATGGTTATAAAACGTGTACAAATATATATATATATAATGTATACCGTCGGCTAAAGGTTTAACCTTTTTTACTCATTTTGATCAGTACTATATGCCCTCATAATTTGGGACACTTATTTTTTAACACGCTGTATATATATATATATATATATATATATATATATATATATATATATATATATATATACACACCTTTTTTACTCATTTCGGTCAGTACTATATGCCCACATAATTTGGGACACATATTTTAACATATATACATATACAGGGTGTTAAATATAAGTGTCCCAAATTATGAGGGCATATAGTACTGACCAAAATGAGTAAAAAAGATTTAATCAAGATGGGTCCGATCTTCAATAGTTTCTGAGATAAAAGGCAATGAAAAATGAGTTTTTTCGATGTTTACCTCTACTCTCTCGAAAACTGTAAGAGTTACGATTTTGGTTAAATGAGACATTTTGTTTGCCTTTCAGAGGTCATCTTAGATGTGTTTTTGTTTTTCAAAAAAAATCAAACAATTGGACTAAGACAAAAGTTCTGGCGACCTTTGCCAATATCTAGTTTTCAAATAACTTCGTAACTATTAGAAAGTGAAAAAAATGTTTCTTATAAAATGTTATTGTTTTTTATTTACCGGCAGACAAAATTTTGTTTGATATTGAAACAAATAATTATAATTTATCTTTTTGTCCAACTAAATTGATGTATTAAACAAATCTGTGCCTCTAAATACATGGTTTTAATAAAAATAAACATAACTCTCAACATCTTCAAAGTAAAACAAATGAAAATAAGAACAATGTATTTATTTAATAAACAGGAAACAAGAATGAAAATAATTTTATATTAAACAATCGAATAACCCCCCATTTTGCGCTAAGCATTTCCCAAGTCTATTATAAAAACTGTCTCTAACATTAGGTTGTTGTTTGGAATTTATTTTTCTACATTTACTGGAAATTGCAGCTTTAAGTTGATCAATGTTCTCAAATCTTTTTCTGTTCGCAACATTTTTTAAATGTCACCACAAAAATAAGTCGCACGATTTTAAATCGAGCGACCTTGCAGGCCAATTAATTGTTCCTCCTCTGCCATTCCAGCTGTTCGGGAATGTATCATTTAAATAATCTTGTACGCCGTGAGCATTATGTGCAGGACAGCCATCGTGTTGAAACCATACAATTTCCAAATTTAAAGAGAAATCTGTGGTCCTACCTTCTCCATAAGAAGTTCTATGTATTTTTTGTAAATTGATTCCTTCAATAAAAAATCTGATGTGGCCAGCACATGACCTCCCGCCAATTCCATGTTTAACATAGCAGTGAGCTTTAAGTAAAGTATCACTTCCGGTTGATCCTTTGTAAATAAAATCCAATTTGTTGTCCAATAAATAGAAAAGTCTGTAAAACGAAATTTTGGATTGTTTTATTGTTTTTCCTCAAAAATTTGTTAGAGCTCCAAATTAAGTACTACATCCGATTTATCATATATGGTTAAAATCTAATATGTTGTTTCAAATTATATATGAGTTTTTAATACCAAATTTGAGAAGTTTTGGATCATATTTTAATAGACTTTAAGGAAAAATCGTCACACACATATTCTTATCAAAATCAGCATCAATTTCTAGGTGCTCTAAAACGCATTCCTTGTAAATTCTTCGCCATACATGACCCATTTCGTAAATGGTAGTTGTAAATTAATATTAATTTATAGTGCTGCAAAAATTGAAAAAAATTAAATCAGATCATCCTGTACATCTAATATTTATGTATGACGAAAAATTTATTATTTTTACCCACCTTAATTTCATTAAGAATTATTATATTTAACTATTATATTCCCCTTAACACGATTTCATTATTAATTTTAATGTAATTGCTTCCTGACAGTAACATTTGTTTAAATATGTCAAAATTGTTATTAAAATTATGTTTTTGTTTGACGCATAGGCAAGACGATAAATGAAAATAAATTATATTATATATTCATATTTAAAGTTATGTAGAGTTATTTGCTAAATGTTATTATCGTAGAATTGAAGATTGTACCATTATATTCAATTTTAATTGGTAAAAGTTGCTAAAAAATTATATTCAATGCATTTTTTACAAGAAAAACTGTTAAAAGCTTGTATAAATGATACTTCCGGTTGTCCGATATGTACTAAAACTAATGATCTCTTCCCACATTAGTATAGAATGGGTATACAAAATTTCAAAATTTTCTGATTGATAGTATTTGAGTAATCGTGTCCACACGATCCACACACACACACACACACAGAGACACTCACACATTATATACCTACAGACACAGACATTGTAAAAATGTTAAAATCGGATTCTGGGAACTTCAAAACGTGCTTATTTACTAAAATCTGTATATCCGATTTTTAGCACGATCCCTATACCTCCCTTACCTAGGGTAGGAGGGGTAAAAACGGTCCAATAATATGGCTACCAAGTATACCAGCCCACACATTTACTTTTTGTATGTACTGAGAATTAGTTTCTAAAATGTGCGGATTATGCTGTGCTGACTTCGGTAGCGATCTTCCTTAAAGTAAGGATAGGGTTTGCTTCAATGAAAGCCAGGACATTTTCCTCATGATCATACGTCACTTTATTAATTTCTTGTTTCTTAAAATTGAATGTTCCAGTTTTTTCGAATATTTTAATAAACGATTCTATTGAGGTTTTACTTGGAATTTGTTGGTGTGTTCAGACTACACTTATCATATCACGTATTTTTCTGTAGCTTTGTCCAGAGTACCACCATTTTATGATCTGAAGTTTTTCTTCATGAGAAAACTGTTCCATACTATCAAAAAAATATCAAAAATCACAAAACACTTCTTTTGACAGTTAAGATGTCATATACAATAATTTGTAATTTTGTTTAAGTTCCATGGCTGTTGCTATGAATCAGCAATCTACAAAAAAACTTTAAAATTGATTTTCTCGGTTATGATAAGCCAAAAATAAAATATTATTAGTAATTTGGATGCAGAATTTAAAATAAATTTTCAATAACTTGGCGAGTATTCCCCCATTCTGCTATTACTCTTCTATCAGTTAATTACGGTTGGCAGCAGTGGGTATACGACCTCGGACCTTTTTTTTTGAGAGCGCTTTATAGGTTTTCTATAGGATTTAAATTGGGACTGTTCGGGAGCCATTCCATAAATGGAATATCAACAGCATTTAAATAGTCGATAACTTGTCTAGCTTCGTGAGGACGAGTATTATCCTGCATGAATAAAAATTGATCCTACAAAAGGAGCAAATGGCATTAAATTTGCGATTCTAATGTTTTCCAGATAATAATCCGCATTCATAGTCCTTATACACGTACACGGACCAACTCTGTGCGACAGTTCAAACTGATCCACTCCCAACATATGACAAAGCCACCACCTAACGGGACCCTTGAAGATATAGTGTAACTTGCAAATCTCTCCATTGCGTTTCGCCAGACACGCTCATATCCATCAGGAGATTTGGGGCTAACTCTCGTTTTATCTGAGAAAAAAACCTTCTTCCAATCATTAACTGTCCAATGTAGATGATTTCGGGCAAAACGAAATCTTTGAATTTTGTGCTCTCTGGTGAGAAATGGTTTGTTGCCGGTATTTTACTATTCAATTGAGCTTCATTTAAACGTCTTTTAACTGTTCGAGATGATACTGCAAGATTGCGAGTACCGTTAAGGTAATTTTTTAACATATTACTTGTGATTCTCCTGTTTAGTATAGCGTATTTCCCACAAAAGCGCTAATTTTTTTAGCATATTACTTGTGATTCTCCTGTTTTGTAGAGCGGATTGCCTAAGAAAACGCTCATATCGTGCATTAATACGACTTTTTCTTCCTTGCCCTGACCTTCGAAAGTGAGATCCTGTCTCGTTAAACTGTCTAACCAGCCGACTTATGCTGGAATGATTTCTTCCTATGGCATTTGCAACATAACATATCGAGTATCCCTCATTTAGTAAAGTTGATGCTCTTATGGCTTCCTCCACCGATAAATTTCTTGGGCGATTCATTTTTCAACATTAAAACTCGTAACTAATATATTTGATAACAAAAAAAAACTTTATTGCTAAAGATAATTTGTTTTAACAAGCATTGTCCAAACAGATTTTAAACTAATCTTTGATAAAAGTGACTACAATTGGCAATCCTACTTTTAAAACAAAGCATTTATTGATAACATTTACTAGAAATGTCAGACGACATCCAACGCCTACTTGTAAGATAACTAGAAAATAATAATTTTAGTTATATTGGAATTTAAAAAAGTTGTGCGTTAATTTTATCCAGGAGTATTATATACGCAGGTACCTGGATTCGCCAACATAGCTAAGCCACTGACAAAGCTTACCGAAGAAGGAAGGAGATTTATCTGGGAAACGGTCAGTAACGTTGCGTTAAAACCTGAAACAAACTTTAACAAGCGCACCTGTTCTCAGTTATCCTTTACCTGAAGGGGAATTCATACTAGACACAGATCCCAGCCACGTTCGAATTGGTGGCGTACTTTCTCAGAAACAGGGCAGACATAAGAAAGTTACTGCCTGCTTCAGTAAGACTTTGTCAAAACCGGAGGGGAACTATTATGTTACCAGAAAAGAGTCTTAGGCAGTCGTGAAATTCGTAAAGCATTTCTCCAAATATTTGTACGGAAGCAGATTTGTGATAAGAACTGACAATGCTGCTTTAAAATGGCTGCTACGCCGTCGCGTATTGGACGATAATTGGCAGCCCGATGGACTAGGCAAAGGACAGGAAAATGATCTGATCTTGAAAATTATACTGGAAAGGATGGTAAGGAGGAGTAAACCAGAATGGGAAGATGTTGCATCGCCCTCACAGAGTGTGAAATCCTACTGGGCGAATGGGACTCTACGGTGGTTAACAATGGCCTATTAAAACGTCTGGTACAGAATTCTGATGGAACTGAGAAGAAAACTCTGTTGGTTATTCCGAAGAGGAGGTTATTTTGAAGTAAACAAAACAGTCAACGATTTTACTGAGTTAATTGCAAAGAGGGGTAAAAGAATATGTGGTTTGCTTCAATACGTTACTACAATACTGGCAGTCCATTTGGATGCTTTACGATTGACGTGGCCTGACCATTTCCAGAAACCGATGACCAAAATAAATATATAACACACTTTAGCCAAAGAATCTATAAGCCAATTTGTTGCACCACGTGAGCTTCACTGCGACCAGGGGAGAAATTTTGAGTTTGCCGTTTTCCAAAATATCTGTAAGGTATTAGCAATTAAAAAAACGAGAACAACTGCATTACATGCGTTGTGTTGAACGAATGAACAAAACGATCAAGCTATATTTGTCAGAAGTAGTCTCCAACTACTAAAGAGACTGGAGTCGACATCTTCATCTGTTCTTCATGGTTTATCATTCATCCGTGCACGAAACAATAGTGCATACTCCAGCGAACATCTTATTCGAGCGTGAGTTGCGCTTAAACTGCGACTAGGTGTCCGGCAGTAAATTTGTGGAAGACCTGGTCGCACAAAAAACGCCGGGACGAAACAGTCTTATGGAGGGGGCAGTGTTACGTGTGTGTTACCGACGCCAATGGTCGGACAGATCTTTTTACCTGAGTGTGCAGTTGGGTAAACAAATGATAGATAGTTTAATTACTGTGCGCCCGCAGGCGGATGACGTAAGCGTCGCGTCATGTTCTACTGGACATCTCCGAAAATATTTTATGGCATTTTAAAAGAATAGCGTGCGAATATATGAGCCCTAATCCATATTAGTGAGCCTATTTGTTAAATTCTTTTATCGTGACAAATAGTATTGTTTCTAATAATAATGGAGGAAAAATTATTTTTTATTGAAAGCAAATATATTTCCAAACTATAGCGTAACTTTAAATTAAATTTGTAGCTAAACATAAATATTTAACAGTAATAATAATTCAAATTTATTATTAAATTTATTATTAATAAGACAATTATTTCGTCCGACATTGAACAACAAAATATTTCAGATAATATATCTTGCTACGTAGCACAAGAACCACAAAATATTTAATATTAAAAAAGACCAATAATTACTTTAGTCATTATTTTAGGTATTATACATGCGCTAAACGAAATAAAATTTTAGCGACTAAGCAAACTAATATGGATTAGGGCTCGTATAAGAGGAGAGCGACGAAAGTTAGTCATTCGTCCTAAGTCCAGTCAGTCAAGTATACAAGTCGAGTTGACGCACATGGTAAAATAAACAGGTAGTAATACAAATATAGTAGTTAAAGAAATAAATAGAGTGAGATAAATATTGTTTAAATAAATAATCATAGTGTTTAGCCTTTAATAATATTCTTGGCTGTAATTGTAATTAATATTTGTATTCATAGTGTCCGTTAATTTTATTAATTATTTCATGTTTCATAAACCTTTAATTTCATCATTAATATTTCTTTGATATAAATAAACGTTACAATACTTACAATACTTAATTTACATCGTACAGGATATCTCATTTTCGATCTTTTTAGGGTAGGTATCTCGAGTAATATTCATAATCAGAGTAAAACAGTTTGCATATTCCAGCCAATTTTTTGGGACATTTAATAAAAACCCCTATAATTTTCTATCGTCTTTTGTTTTCGAGCTACGTGCTAACACTTGTTTTTTTGCACATTATATCTCATATCTTGCTTATTATGAAAGATAAAAGTTTTAGTTCATCATTAATAATACCCGAAATAGTCTTAAAAAATATCGTAAATGAGACACCTGTACACAAATTAAATAGATATTAACTTTTTAAGTCAAATAAAAACTATTTATTAGTCGTAAATAACTATTTTCTAGTAGTGACTTTGAAAATTGGCAAAAATGAAGAAAAATTATTTATATTTAAAAGTAAACACTTTCTTTCATTACTCAATTTTAGACAATACGAAATGATCAATATAATTAAAAATAATTGGTATACATGTCATAGCGAATGAAAATACATTAAAGTTTAAAAGTTTCATAATTTTGAAAATTTAATACTAAGTAAAATTTTAATGATAATGTAAAGCCTCATTTCCACCGATTGTCCTAATGCGTAAGAGCAATAATTAATAACTAAGCGCAATGCGTAAAAATGTTTATCATATGACAACGTTTACTACCATTTCCAGCTTTGCATAAGGCTTAATGCTTAAGAACTAAGAGCAATGCGTAAAAACAAATGATTGAAAAATTCTAACCTGAACTGTCAACTCTCAGTCTATTTTATAATTATTAACTTTTAATTAATTTTTCGGTATCGATATAAATACAGAAAATTGTGTATAGGTATAACATATTAAAAAAAGAAGAATTGCTGCTGCAATGGCAGTCTACTAAACAACAAGTAATTCGGAAAAAAGATATGACATTTCTGTTGAATTGTCACTAAACAAAATAGCTGGAAATGGTATCCTAGTAAATTGTTATAATTCATTAAGCCTTATGTATTAAGCATTAAGACATTCGGTGGAAATGAGGCTTAAGTGTTTAGTGTCACTGTAAAGCTAATTTAAATTACGTACTTTTAAGGCTCATTCTCAACACTGCAATTATACTTAGATATTATAATTGTAATTAAAACTTATACTTAAAAATGACCATCTTAAAGCATGTTAATTAGATGTGCACTTATAAATACAATTTATAATTAGTATATTTTGATATCTACAATATTTTTCTTTCTTCTTATAATTTGACATAATTTTGTTAACGTAACTTAAGATACAGCATTGTATATTTATATACATTGTTCATTTTGATTCATCTCTTCTCTCGTCCTTGCTTTCGTGGAAATGAACATGAGTATGGAAGAATTTATTTCATGTATTGTGAAAAATTTTCATTTATTTGGAAAAAAAAAGATAAAAAATTTAAGGATACCATTAAACGCGGAAAAACGAATGAAATTGGAGCTAAATTCAAAATGACGGGTAAGTAATTAAATTACTTAAATGCGTACTTAAATGTACCAACTTTAAAATATTCAAAAAATATACATTAATTTGTTTTTAAACAGGAACCGAAGCAGGCAATAAATTCACAAGTTTAAGGCTAAAGGATATTAGAGAAAAGAAAATTGAATACGAATTAACCCGAAGTGGATCAAGCGGTGGACCTAAGAAAAAATGGGAGCTTATGGACTTATTTCGCTTTTTAGATCATGTCATGCTGCCCAGAATGTAAGATCTTAATATTCGCTTTTATAACATTGTGCAATAATTGAAAAAATCATATTATTTGAAGTACATCAGCCTCAGGACGTTTCGTTTCTTTTGATAATTCTAATTCAAACTCATCACAACCATTAACACCTACACTTGTTAATTATCCAAAACATAATTCCTAAGTCCTAAACTTTGATCTTAGCAGCCAAAGGCAATATTCATTTGCTAAATTAGAAATTCTTATCAATAATGAAATTCAAGCGAAAATGAATGTAAAACCAAATACTAGAGCTTTGAATATGTAATTGAGGAACCGGAAACAGTAACAACACCTACCATAAAACCAGTTTTAAAACTAAAAAGACATGATACAAATCCAACTCCAAACATTAGTATTTAATACAAGCCATGAATACTCCGATCCAGTTTATGCCTGAACAATCACAGCAACTACAACGGCAAGTAAATATGTGGCCGGCAAGTCCAAAAATTAGATCATACATACAATATATGCGACAATTAATAGGAACAGTGCCTACAAATAAATTAGATGATCTAGAAATGGAAATTACTCAATATATTTATAATTTTAAAAAGAACGACAAATAAGTAATAATTTTAAGAGATTTATTTTTGAAATAATAATAATAATAATAATAATAATAATGTTATATATAATTTTGCCATTGTACTGCACGAATATGACTATTTATATATTCTTTGTATATATCTCGATTATGTCCAGCAGAAAAACTGGGACTAATTACAATTTCGCTTAATTTCAGTGCTGTGAATGAGCTTTTAGCAAATATAAAAATATATGTATCATTCATTTAGAAAAATAACGTTGATTTCGCGAAATTTTTTACACAAAAAAGTGATATTTAAATTCATCCCCAATTTTGTAATTTATAGCCGGAAAATTAATATTAAATAAAATAGCCATTTGTCTTCATTCTTTTCAATCACATGGACAAATACGTATTTAATTACACAATAACAGCTACTACAGCGGTAACTCGTACAAAGTGCCATTTCTACTATATTTATGGGGTAAGGGGTGTTATAGTTAGTTAATTGAATCGGCAATCCTACATATTTAGTTATTGAATATTATAAAGTCTAACGAACCAATCGGTTCTAGTACTCACCTCAGCAAGCTCCAAATCTTCTATTTCAGGGCTCTCGTACTTTCTCTTCCTTTCGAATTCTTCTTCTGTGAACATGTAGCCACGTTCGATATCTTCCTCGGTGGAGAAGGCCAGATGTGTATCAGGTGGCACGCAAATCATGTCTTCTTGTTTACGGAAAACGTGACCTTCACTGATAGTCAATCCAGGCGGCGGGTCAGGAGTATCGTCCAGATACAGGCGACTATGGATATGTACCTTCGGCACTTTAATCTACACAGAGAAAGACAAATATAAGTTACACTAAGAACTGGTCATAGTTGTAATACTTATTTTTATTTATTTAAGTCGGAACTTCTGAATTGCAAATTTGTCAATATTCATTTCCTCAGAAAATTTTATTTTTAATAATAATATACGAAATAACATCACGCCTTACTCGTGCCTTAGGACAGATTTGACTATACTGTATTTGTTCATTTTAATAGGACAAGAATTATTCAGGATGGTCAGAATTATTATTATTATTATTGCCCTGTTAATTTAATTGTTGGAGTATTTTACTTCTATAATAAAATAATATAGATACCGTTGATAAGTTAATAAAATCTTAGTGACTTAGTGACATCCTTACAAGAATCAAAATTTTGAAAACTATGTACAATGATTTGTTTTTGTATGTACAAACTTTGTATTTACATCTCATTGGACATTTAAGGAGAGCTGTCTCTCCAAATATATAGTTGTAATATTTAGTTGATACTTTTATCTCAAATCAAATCAATTTACTGTAATTAGTTTTAATTATACAGGCCCATTCTGTAACAAAATAGTTAATTTTTAACAACTGGTTAAACTTTTTAATTAATCAAGAATGTTGACATACTGCAAAAAAATGGATTTTTAGTTGGCAAAACAATGTCTATTGGATAAAATATTTTTAACTAGTTATTAAAAAGTAACCATAGAATAGGCCCGATAATCAAAGTAATATGTGGGTAGTATTAATAAAAATAAGTAAATGCTTTTAATGACAGTTTTATAAGTACTTATATCCGCATTAATAAAGTTTCAGTAAAAGCTGATGCTATAAGGAAATACTTATTTGGCAAAAGTACTTATTTATACTTATAATCAAAATAAGTAATTACTTAAAACTGTATTAATAAAATGGAGTTGATTCTTATAGAATTAAGTATTTACTTATAAATGTATAAGTATGCCATTTATCATGCTTATGGGAGACTGAACTAAAATTTCAAAAATTATATTAATTTAAAAAACATATTCTAGGCCGTGTGAGATCGTAAAGATTATAAAATTCGTAGGGAAAACATTAAAAAAAGCCAAAAAGCAAATTGGTGTTGGTGCACACAACATTTTTTTCATTAATATTTTTGCCTTTGAAGTTGGTTTCAAAACTAAATATTTTAAAAATTTCAAAAACTTATGTAGGTATATAGAAATGAATTTCAGATTAGTTTGTTAACTTTCTACAACTTTAAGCCCGTATGCCACGATCAATAATCCTACATAGAATTATGGACATAATAACAGAATTTTATAGATGGCCGTATTCAGAAATTTTATCAGGGCTTTTTTCTGTCCATAAAATTGGTAGTGGAATTTTTGATAAATATTGTAGATGTTGATTACTGTTTATAGTTTTTAACTTGGTCGTAGACTCATGAGCAAATAACAATGCTCATATAATATTATCAAGAACATCCATATATTTATAGCCAGAATTTTGAAGAAAATTACGTCACAGTGGTATGTATTCTGTCCATAAATATCTGGTCAGAATTCTGTCCGAAATTATAGATAGTGACTGTCAACTGTTAACAAATGTCAAAGTTGAATTTTTTACAAAAACACGGCTTACTATTGTATTTTATAAGTACCTAAGTATTTACTTTAAGTATTAATAAGTATTTACTTGTAATTCTTGCTGATACTGATAAGTAAATGCTAGTAATTATAAGTACGTATTTATAAGTATTTACTTACTTTTGTTCTAGTAATTATAAGTACGTATTTATAAGTATTTACTTATTTTTGTTAATACCATCCTATGTATCTAATTACGTAATAAAATTCATACAGCATATATTGTTAAGTAATTCAAATAGTTTAGTGAGATTACACACAAATGTTGTAGTTGTAGACCTTTAGAATTACATGAGCGTACATAAAAATGTATTTAAGCTGAAGAAGTTAATAAAAGAATTACTAATGACATTTCTTTTAGCGATCACAGCTAATAGCTAATGAAACTTATTCCCTCAAGAGCGATCTACCTGTAAAGTGATTATGTAAAGTATAATCTAACGCGAGTTTACATAATAAAAGTTCAAAGCTATTTATAATGCTGCTGTTATGATGTGAGGGTGCAGAAACACATAACTAATTAGCTTTGTTCGATGACATGTACTAGGCCGCCCTAGTGTTAACTTTCTTACACTAACATGTTTTATGAGAAACGGGCAGCTTCTGGCAGGCTGTTCGATGACAAAAATTTTAAGAACTAGTACTCACGTTTCTGACCTGACTCGCGAGGTGGTGTAGAAAGTGCAGAGTAGGAGTGGGGGTAACTAAATGTTGTTCGGTAGACATTTTAATTCTATCCTATCTACACATTTGTTTATTAACCTAAAATTTTACACATTGAGAAAATAAAATAATGGATTCAGATATAGTATATTCTCTTTGTTTTGTTTTATAAAGAATTAATTAATATATCTGTCTCTGAATCTGATGAAGAATCAAGTGATGATTGATCTTCGTCAGAATTGTTTATTAGTTCAAACATTATGCTCTTTAAAACAGACATTTCTACAGTCACTTCTTTGCAGCTTTATGATATGACTGTGTTTATAAACAACCTAACCTTTTACACCTTTGGCTACGCTTGGCTTGATTACTCACATCTGAGCAAACTTGCCCAAATATACACTAGTGTGTTTTATGAAACCACAAGAATTAGACTGAACTAGTGTACACTACACTGCACTGCACTATTCTGCTCTGCACTTCAAGCACTTCTCATCGAACAGAGCTATTAATAATTCTCAAATCCTCCAAATTAGTTAATATGCCCTAATAAAAATACGTAATGTATTACATGATCGGTTATGGTTCTGACATCCCGAATTAAAAGTGAATCAAAATTGTGTTATGATGTAAAATTAAGCTTTGTATAACAGAAATGAATACATCCTCTGCTCACTTTAGATAAACATTGTCTACGGTAAATAAATCGACATTGACGAAATATACATAATAAGCTAATTGACACACCCACAATTTGTTAAAAATTATACATAGCGAAATATATAACATATACAATAACGACCATTAATTTCAATCAAATTTGAAAATGTACTAAACATTGCAGCGTCCTATAGATACTGAAAACAAATTTTAAATTTAACGTATGATTTAGTACCTAATAAAATTATTTTTCTATTCATAAGAACGCATTAGAGCTTCTGAACATTATTTATGTAGTGTATGAAGTAAGTGAGCTATGAGTAAATATGTGAGGAGATATTTGTTGTTAGTAACGAAGTATTGTCAATAAAGTCAGTTATAAGGATTTTGTGTTTTATTCACTATTATAATAAATAAGCAGTTCTTAAACACGTCATTTTGGCGACGAGGATAAAAAGAAGTGTCCAAAAGTGTCGGATGCAAGAACAAAATTGAAAATTAGAAAAAGTGCTTGTCTCTGAAATTGTGTGTGGTTACAATATAGTCATGCCTTTAATTGGTCACAGTGAACCTTTTAAATGTGGAAAGGACGATGTGAATAGTTACATCGAAAGGATGGAACAATTTTTTATTAGTAATGATGTGACTAAGGTAAAGAAAGTCGCACTTTTTCTTACTATAATTGGGTCTGAAGCGTACGAGATTCTCAAGAATTTATTCACACCTGATGCTCCAAGTACGAAGACGTATCTACAGTTAACCGCAAAACTAAGAGATCATTTCGCTCCTACAAAGTCTGTCGTTGCAGAAAGATTTAAGTTTTACAATTGTCAACAAAAATCAGATCAGTCAGTGTCTGATTATATTATAGAGATAAGAAGTTTATCTAAGTCATGTCAGTTTGATAATTTCTTAGATCAGGCACTAAGAGACAAGTTAGTTTATGGTGTAACAAATGAGAAAATTCAGCAAAGATTATTGTGTGACAATGTAAATACTACAGTCAATTCCTGTGCACAAAGTGAAAAGTACAAAGTCTAACAGCTATAAGAATATACAGTCTAATTCACAAATGAAGAAAAATACCTATATAGATAGTCAAAAATTAGGTAGAACTGAAAATCAGAATGAATGCTATCGATGTGGACGGTACCACAATCCAGATAAATGCCCCGCAAAGGAGTGGACGTGCTTCACCTGTAACAGAAAAGGCCATACTTCGCGGAAGTGTCGCAGTCGAAAAGGTGTCAAGGTCGTTAAAGAAAGTTCCGAAAAGGACGAAGAAGACTCAGTGACGTTAAATTATATCATAGAAGAAAATAAGGGTAATAATGTCGATAATAACAAATGTGAGGTCAGTAGAGAAACTATAAAAGAATTAAATATTAAAAGTAGCTTTCCTGTACAAAATACTATAATTATAGAAAATAAAAAAGTCAAATTCGAAATTGATTCTGGTGCTGGAGTATCAATAATGTCCAAATTAGATTTTGAAAAATTGTTTCCAACATTAAAAGTACAGTCTTGTAATTCCAAACTAAAATCAATTTCAGGCGAAAATCTCGATGTTTATGGTAAAGTTATGGTCAATATAACTAGGCTAAATGTAAGTCATAAGTTACCATTAATAATTGTTAAAATCAAAACAAACTTTGTACCTTTAATAGGAAGAAATTGGCTTGATTTAATATCGCCAGATTGGAGAAATAGTCTCAGTATAAAATATACTAATTTAAATTAATCAAATGTCTGTAATAGTAATTTAGAATATAAGTTGCAGAAAGAATTCCAGTCAGTCTTTGTGGAGAATCGGGCGGAATCAATGCGTGGAATAACAGCAAATTTGGTTTTAAAAGAAAATGTAGTTCCCGTGTTTCACAAAGCGTATCCTATTCCTTACTCTATTCGAAGCAGAGTTGAGGAAGAACTAAATGAGATGGTAAAGAATGGAATTCTACAGCCTGTCAGCTTCAGTGAGTGGGCAAGTCCTATTGTCCTGGTGGAACGAAAAACAGTCAAAAAATACGATTATGTGTCGATTTAAAAAATACAGTAAATCCATCTCTCAAGGTAGACCATTATCCACTGCCATTGTTTGAGGACATACAGTATAAAATCGCTGGAGGTAAGATTTTTACAATTTTAGATTTGTCTAATGCTTACTTGCAAATGAAAGTTTCTCAAACGTCAAAATCTCTATTGACTATAAATACTCATAAAGGACTATACCAGTTTACGAGACTCCCATTTGGAATCTCAAGTGCACCTGCACTCTTCCAAGCAGCAATGGATACTATATTAAAGGATATTTCTATGTGCGCGAGTTACATAGATGTCTTAATTATAACTGGTAAATCAGTATCTGATTGTTTTGAAAATGTTAGAAAAGTTGGAAAAATATAATGTAAGAGTCAATTTAAAAAAATGTCAGTTTTTTGTAGAAAAAGTAGAATTTCTAGATCACGAAATAACAGAAAATGGAATTAAACCAATAAAGTGTAAATTAGATGCAATTTTACAGGCTCCTATACCTGAAAACCTACAACAATTGAAGAGTTTTCTGGGACTTGTCAATTATTATAGAAAATTCGTCCCAATGATGTCAACTATACTAAACCCGTTGTATAATTTAGAAAAACATGGAGTTAAATTTACTTGGGATGAAAAATGTCAAGAAGCATTTAATACATGCAAAAATTTGTTAGCAAAAGTCCTGTATTAGTACATTATGATGCAAATAAACCTGTCGTAATTACTGCCGACGCATCCCCATATGGAATTGGAGCTGTGATGAGCCATACAATTAATGGGGAAGAAAGACCAGTAATGTTTATATCGAGAACTCTTACTACAGCTGAGAAAAATTATGCGCAAATTCAACGCGAAGCTTTAGCTACATGTCATAAATATATATATACGGGAAACATTTTACCATAGTGAATGATCACAAACCACTATTAGCCATTCTTGGTCCTAAAAGTAAGTTACCTACCCTAGCCGCTGCAAGATTACAGCGCTGGGCAGTCACATTATCAGCATATACTTATGATCTAATTCATAGGAATGGAAAAGATATTGCGAATGCGGACGCATTATCTAGACTACCCTTGAAAGACGCGAATTCACAAAACGATGATGATATTTATTTCTTTTCTAGTTTTTGCGAACCTCTTACTAGTTTGAATATCATTGAAAATACTAAAAGGGATCAAGTATTAGTAAAAGTAATGGAATATGCAAAAAAATGGATGGCCAAATCGAGTTAACGAAATCAGTTTTAAACAGTTTTTCAGTAAAAGGAACGAGCTCTCCTTAGATAATAACTGTCTGTTTTATGGAAATCGCTTGGTAATTCCATACCAACTTAGACCCCAGGTTTTAGATGTACTTCATGACCAACATATTGGAATAGTCAGAATGACGAGTCTTGCTAGAAGCGAAGTCTGGTGGCCCGGTATTGACGATAATATTGAAAAATATAATCAAGGGTGTGAAATTTGTCAGTTACATCAGCAACAAAGGGATGTTCCGACTGTATCATGGCCAACGACCTTTAGAAATTTTCAGAGGGTTCACATAGATTTTTTTGAACAAAGAGGAAACCATTTTCTTGTAATCGTGGACTCGCACAGTAAGTTTTTAGCTGTACATATTATGAATTCTGGAACAAACGTTATGAAAACTATTGAGAAATTGAGAGATACATTTAAATATTTTGGACTGCCTGAAAAATTAGTTTCAGACAATGGCCCACCTTTCAATAGTAAAAATTTCAAGGCGTTTTGTGTCAATAACAGAATTAAATGCACGTTAACTCCCCCTAATCACCCAAAATCAAATGGATTTGCGGAAAGACAAGAACAAACAGTAAAGGCAAATCTTAGTAAGCAAATAGAAGACAAAAAAGAAAATTAGGGAACATTAAAACATATGATTCAGAAATTTTTGTTTAAATTTAATAATACACCTCATTCAGTTACAAAAACTAGTCCTGCAGAACAAGTGTTTAAAAAGGTACCCAGAACTATTTTGTCATCATAAAAACCAATGGGAGGAAAAAATAGCCAACTGTGAAAGATGATGGAAAGAAAGTTGTAAGACAGTTTTCCGAAGGACAAGAAATACTTGTTTATATGGTGAAACAAAACAAATGGAATTGGCAGAAAGGTATAATTATGAAAGTGATAAGTGCTATGACATATTTGGTTGAAGTAGATGGCACCATAAAATACAAACACGCAGATCATATGAAGGCATTTGTCCGGAACGAAGAACAGAGTAAGATTTCTGCATATCCTAACTTAAAATTAGAATCGAAAAAAAATGATTACAATATCATTAATAAATCACCAACTGAACAGATTCGTCCGACAACTGAAATTCCTCAGTTGAAAGCTAATTCGAATTCTGATGACAGTAGTAGCACGCTACGTAGATCCACTAGAATACGCCGTTCTACACAAAGACTTGTCTTATAATTTCTTCTGTAAGACTGTCAAAGGTAGTAAGTAATAAGTTTATGTATAATTATGTTTTGTTATAATGTAATCTTTAATTAATGCCGGAGGAATGTAGTGTATGAAGTAAGTGAGCTATGAGTAGACATGTGAGGAGATATTTGTTGTTAGTAACGAAGTATTGTCAATAAAGTCAGTTATAAGGATTTTGTGTTTTATTCACTATTATAATAAATAAGCAAAAATAAATAAATACAATGCAAAAATATTAAAAATTACCTTTTAGATACACCTCTGAAAAAGACGGAATGACACTAATAGTTCTCGTAAGAACCACCTGTTGCAAAACTCTATAATGAGTTCGCAAAGTTTCTCCAATTTTTTTTGTTATTTACCTTATTTGCATAATGTGCACATTAAATCGCAATCTGTTAATTATATCATACGCAATTAATGCACAAATACATTTGCCTATAAACTGCCAATAAAATCATTCATATTTGTTTTCACAATTACATAGAAATTCTGTGCAGAATGATGATAATAACGATGAAAATACCATACAAAATAATTACAAAATCAATATTAATTTTAAAGAAACAGCGAAAACATGGTGTCCTACACTGCAAAAATGCAGGCTAAATTCTAAGATCCGGTTTCGAATCGTCCAAGAAATGTCACCACGGCAGTGAATCTAACACATTTTGGCCTTGTTAAACACATAGACCGGTAGTATTTACTCTTAAACAGGGGTGATTAAGCGTTGACTAATGTAACAAATTCAGTTGTTTTTTAATCACCCCAATGTAATTCTAAATGGTAGTCATGGTTATTAGTTAGTCAGGGTGACTAAAATTTTGAGTAAATACTACCGGTCATAATTTTTTAAAACAAATTTCAAACAATTTCTATAGGATATGCATATATCCCATCGGGTTATTTTTGCGTACGAAAAATAATATTTTTATACACCAAAGAACTAATATTGATATTTTTATTCTAAAACAAAAAGGGGATATCAATAACATAACTAGTATTATTTTAGAAAGTCAAGTGAAACAATATATCGTCCACGTGTGCCTTTAAATCTTTAAAATATATTGCGAAGTCGCTGAATGAGAAAATATATTTCTCACCATGAAATTTTACGAGGGAATATTCATTTATATCAGTAGGATGGTTTCAAGAATTTGTAATGACATAATAGTATATGAATCCTACACGAATTCAAAATTCGGACATGAGCCTCTTGGCGATGAGTGAGTGCTTGAATCACCTTTTTCTGTAACCAGTGTTTTATACTATTTTCTCAAAAAGAGAAAAAGGATATGAATATTTACAATACACGTTAATTTATCAACTTGTTAAATAATTATAATTGTGTGAAAGCTACACATATATGTAAGTTCATGTTTTTATCTTACAATATCAACAATTATTTTCCGAATGCGAGTTATAGCTCTGTGTTTTGATGTTATATTAGCTTTTCCCTTTGGAAATTTTCAAAGTGTTACATTGAAGGCTTTAAAAATTACCAATGTTAAGACAAAGATGCTGGTTTTCACTAGTGGACTGTATTTGTGGTTAAAATGAAACGACGATGTTGCTAGTAAGAAAGCTTGTGTACAACTGACTACCCACAATTAGTGCTATATTTGTGCTAAATACAAATTTTAACACTTAGTGCTGTTTATTTACAATTGAAATGGGGAGTCTGGCGTGCCACCAAAAGTAAACTCCTTTTGTTCATAATAATATTTGGAAAACGATACTACCCACAGTTAGTTCTGTGTATGCTGCTGTGATACAAATCAAATTATAATATTTTATGCTGTTTTTACCTCCCGTTACCCTAGGTAAGGGAGGTATAGGGATCGTGCTAAAAATCGTATATAGAGATTTTAGTGAATAAGCACGTTTTGATGTTCCCAGAATCCGATTTTAACATTTTTACAATGATGTCTGTGGGTATGTATGTGTGTTTATATGTTTATATGTGTGTGGATCCTGTGCACACGGTTACTCAAATACTATCAATCAAAAAAGTTATAGCCTTCCTATTCTAATGTGGGAAGAAATCATTAGTTTTTAGTGTATATTGGATAACCGGAAGTATCATTTATACAGGCTTTTAACAGTTTTTTTCTTGTAAAAAAATCATTGTATAAAATTTTTTAGCAACTTTTACTAATGAAAATTGGAGATAATGGTACAATCTTCAATTCTACGATGATAACATTTAGTAAATAACTTGAAATAACTTCAAACATTAAATTATAAAATAATTTATTTTTGCACATCATCTTGCCTACGCTTCAAACAAAAACAAAATATTTTAATAACAATTTTGACATATTAAAACAAATGTCACTGTCAGGAAGCAATTACATTAAAATTAATAATGAAACTGTGTTAAGAAGATTGTATTGAGTCTAATGATATTAAGGTTAGTAAAAATAATATATTTTCCATCATACATAAATATTAGATGTACAGGATGGTCCCACATAAATTTGATATGTTTGCAGTACTAAAAATCAAATAACTGTGAATATAAGTACGTGTTCGCGAAGTGCCAAATATTAATTTACAACTACACATTAACGAAATGGATCATGTAAAGCAATAGATGCATGCAAAGGAACTTAATACAGTTTGCAGGATTAGTAAATATGTATGTATGTATTTAAATTAATAAAAATTAAAAAGCGGGAGGTATTGTGTTGACCACATAAGATTTTTTTACAACTATTATCCGTAATTGTACATATTCCATGCCAAAAGTTCCTTTGAAAAGATTCTATAAGTCTAATAAAATTATAAAATGAACATAAACTATGTAAATTGCACTTGACACTTCCTTCTTTCTTCTTCAGCTTTCTTCAATTTTATTAGGGGTTACTATTTCTTACTCTTCTTTTCTACTCAGTCCTGCCCAACGCATCTTGTTCACACAGTTCTTCCTCTCTCAAGTCTTCTGCGATACAGTCCTTCCATCTTCTCTTTCGCCTTCCTCATACTCCCGGTATTCTGAACCTATACTTTCTATATTTGGTTTCGCACTTGGCACTGACATCTGTCTCTTTATAATGCCTCAACTCTATATCTATTGAATATGAAGGAAAATGTATAATCAAACCGTATAGAGAAGAGCATTTTCTTTAATATTTATAACATAAAATGTCAAAAAATAATATTTAACTGCGTTTTTTTAAAGAAAAACTGTTAAAAACTTCAAATTAGGATACTTCCGGTGGATCAATTATAACCAAAATCTAATCAGCTCTTCATATGGATGGAAAGAAGAAAAATACGAAAGATTTATAATTTTTAGAATTGTAGTATTGGAGTTATCGTCGGAGAAAAATTTGTCACACACGGACACGCATACACATACACACGGACGGACACACACACACACACACACACACACACACACACACACACACGGACACACATACATACATACATGCATACATACATACATACATACATACATACATACATACATACATACATACATACATACAGACATCATCTTAAAAATAGTAAATTCATATTCTAGGGACCCTAAAACGTGCTTATTCATTAAAAACTCACCAAAGAATTTTTTGACCAAAAACAAAACCTTCCTTACCTCCTTATACAATATTGAAACAAACACTATGTAATTGCTGAAGATGGACAAATATTGTCCGAAACGTCCTAATTTTTTATAAAGACAATTATGAATATTAGTCATAATTATTGGAACTAAAGGTGACGGAAGGTAAAAAGAAAAACCTTAATATATGTACTTTCAATACATAATTTTTTTTTTTATCTTCTACCGTTTTTTTAGAATTCACCTCCATTACACCGCACCCTGTATTATGCGTGCATCTATATGGGGGTTATTTTAGATTTTAAAATTTAAATTCCTTCCCCCTCTCATAAGAAATAATATTTAATTGGCATAAAGAAGGAGGCTTTGTGCATTATTGGTATTGCGTTGGAAATAACAATACAATTGTTTCACAATTTATACGTAAATAGCTACTTTTCCAAGTACCTATTTGAAAATATCAAACTACAAATTGCTGAGAACATTTCAAGTGCATTTCCAAGAATCTAATTTTGTTCGAGCATGTTAGATCATGCATAGGTTAGACCATATTTTCAAGATCAACTCATCCATGCAGTAAAAACAAATTAAACTTGTGAGATTATAATAAAAACTTGAGGTTCCTACGCACGTAGTCTGTAAAACTCCTACCAAACTATAAACATAGGCACTAACCTTAGCTCGTTTCTCGTTGATTAGTTTCTGACAGTAGTTGTTGATGAGCAGGATCGGGTGATGCTTCATGCCTTCAGGAGCCTTGTCCAGCGGGATCTTGCCTGTGAGGACGAGTTCTTTCTCACGGTTGCGTTCCCGAGCCTGGAAACAGTAGAATGGAATATGTAAACAACGAAAAACAGACACGGATTCGAATATTTTTATTAATAAAGATAAAAAGAATATGTGTTAGGTACTATTCAAATAGATATTATGATTATCAACGGATACAGTAGCAACAATATTTAAAATAAATAAACAAAATAATAGTTACACCTCGTGTGCTAATCCAAAGAGTGAAAAAATATCTTTACCCTTGAAATCTCTAGATTATTATTTTATTTTTGTAATTATATGGTGATCATAAAACAAAATTCGTTACCTCCAACACTTCAAAGTATTAATATCATTATTTTTATTATGTATAGGTATGAGATATGATTGTCTAGTCTATAATTTTATCCATGAATCATAAATAATGAGGAACTTTCTGGCTTTATGAAGTATGGAAAATAATAAAATGTAAAAGTGTGTTAGTTATGTATTAAAGCAATAATTAAAAGATTAAATGAAGGGAGAATTATTTATGCGCGTTGTACATACAACATTTTATTTTATTTTGGTTCTCGAAGTTCAAAGATTCAGTAGGTACCTTTATTTATACTTCTTATCGTTGTGCTGGCGTTGTGAATTTTAAGTATGCCGAAGTTTCTATGTAGATTATTGGTGTTGCTATACTGTTAGACTATATAAAAAAAATAGTGGCAAATAAAAATGACATATCGTTTATTCAAAAGAAATATCGGATGAAATGGAGGCTGCACAGAAGAATATGGTTCCACGGATGATTTAAAGAACACATACGAGAAATAATACGAAAAGTTTTACGAGTGGCGTTGTTTAAAAAATGAATATATCTGTTGCTGAGCAACATTATAGGCCCTCGGGCGATAAAAGCCAAATTGCGCCCGCTTTTGAACGAAAACAAAACAAGTTCATGATTACAAAATTAAATAAAATTCATTCGTAACTCAAAATTCATTTGGCTTACCGAAATCTGAGAACATAAGAATTATCTGGATTAATGAGCCGTGGTGATACATACTCTTAACATATTGTCCTATAACATCATCACAATTCAATTAATAATTTAGCCATTTTACATAATATGATGAAAATAAAATTCAAATGATGACTATAGTAAAAAATATGATAACAAAAAATTAAAATTTTTAAACCCTGATTTATGAATGAGGAAAGAATTTTTGTGAAAATTTGATGGATTTCACCGAGAATTGATTTATTCTTAAATCAGTTATAACTAATACCTAATTTATAATTGTATAATGATTTATGCGTTGTTGTAAATAATGATTCATCGTTAATCAATATGAAATTCTAGGATCGTCAGACGATTAAATAAATAAATGTGAAAATTTGATCTTTTCAAAAGACAGGAATGATAATTTTTGGAATACTGCAATAAATTTTACATACAAAAATATACGAGATATTTTTAGAAGAATTTTCAACGTTAAAAGATGGGCAATAAAAATATTTTTATTTCGCGAAGCAGATTTTTTACTAGCTTATGTGGGTAATTTGATAGTTTTATGATCGCCATATCCAAGCAGAGACAGAAAGAGTATCACACGTACGCAAGTATCTGCAACTTTCAACTGCAAAAGTCGTCCCACTGTCACATGTCAAGAGTTGCACAAAATCAGGAAGTTGCATATAATGTGATAAGTTACAAATACGTGTGTCGTGCGCACATGTGATACCTACCCCCATAAGTTAATCGTTGAGTCATAATAAAATATACCACACAGCAATTTGGTGCACCTGATGTCCTATACCAAAATGTATGAAATTGTTTCAGATCATAAATACATTAAATATAATTTATGTAGTAGTAAATATTGCAGATTTAATTAAATAAAATGTAGGTAATAATGAATGTGGCTGAATTATTAATTGTTGAACAGTGAACAAAATCTTATCAGTTAACATTCTACTATGATTCCCATACAAAATTATAACTGATACCATAATTTCAAACCCAACAATAATAACAAAATTTATCAAAATCACTCGAAAAAATATAAAAAAGTAAGTACCTTATAGAAGTAGTATTCCAGTAGTATTTTATACATGAAATTTATTTGTAAAATTTTCATCAATATAGTGACCTGTTTATTTTTTGCAAACAAAACATAAAAATTACCTCTTAAAGAAACCAATTTTGTCTAATGCAATCTGTTATAGTTATTGAAATCATTATTCAAGGTAAGTTATTTGAGACACGTTGAAATGTGCTGTATTTCATTTCGTGGTAAAACAATGAAGATATCTGGTTTATTTTGAAATGAAATTTGTTCGTGTACTAGTCACGTTTTTGTTTTAAAAGTTTGTAATGCAGGCTATGTTATAGTTATATCATAAGTTTTTTAATATTTGTTTATTTGTTTAGTTTTCAGAGCCCGCTGTGCCCATCATCTTGTACAGACTATGGACTTTTTCAAATCAACACAAAATGTCCTAGATGTAGCAATACTTTCGAGTAAAATTGTGTAATATATATTATTTATAGTAAGCTGTATAGATGTTAATAATTTTAAATACGCTACCATTGCTATCTCGAAAACTATAAGAGCTACAAAGTGGACTAATAATTTTTATTGAACAAGACAAATATCATTCTATTCAGAAATAAATACAGTATTTTGATAACCACTGATCATAAAATTCTCATTTTCAAATTTTCTCTGTAAATTAGAAATTGTTGGCCTATTTAACAGTCTTTGTAACTCTTATAATTCTCAAGTTAACAATGGTAACCCATTTAAAATGAACACCTTTATGCATAATTATTATGACACGAAATTTTTCAAAAATTTGATCATAATTAAATTTTTGCAACTACAGGAAAAACTGAAAAACGTTTTTGCCTACGGGTCGTGCGGTCTTCATAATCGTGAAACAAGATTGCACTTTTTACTCATGTCGCATACATATAACTGTTATTATCCCGTTATTTATTTCAAATGTTGCAAAATCTTGATATTAATGTTCGTATTAAATGGACACTTTACCTACGTTCTGTTCTGACATCCACCTACCCGCAAGTACATATACATATATATATATATATATATATATATATATATATATATATATATATATATATATATGGAGTGTAATCGTCACTGTTTCGATTAGTCAAGGAGGAAAATATCGTGGGTGTGTCAGTGGATTGTGGGCTTTAATTAAAGTTGATTCTTTTAAAATCTGTCAAGCTTTCGTGTATTTAGTTTTTTACACATCATCAGGACACTGAAGTAAAAATACAAATAATTTTACAAGTGTATACAATAATTTGATTTTAAAAAAACTTACGTTTTGGTGAAGTTGTTTATAAGTCATTGATTTTATAAAACAGAAGAATTTTGACATTATTTTAGTTAAAATTTACAAAAATAAAACTTATAATAATTTTGACTAAATCACATGTTTAAGTACGTTGTAGTTGCGCAACAAGTTATATTTTGTTTTGGTGTAATGTTGGTACAGGATGTGAAATGGGCGGTAAATTTTAAAGCGGTTTAATTTGAAATAGGTGTAGCCATGTCAACGCTCAAGTTTCAGTATCCTGGTTTTGAAGTATTCTGTTGTTATTAATAAGTTTAAACAAATTACAATATATAGGGCTCAGGTTATCAATGTCAGTTTTTTTGTTCATAGTGTTGTTGGTATTTTGTATATGATACATTTCCAAAAACGATCGTTTATTGTAATTTTTTTCTGTATCTAATATGTCTGTATTGTCAAAGTCCATGGTATGTTCGTTTGTTACGCAATGTTGGGATAAGGATGTTGCATGAGGTTTTCTTTTTATATCGCTTTTATGTGAAGTAATTCTGCCAGAATGTTGTCTGGATGTGTGCCCGATGTAACATAAATTGCAATTTTGACATGGGATTTTGTATACGATGTTAGAATTTTGCATTTTAGGTGTTTTTTCTTTTAGTTTACTGAATATTGTTTTAACTGTGAGACAACTTTTGTTAGCTATGCGTACTGTGTCGTCCTGGACTATGTTGGTTATGTTTTTCGTAATCTTGTTTATGTATGGAAGTGAGCAGTATTTTATGTTGTTATTGTCAGTCTGTATGTCGTTATTGTTGGTTTCAGTATTTGATTGTGTCGGTTTGTATTGAATGGTTGTTCATTGAACAGTAACACGTTCAGCAAGTTTTTTGGGTAAGCATTTTTGATTAACACTTCTCTAAGTTTACGTAAATTTTCTTGGTGGTACGAATGATGTGAGATCTTCAGTATTCTGTTTTTTAGTGCTCGAACGACGTTAATTTTCATTTGTAGAGGTTGTTCAGAGTGAAAGTGGACATAACGTTGGGATGATATGAGTTTTGTATACCAGTTTAATTTTAATAGGCCTTGTTGATCTCTTGTTATTAATGTGTCTAGGAATGGTAAAGTATTATTTTGTTCTATTTCCACTGTGAACTGGAGATGCGAATTGTAGTTATTGAAGATGGATAGTATATGTTCCACTTTATCACGAGGTACAGCTGTCACAATGTCGTCGACAAATTTCTTCAAGAATGGCAGTTCAAAGTCTAGTTGTGGAATACAATGTTCTAATAGTGTGTCCATGACATATTGCGCTACTATTGGACTGCAAATTGCACCCATTGGACTTCCAAGTGTTTGCTTATAGTATTGACCATTGTAGACACAGTAACTGGTGTCAAAGATGAATTTTGTTATCTGAATGAAGTCATTTTTTGTAAGAGTTGTGTAATCAGTTAGAGTTTCCCACTTTTCATTTATACTATCGATGGTTAACTGTACTGAAATGTTACTGAACAACGATACAACATCCAAACTGATTAGTATATAGTTTTCGGGTAATTTAAATTCATTTATGAAGTCGGCAAATTGAAACGAGTCTTTAATGTAATAGGGATTGTCTTTGTCATAGGCGTCTGTCAGTCTGTCTGTGAGTATTCTAGCCCTGAAGAAGACTATAGTATAGTCGAAACGTCGGCGTGAATAAATTTTATTAATTGACTGAAAGTCCGAAGAATTCTTACTTTCCTGTATCTACCTTATTATTATTATAATTTCAATATTATAGGTAGGTACATTTCAAAATCTACATGTCATTTTCTTTTGTCTAAAATATACCACATCCGTTTTTCGCTTTTGCATAATTCATCTAAGATATCCTTTATTCTTCTCTTTTCTTTTATTCCTTTTTCACATTCGTCATCATATGTAGGGTGACCATATTTGTCAAGACTTAAACCGGGACGCACCTTCAAAAAAAACAAATACGGTCTGCTTTTATTGTACTATAAAATTTTATACTAGTTTCAACATGATTTTTCTGAATCATTAATATGGTGATAAGTTTCGATCGACTTTTTCCGAAGACCATAAAATTCTGACTTTTGTGAAAATAATCTCTCTATAGATGCAGACGTTCCCGTTTGCTACTAAAGTATATGCTAAAGACCAGAGTTTCGTATTTGCTATTACTATCCCTTTTGTTTACCCTTTTTGTAGATGATCCTCCAAATCTCCTATGTACAGTGTGTAAAGTGTGAGACTGAGATGGCATCCTTGTCTTACTCCTTTTTTCGTCCAGAATATATTTGTTTCGCCATTGTCTGCCTTTACACGGTTAAATGTCTCTTTATACATATGTGTTCTCTACCACTAAAATAAGTTGTTTGTTTATACCCTTTTTAATTAAATTATCAACCAGTATATCACGATCTACCATATCAAATACTGCCCAAATCAACGAAGAAAGCATACAATTTTCCCTTTTCCTTTGTGATTTCCTTTTCATTAGCGTGGTTTAATATGCCGGGTTTTTTCTTTCAAGATATACTTAGGAGACTAACATGGGAAATCAGTTTTTTGCAGAGTGTTGCCCGCCGTTTTAAGTGACATTGATGCTTGTGGTATCAATAAAAAGATAAAAAAATTCTGCATAAAATAACACCAAATGCATGTAAATTATGTATCGTTTGGATCCCATAAAGTAATTATTAAAGTTATTCAATTTTGTATTAAGAGCTATTGCTATTGCATGGAATTTTTCAACAAAATTATCAATAACTGTTTTACATTTTAACTGTCAAAATTTTTTAGTTATGATTTTTAATGTTATCTTCTGTTCAATGTTTTACAACAAGATTAGTAAATGCGCTACAAAAATTAAATTAATAAAATTATAACATAATAAAATTTGCACAAGTTGTGAGTTATAACAAATTTTGGCACTTAAATTGCAAACATTTGGATATAATTTTGTTCAAATGCCACGGCTGTTGCTATTAATACGAAATTAAAGAATTATAATAATTAAATTATGGACCTAAAATATTACATAATTTACATGTATTTGGTGTCATTTGATGCAGAATTTTTTTATATTTCTGTTGATACCACAACCATCGATGTGTGCCAAAATGGGAGGCAATAATCTGCAAAAAACTGATTTTTCATGTTTATCTCCTAAGTGCATTTACACAAGACCGCATTTTAGAATCAAGATTTATTTATTAATTAATTGATTTTTTGTAGAAAAGATGACTGTTCTTGTGTGTACTTACTTCTCTATCAGCAATTCGTTTCTCCATTGTCTCGATGTAATCTTCGAGAATGCGCTGGTGCAGCTGCAGCATATATTGGCGATCGGTGAGATGCACCAAGTTCGACCCCATAAGCCGCTCGAGACGAGATCGCAACTTCGGATGACGGAAGCTGAAAAACGATTACAACTGTTTAAATTACGGAAAAATTGCACACAAAGAAATACGATATTTCCGGCGAGATTGACCTTTGTGGGAGAAACTTTAAATATATAAGATAACGCCTCGTTTTTTGAATAAAACCGAACTCTGGACTTCCATTTAATACGTAATTTAGCTACCGAAACGTTGTGTTAGTAATTTTTTTTTAGTTTAATAATAAAGAACATATTGGAAGTCCAAAGTTCTGTTTTATTTAAGACAGATATCCACTCAAAATATTTCTAACTTTTTCGTTCGATGTCACCAAGATTTACTATTACAGTGTGTTCAGAAAAACTTAAATCGAAGTAGGCTATGAACACAGAAACGTATGTCTGATCATTATTCAATTCAAAAGTCAAGTTATCAAAATTGATCATGAAATGTAATGTTAAGGAGAAAAGATAATAAAGAAGGATACAAAATATTGCCATTCACCATTTTCTAATTTATTTCTTTTTTTAAAATAAGGATTCAGGAAGAAAAGCTTTTTTTAACGTGGAATTCTACCACATGTAGGTATTTATTTGAATTCTGTGAAGATATTGTTACTTAGTCATTGGTCATCCTAGAACCTAGAGTATTCCCATTGTCCTTAAATATCGAATTTAAAAGACAGTTAAATAAAGCAATCTCCACTGTTATTAGAATTCTAGGCATTCTTTCTTGAATTTTTAGTGTGGTTCTCCGAAAGCCAATTACATAAATACTAATACTTTAAAAGTTTATTTGGTTTAAAACAAGAAAAGATACTTCATCATCTTTTGAGATAATAGTTTTCATGTTCATAAAAATTTCTCTTTACAAAAACAAATATGAAGATACATATATTGTAGGTACTTTTACTTCCTTTGGAAATTTGATTGATTTTAACTGCCAACTATAAATACTGTTTTATAAAATTGTATATTCTATCAGGAGGTCTATTCTAATTCATACCCACATGAGCTACCCGCTATCCGCTATACAAGTTCCACTACTAGCCAATAGATGGGGGTCCCCATCCCGCTATCTGACTTGAATCCATCTGTTGGCTAGTAGTGGAACTTATTAATACTGCCAGATGTCAAATTGACAAGTAGTTCGGCTTTTCAATTTTGTGATCAAATACTTGTGTTCGTGTGTTATATCAATAATATTAGATTCATATCTATATATTGTAAGCACCTATTTAAATTATAATAATTATTTATAATTCTAACAAATAGCACATATGGCTATCCGACTTAAATCCATCTGTTGGCTAGTAGTGGAATTTATACAGCGGATAGCGGATAGCAAATGTGGCTATCCGACTTGAATCCATCTATTGGCTAGTAGTGGAACTTATATAGCGGATAGCGGATAGCACATGTGGCTATGAATTTAGAATAGACCTCCTGGTCCGTTATATTATATTTATATAAAAATTGTTTTTCATCACTATTATAACGTGTATTTCACATATTCATTTTCAATGTTTGTTAACGGTAGTTACAAATATTTTCATCATTTTTTCTGACTTGATTTAACCCTGAAGAGGATCATAGTAATGATCGAAACACAGGTTTCAAATCAATAAAAGCGTACAGACTGCAGTTCCGAATACTTTATTTTCTCCCACATCAATCTCCAGTCGATCATCGTTACTCCAACTATTAATACTGTACTTCTGCATTCTGTAATAATTTATAAGTAAAAATGGAAAAATGTTAATAGGTAAAAATATAACGATAAAAATCCTGCAACGTTTCCCAGTATTAGACGACTCTGGTTGAAACACAGAAACAAAAGAATGTATGCATCTAAATAAATAGTATCCTTTGGCACAGCTGTTATAAATCCTCTAGTATAATTAGAATCTCATTAAAATCACATTCAGTGTCACTATAAATTAAGATAATGATCTTGAGAGATAATAAGTTTAATGAGCTTGTACATGTATTTTACATTATATGGTAATTTGTTCATTAGTTTTTGATATTTGAGATATTTGGGAAAATGTATTTGTTATTACATTGTAATTTGTTGTCGGTAATGATAATAGCCTTATTTAATGACATGAAGTGTACTTTGGCTAATTGCAAACAAGAATCAATTTTAAATTTGAGTAATATTTTGGTAACCAGAGCCGTAACTAGAGCGAGACTGTCGGTGCTCCCGCACCGGGCGCAAAATTCAAGGCAGCGCAAATACGCAAATAAATTTAAGTATAAATTATGTCAAAAACTAAGACACATGAACAAAAAATGCGTAATTCGCGCTGGTGTCTGTTTATTTAAATATATATATATATATATATATATATATATATATATATATATATATATATATAGCTGCTGCGTCGCGCTCTTAACGATTTCGATTCGCGCCACCACTGCCATTCTACATTTATCATTGTTAATTCCGATGTGCGCTACCCCTGTGACAAAACGCTGTTGTGGGCATTTAGACACACTGCGTAAAACTAGCGGCTTACTAATTGCAAATTATTATGCGAAGGCCGAGACAAGTCGGCTTTGAACAATTATTTGCTTGTCGTAGTTTGCCTGTTCGGCATTGGGTTTTAAACAATAAAGGTGTGTGTTCCTGGGGAGTGTCAAAATATATATTTTTTTTAAAAGAACCCCGTAGTTTTAATATAAAACTAAGCCCTTAAACCATCCTTACATAAGGTAAGTGACACCAATATTACACTGGCGACGAGTAAATTCTGTTAATAAAATAATTATTTTATTAAAATATAAAAAAGTGAAAATTAATGGCAACGTCAGTTGTTGGACTAGTCGGTCAGTGCAGCGAATTTGCTCTCGAGAAAAATGACTGGGCTATCTATAAAAAGCGTTTAATTCTTTTTTTTTTATTGCCAATGAGTTCAAAACGAACAAGAGAAAACACCCTATTTTGCTAAACGTAATAAACGAATCAGCGTATCAATTAATTTCTGATCTCACGATTCCTGTTTCTCCGAAAGGCAAGACTTTAAATGAACGACGAGAGTGAAACAATGGCGGAGTGGTGTGCACGATTAAAACATTTAGCGGCACATAGCGAGTTCACGACAGTGTTAGTGACGTGTTGCGAGATCGCTTCAACATGGGAATTCCCAATGATAAAATCAAGAAGAGGCTGTTTTTGGAGGACTCTTTTAAGTCTTTGGAGGGCGCCTTGAAAAAGGCGCAAACTTTTTGTTGCAGAGATCGTTAGTAGCGATTTTTTGCGAGTGAAGAAGGAGCCTGCCGATGTCTACACAGTGGGGCCGAGTCGAGGCACACAGCTGAATGCGTTCGGGTGCCGCCCGAATGGATATCCCACCTCCACGACTTCTGGTACCGAAATGGCGCCATCCACATCTGTAGCAACAGCATCCGGTCTAAGCAGCAGCCAACCACATGGTCGCAGGCAGTGGCGGCTGGTGATATCTTTGTATAGTAGGGCACAAAAATTTAAAAAATAGAGTATATTAAATTATTTAATTGTTTTCCTTTTGTTTGGTACCTTGGATGATGAATATGTGGAGAGGAAATTGATTTCGCCTTCTCAAGGTTCAATGTAAAACTTAGTTTTTATTTGATATTTGGACGTTTCGAGGGACCCAAGGCCCTCATCATCAGCAGAATTAAAAATTTATTTTAAAATAACAGTTTGCTTAAACATTGACTCAAGGGTCAATTTTAGAGATATGTTTGCATACAAGATTCCCAACTGCTAAAGCCACTTCACCTCCATACTATTTACTTGAGGGATTAAAACTTGATCGTGTCTCCGACCCGAGGACAACCAATAAGCGAAACTTTTTGGAGCATCGGGGATAACATTTTCAACCTCGTGCCTTGTTTTTTGAGGGATTAACACTTAATAAATAGATACTTTTAAATTTTTTAATCTTTAAGATACAGAAGCCATCTTCATAATTCAGTGAGTACTAGATGATTACAATTCAACAATAACAGATTACCTCGGAAAATGCTGGACACACTCGGAAATCTTCGTTTAAATTGAACTCTGCCCGGAACAGGCTTAATACAGTCATATGCAGCTTCGCGGGCTTCGTTGCTATTGGTCAAAACTCGAGTAAAAGTAGTGGGAGACCGGGGCTGAAACATTTGTGCCCTAGCTTGTAGCAGCAAATCGGTACGTGCACACATCAGTATATAGGCTATCAAGCTATCGGCAGTGTAGTAAGAATTGCATAATAATAAAAGTAAATAAATAATAATTAACGTATTTTTAAAATGTATATGTACTCGCTTATTTATTTTTTTCTTGTCTTTTTATTTGGTAGGGCTGCGCCCCTGTGCCCTATAGCGCAAGCCGCCATTGGTCGCAGGCAAAAATGTTTTGTTTGTGGGTGGAAATACCATCAATGTTCAGGTCAGTGAAATTGGCAGGCACATGTTAAAATTATTATATTTTTTTTTGTTCTATAATTTTTTGCTCATTTTTGCTGTATACATAAATTTTTTGCTGTTTACCAAAAGAAGTTATAAATAAAAACATTAATACCGGCTAACTTTTTGCTAATTTTTGCTGTATAAAACAATTTTTTTGCTGTTTACCAAAAGAAGTTATAAACAAAAACAATAATACCTGCTAATTTCACGTAGCAGACCCCTTATGTAAAATGTAAAGTTTTTTGCGCTATAATTTTTTGCTAATTTTTTTGCTAATTTTTGCTGTATAAAACAATTTTTTTTCTGTTTACCAAAAAAAGTTATAAACAAAAACAGTAATACCTGCTAACTTCACGTAGCAGACCCTATGTAAAGCGTAAAATTTTTTGCGCTATAATTTTTTGCTAATTTTTGCTGTATAAATCAAATTTTTTGCTGTTTACCAAAAAAAGGTATAAACAAAAACAATAATACCTGCTAACTTCACGTAGCAGACCTCTTATGTAAAATGTAAAGTTTTCTTGGGCTATAATTTTTTGCTCATTTTTTGCTGTATGAAACAATTTTTTAGCTGTTTACCAAAAAAAGTTATAAACAAAAACAATAATACCTGCTAACTTCACATAGCAGAACCCTTATGTAAAACGTAAAGTTTTTATGCGCTATAAATGTTTTGCTAATTTTTTGCTAATTTTTGCTGTATAAAACAAATTTCTTGGTGTTTATCAAACAAAGTTATAAACAAAAACAGTAATACCTGCTAACTTCACTTAGCAGACCCCCTATGTAAAGCGTAAAGTTTTCTTGCGCTATAATTCAAATTAAAAAAAAAGTTATATAAAAAAACAATAATACCTGCTAATTTCACGTAGCAGACCTCTTACGTAAATGTAAAGTTTATTTGGGCTATAATTTTTTGCTTATATTTGCTGTATAAAACAAAAATTTTGCTCTTTATCAAAAAAAGTTATAAACAAAAACAATAATACCTATAATTTTTGCAGTAAAAATCAATTTTTTTGCTGTTTAACAAAAAAAGATATAAACCATAACAATAATACTTGCTAATTTCACGTAGTTTGGTTATATATTATACAAATGTCAGATTGACAGTGGTGCCCAAATTTTTTAACTAAAAATATGTCCGAAATATATATCCTCCCTTTCATAGAAATTTTTTGGAGTTTACGGCCTGTAAATAATTTAGAATATCCCTTAACATGTTTTTTTTAAATATCGTAAAAAGCGTAAAATGCAATATGTGACAGCTCGTACATCAGTGATATTTAAATATCCAGACATGGTAATTTTGATGAATTCCAAATTTCTTGTGCAAATTTATTTGTCCATAATTAAGGTGTAAATTGCAGTTTTCTTTTTACATATTCCTGTTTTTTTTACTATATGTTAAACTTGTTGGTTTTATTTTGTTCCATTCTGTTACATTTATATATATTTTAAAATATAATTCGCTCAAGGTTGCATCTTCTGAATTACTACCGTGGTAACTTTCTTCCGAGCTTTTTTTAATTGTTAATTTGTCATCATCAAATATTTCTGCTTCTAAATTTTCACACACTTTATTCGCATTTATTCTTTCTGCAGATGACTCAATAGATTTCCAATACTTTAAGGCCCTAGTGTATAAATTTTTAGAAGATATACCTAATTTATTTTCATTTATAATTTCAGCCCATATTTTAGCGGAGGGAGGTAAAATTTTATTGCTACATGTATACTTTTAGGACGATTGGTTTAAAATTTCATTTATTTTAAGAGAAATTTCTTTTGTCTTGCGCCCTGTCATGTTTTTAACAAAAAAAATAAAAACAATATGAATATAATAAAAATGAAGACAAATTAAACAATTCACTTGCGTCACGCTTTGGTCACTTCGAACTATGTGAGGTCGCAGCGGCGCGCGGCCCTCCGAGACCACACGCAGGCTTAACCCCTCTCTATTCACTACGTAAATATTTCTAGAATCTAGATATTTTCTTCTCAATATTACCTACTATGAACTACAAGTAAATGTATCTTTTATTATATTAACAAAATAAATACAATGACTGGTGTGTTTTCAAGAGTAAAACAAAATACTATTCAGGGTAGGCGCAAGCAGGTGTGTAAGTTGTGCACCACAAAAAGTCACCAGATGGCGCCAAATTGGATTTTTAATTTACAATAGTTGTGTATACAATACTCGTAATAATAATATTATTATGAATAATATTAACCATAATATTAATATTAAGTTCCATTACTTATACAGGCGGTTAAAAAAGGGTAATTATGTTTGAAGGTATATACATTTCGATCAAACTTTTCTTTTCCAATAATCGGAAAATTATTTCTTATTATTATTTCGAGCGCCACCGCTGACATGAAATTTATATTAAAAATAATAAATAATCAGGATAACTGACGTTGAATAGGAAGTAAATTAATTCGTAATTACTTTTAATAAATATTTTGTGTCGACCAGGGACACTAAAAATATACACTTCAAGAATTCAATTAAAAATAAGTAATATTATTACTAATTAATATGCAATTATCCAGCATATATTTTTTTTACAATTTTCAATATTTGGTTAGATCGCGTTAAATGTTATAGAAATTGAAACTTTACATTTTACACAAAGGGTCTACTACGTGAATTTAACAGGTTCTATCGGTCTTGTTGTTAACTTTTTTTGGCAAACAGTAAAAAAATTGATTACACAAAAAATTAGCAAAAAATTATATCGCAAAAAAACTTCGCAATTTAAATAAGGATTCTGCTACGTGAAGTTAGCAGGTATTATTGTTTTGTTTATAACTTTTTTTGGTAAACAGCAAAAAAATTGTTTTATACAGCAAAAACTAACAAAAAATTATAGCCCAAAAAAACATTACATTTTATACAAGGGATCTGCTACGTGAAGTTAGCAGGTATTATTGTTTTTGTTTACTACTTCTTTTGGTAAGCAGCAAAAAATTTGATATATACAGAAAAAATTAGCAAAACATGAGCAAGAAATTATAGCGCAAAAAAACTTTACACTTTACATAGGGGTATGCTACGTGAAGTTAGCAAGTATTACTGTTTTGTTTATAACTTTTTTTGGTTAACAACAAAACATTTGTTTTATGCAGCAAAAATTAGCAAAAAATGAGCAAAAAATTATAGCGCAAAAAACTTTACTTTTTACATAAGGGGTCTGCTACGTAAAGTTAGCAGGTATTATTGTTTTTGTATATAACTTTTTTTTAGTAAACAGCAAAAATTTTGTTTTATACAGCAAAAATTAGCAAAAAATGAGCAAAAAATTATAGCGTAAAAAACTGCACATTTTACATAAGGTGTCTGCTACGTGAAGTTAGCAGGTAGGTACTATTGATTTTGTTTATAACTTTTTTTGGTAAACAGCAAAAAATTTGATTTATACAGAAAAAATAAACAAAATGTGCCAAAAATAATAGCGCAAAATAATTTTACATTTTATATAAGGGATCTGCTGCGTGAAGTTAGCAGGTATTATTGTTTTTGATTATAACCTTTTTTTAGTAATTAGCAAAAAATTTGATTTATACAGAAAAAATTAGCAAAAAATGAGCAAAAAATTATAAAGCAAAAAAAACTTTACATTTTACATAAAGGGTCTGCTACGTGAAGTTAGTAGGTATTATTGTTTTTGTTTATAACTTCATTTGGTAAACAGCAAAAATTAGCAAAAAATGAGCAAAAAATTATAGCCTAAAAATACTTTACATTTTACAGAAGGGGTCTGTTACGTGAAGTTAGCAGGTATTATTGTTTTTGTTCTTTTGGTAAACAGCAAAAAATTTCATGTATACAGCAAAAATTAGCAAAAAATGAGCAAAAAATTATAGAACCAAAAAAAATATGATAATTCTAACAAGTGCCTGCCAACTTCACTGACCTTCAAAGTTCTCACTGCCGCCACAAAGGTTATGATATGTAATGCTTGTGGTAAAGTAGGCCATTTGAGAGATATGCGTGACAGTAGCAAAAATAACCCCAAATATAAGAAAAATTCAAAAAATTATTTTTTGAACGAGAGTCAAAATATTAACGGTATTTTCAATATCAGAGTAAATGACCATAAACCTCTAACTGCCAATGTAACTTTAAAAATAAAATACCTATAGTAATGCTTATTGACGTTGGTGCCGCAGTATCAGTAATTTAAGATAAGATATATAAATGTTATTTTAACAAAATACATCTTTCACAATCTGATATTAATTTAATTGGTTATTCCGGTGGACAAATAAATGCTTTAAGATGTTTAACTGTAAAGGCAGAATACAATAACATGGTAAATGATTTAAATTTTTACTTTGTTAAAAATGGAGGTCCTTCCTTATTAGGGAGAGATTTTCTGGAAAAATTTAATATGGGGATTAAATATTTAAATTTTGTAAAAGCTGACAATTTCAATTTTTTATTAAATAAATACAAAGAAATATTTAAAGATGAGCTAGGAGCATTTACAAAAGGAGTTATTGAATTAAAATGTAAAGGTGACATAAAACCAAAATTTTGAAAACCACATACAGTAAAATTTTTCAAAGAAGTCCGATCAAGGCCATTTACGAATTGTATCAATGAATTAAGATTTTGTGCTGTCAAATTTAGTAGTGTCTTTTACTTAGTTTTTATGAGGGTACATAATATCTTGTGTACCTCATAAAAACTATGTAAACGACACTACTAAATATGACAGCATAAAATCTTAATTCATAGATACAATTCGTAGATGGCCTTGATCGGACTTCTTTCAAAAATTTTACTGTACATTGCCATTTTTATAAAAAGATAAAGTGGATAAAGAAATAGAGAGATTAATTAAACTAAATATTTTAGGTCCAGTGAATAGTTGTCATGGGACACATCCATAGTGCCTGTTTTAAAGACAGATGGGAATGTAAGAATTGCGGGGGTTACAAAATAACAGTAGAAATTAATTATTTTTGATCCTATCTGAAGTTTTTAATGAAAGAAATGGGCTTAAGGATCATGAAGAATTTTTCATAATTTCTTTCGTCGTTTATTTATAATTCTCCATGGTCCTTAAGCCCATTTCTTTCATTAAAAATAACAGTAGGTAAATCAAATTCTAGAAATCGACCATTATCCATTACTCCGAAAAGAGGATTTATTTTATAAATTACACGGTGGGGAACTTTTTTCTAAAATTGATTTGTCGCATGCTTAACAACATTATTACATGAAAAATCCAGACAACTTACAGCTGTAAGTACACATAAAGGACTTTTCATGTATAATCGGTTACCATTTGGTACAAGTTCAGACCCCTCAATTTTTCAAAGGATAATGGAGAGTATTTTACAAGGTATGCCAGAAGTTACTTGTTACCTTGATGACATTTTAGTAACTGGTTATGATAAACAAAATTCCTTGAAAAAATTGAAGTCTGTTTTTAAATGTTTACAAAACTGTGGTTTAAGAGTAAAATTAGATAAATGTTCTTTTTTTCAAGAATCTGTAACGTATTTAGGATTTGTAATTGATAAACAAGGGTTACACCCAAATAAAAATAAAATTAAAGCCATTGTAAATGCTCCTGAGCCTACAAATAAAACTCAGTTAAAATCATTTTTAGGATGGGTGAGTTATTATAGAAAATTTGTTAAAAATAATGAAGATATGTTACACCCATTTTATATTTATTAAAAAATGATAGCGACTGGGTTTGGAATGATAAATGTAAAACAGCATTTAACCGAATAAAAGAAGTTTTAACTTCTTCACAGGTCTTGGTTCATTTTGATCCAAATGTGCAAGTTAAATTAATTGCTGATGCATCAGATTATGGATTAGGAGTTATATTGTCACATACCTATGAAAATAGAACTGAGCGATCTATTTCTTATGCGGCAATAACATTGTCAAAAGCTGAATCTAAATATTCTCAAATTGATAAAGAGGCTTTAGCCATTGTATTTGGTGTTATAATATTTTATCAATATTTGTTGTATTAGCAACTGATCCTAAGCCGCTGTCGGCAATTTTTGGCACAAAGGAAAGAATTACTTTAATGGCAGCTAACAATTGCAACGATATGCAATTATTCTGTCATCATACACGTAAATAAAATGTGTCAAATTGTTTATCACGTTTACCGTTAAATGCTAACTAATAATGAAGAATATAGTTACTAAAATTATGTCAAATCAACCAAAAATATAATAATTAACGAAGAATTAATTTCAACAGTTAATATTTTAAAACAAATTTATGATTTTGTATTACATGGTTGCCCAGAAAATTTTAATGTTAAAAATGATATAAAAACATACTGTAAAACGAGACATGAACTAACAATTGAAAATAACATTGTAATGTGGGGATATCGGGCTAATTGTACCGGAAAATTTACGTATTCCAATTTTAAATGAATTATATAGTTCACACATGGGAATTGTAAAGATGAAATCTTTGGCCCGATGTTATGTATGGTGGCATCATGCAGTTCATGTTTACAAAATAGAGATTCACCAGATAAATCAAGTTTAATTCCATGGAAATATTCCAACGCACCCTGGGAAAGAATATATCTAGATTTTTTTTTTAATTACATAACAAAATATTTTTAATCTTAATAGATTCGCTTAGCTAATGGATTGAAGTCATTCCAATGAAAAACAAATTCATTTTGTACTATAAATATATTAAGAGAAATTTTTGCTCGTTTCGGGTTACAAAAGATAGTTGTATCTGATAATGGTAGACAATTTGTGTATGAGAAATTTGATTTTTTTAAAAGAAAAATGGAATTAAACATATTGCTAGTTCTCTATATAAACCACGAAAAACGCTGTTAAAACGGTTAAAAATGATTTGTTTCATTGTTTATGTAGCGCACACAGTGGAAATGAAATATTTGCAATTTTACAAAGATTTTTAATAATGTATCTAGTGATCTGTCGAGACGAGATATTTCTCGATTCTCGTCTCGTCTCGTACTCGAGATTTCTCGTCTCGACGAGACGAGGCAGAATATAAAAAATATTTTACGAAACAAGATATATTTGCCGAGATCTCGATTCTCGAAAACTGTTTCGAGATTTCTCGGTTGTTATTTTTCTCATTAGTTATACTTGCAATGTTTTCTGCACTTTTTCTGGAGGACGACCAACGACCACTACGATGATAAACACACTGCCTTGCATCTTGTACTGTACGAATATCATTAAATTTCTTTAATAACAACACCAAAAACGTGTAAATTATGTAATATTTGATCCCACAAACTGATTAATTTTGTATTAATATAATAATAATAATTATTATTATTATTATTATTTATTCCTTTCGAAAATGTGTACATTTTATAGGAAGCGTCACAATAATATATAATATTAGAAAAAATAAGATAATACAAATAAGTAAATTATGAAACATTATCACTGTACAAAAAATATTCGTTTATATTACAAAAACAGCTATCGAGAAGCATTTTTTTAAGTTTTGCTTTGAAACTATTTAAGGTGTTAGAGTTCTTAATTTCCAGTAGTAGTTTATTATAAATTTTTATTCCAACAACATTTGGAAAGTTTTTGGCACAATTTAATCTACTATATGGAGTTTCAAATTCATTTTTCCTTCTGGTATTTTACTGGTGATGGTCTTTTTTACAAGAAAAATTTGTCTTATTTAGAAAAATATATTTACTAACCTCATAAATGAAAAGACAAGGGAGAGTTAATATATTTAGATTTTTAAAGATATTTCTACATGAGTCGGTATTTCTTGTTCCAGTTATGTATCTTACTACTCTTTTTTGAGTGATGAAAACTTTATCAGCGAATGTTGAAACGCCCCAGAAGACGATACCGTATCTCAATAATGACTCAACTTTTGCGTGATAGAACGTTAGCAATTGATTCAAAGACAAAATATGTTTAAGATGCCTAATTTGAAAACAGATTACATTCAATTTTGTAATGACAAATTCACATTGTTGTTTCCATTTAACATTCTCATCAAAGTTCATTCCCAATACTTTAGAGGAATCTACATGATTTAATTTATTATTTCCAATGGTTAAGTTTAAGTTTGTGGTAATTTTCGCTTGATGGAAATGAATATAGTTTGTTTAGAGTTATTTAAATGAAGCAAATTTTCATTACACCATAAATGCAATTTCTCTAAATTTTCATTGCATCTTAGTTCCAAGAACTCATTACTTTTATCAGACATTGCTAACGTTGTATCATCTGCATACTGCGAAACGATAGTTTCATTACTAAAAATGAGATTGAGATCGTTAATATAAATAATGAATAAAATAGGCGCCAAGACGCTCCCCTGCGGCGACCCAACATTTCTGATCAATGGAGTCGAGTGTATTTCTTTGTTGTAATTATTATGACCAGAACAGTTTTGAATGCATACATAATGCGTTCTATCACGAAGAAAGCTTCCTATCCAGTTCAAAAGCACCCATCTTATACCAATGTTGCCGAGTTTAGTCATAAGTTTATCGTGATTGATACAATCGAAAGCTTTACTTAGATCGCAGAAGATTGCCACTGGAAATTCCCCTCGATCTAAGAAACTAATAATATTTTTATACATATGATGAATTGCATCAGTTGTTGATAAATTAGATCTAAAACCAAATTGTATGAATTATTTTGTATTTGTTAAGGTAAGATTCTAATCGTTCTAAAAACAATATTCATATATTTAAGGAAAAACAATTGTTGGGGATGTCGGTCCAGGAAATAAATAAATTTAATTTTAGTTTTTTTTTTTTTTTTTTTTTTTTTTAAATAAGTCTATAAACTTACCAAAGTTTATTTTGGTAATTTAGATAGATTAAAAAAATACAATTAGATTATATATTTACTGTTCGCATTTGTAAAATTTGTATGCTGATTGTGAAATTTTGTCCAAAACAGAATCTTGAGGAAATACCGAAACGTCGATGAAAAAGAAAAATTAAATTTATTTATTTCCTGGACCGACATCCCCAACAATTGTTTTTCCTTAAATCTACATTGACGGTCGAGAAATTATTTTCAAAATATTCATATAGTTTAGAGAAAATTGAAGCAATAGATACTGGCCTATAGTTATTAATGTCAGCTTTATCACCTTTTTTATGGACTGGTATGATTTTGCTTATCTTTATTGAATCAGAAAATTCACCTTTTTCTAAGGATATATTGATACAATAAGTTAGTGGATTTACTAATGTGCTGGCTGCTGGCTACTCGTTTAATAAGAAAGCTGGGAATCTCATCTGGCCCAGAAGATTTTATATTTTTTAACTTATTGTTAATTATTGTTAATAATTCATCTTGTGTGACAGGAGCAAGGAAAACAGTATTAGATTGAATTGGTATATTACCTAGATCTGCTGATGCTGGATTTTTTGGTATATTTTCAATGACTGACGCGGGTGCGTCTCTGAAATGGACATTGAAAATTTCTGCTATTGTACCTGTTTCGTCTATTACGTTATCATTATGCTTAAGTAATATTTTACCAGACTTTGTTTTTTTGCCATTGACGGAATTTATAATGTTCCAAACTCCTTTTGAAAAATTATCGGCATTCAAAATCTGTCTCTGGTAGTGCGTTTTTTTAACTGTAGATACGAGAAGAGAATGTTGTTTTTTGGCCCTCTTACAGTGCTCATTAAGTTCTGGATAACATTTTTTTAACTGAAAAAGAGGTTTTAGGAACTGACTAGAAGATTTAATTTCATTATTGACTCATCCTTTTTGTAGACAATGTCTGAATTTTTTTAAAGGAAAATTAATCTGAAAATAGTGAAGGAAAATTTTATGAAAAGCTTCGAAAGCGGTATTTGTATTTTCATACTGGAACACCTCATTCCACTTTTCATTTTCTAAATTATTATGAAATTTACTAATGTTAGTTTGATCAAAAACTCTCCTGGAACTATAAATATTTGTTTCGTTAATTATATTAGTACAACATAACATAGTGTTATGATCTGAAATAGTGTTCTCGATAACTGTGCAGTTTATAGGTATATAACAATTTGTAAAAATATGGTCCAGCTGATTTTTACCACGAGTGGGTTTTACCATATTATTTAAGTCATAGCTTATAAGGATATCGCGCAGGCGTTCATAATCTGTTTTGTCTCTGATGCGGTCGTCATTGAAGTCGCCCCCTAAAATAATTTTGACACTGGGTTTATACAAATAGTCCATGATTTTAATTAATTTATCTAAAAATAAATGAAAATTACTACCAGATTACAAGTATAAATGTAGTAGTTGCATTTGGCTTCCATTGTATGCCGCATGTCTCTATAATTTTCTCTTCATTGAATACGTCTTCGTCGATCGGTACCATATTCTTGTAGTTTTTTGCCCAGATGGCTACACCACCTCCTTCTGAGTTTGTTCTACAGTAGCTGGCCACTAGAGTAAAGTTTACAAGATCTACGTTAATTTTATTTCTCCATGTTTCAGTGAGACATAAGAGCTGTAGATCTTGCGGATACTTTAAATATTCAGTTTCAATAAGATTAATTTTTTCATTGGTTAGTGCTTGACAGTTCAATAACAGAAGGTCATGCTCGTTAGGGGTAGATTTATGGTCGTATATCACTTTGTTACTGGTGCTCTTTTCTTCAGATGAAAAAAACGGTTGAAAATAGCGTCCTCTGGCTACACTTTTGGTTTCATCGCTTCTTCAAAATTTGTAGCATAAACGGTAACCTTGAAGGACGAATAAACTAGAGGGAATTTTGATGTTAGTTTTTCAGCTTGTACTTCTGGAAACTTCTCTTTTAAATAGCTTACTATTTCTGCTTCCGTAGTTTTTGGATGAAGTCGATAAACATGTATATGAGCTAATTTTGGTATAGTTTTAATTGTCACAGAATTTTGACAGTTTTTATTTTTTCCAAACATTAGTATATTTTTTTGTCGTTGGGCATTATTTTTTTTAGGTGTTTTTTTTTATTTTGTATATGTTCACTATTGTTTTCTAATGTGCTTGGTTTGTTACATTTAATATTTTCTGTTATTTTTGCGAAGCTTGTTTTGTTTACAACTCCATTTTTTTTAGTTTCTTGTTTATTAATTTCGTTTGACGCGTTTGTAATTGTAATTAAAGATTTTTTACCTGTCGGTAAGTCGATATTTTTAATGTTCTTTTTGGATATTGTTTGTTTAAGGTTTAAATTACTTTGTTCAGATGGCGTAGATGGTATTATTTTGTTGTTCGAAATTATTTTATTTAAAATATCTAGCTGGTCTTTTAAAATTTTTATTGTATTATTTTGACATGAAATTAGATCGTCTTTTTGTTTTATCATTTCTCTTAAATGATATAGTTCACTAACACTTTTATTATCATTTATACTTGAGAAGGATATATCAGAATCTTTGTCACTGTCAAAGTTTCTCGGTTGCTCTACAACCTCGTCACAACAGTTTGTCATATTTTCACTATATACAGGCCACTTTGTCGTGTTAACACAGCTGGTATGCGACACTGCATTCCATTTTATGCACTTAGGACCACTAATTGCCGTTTTATGGCACCGTTTGCACAAATTCTTTTCAAGTTTTTTCTCACTCACTATAACTACGTCCTTCACTTCCGCCATCTTTGCTATATCAAAAGCTATTGCATTTTTGAACAAAAAAATAATAAAGTACTTGACATTTTATGTCAAAATTTGTTAGCTAAGATTTAGCGTTTTTAATGTTTTATAACAGATTAGAAAATGCTAGATTAATATTAAATTAATAAAATTATAACATAATAAAATTTGCTCAAGTTTAGGTTATAGCAAATTTTAATAGATAAAACGATAAATATTTATCTTTTTGTTCAATTTGCTATTAATGCAAAATTGTATAAATTTAGTAATTAGTTTATGGGACCAAAATATACATATTAAATTTCCGTCGAGAAATCTCGGCGAGAATCTCGGCCGAGATGAGACTCTATTGAACGAGACGAGACATAATTTTATGAATTTGAAACGAGACGAGACGAGACAATGAATTTCTCGTCTCGTCTCGTCTCGACCGAAACACTAAATATATCGAAATACTGTTCATTACACGACTGGTAAAACTCCATCTAAATTATTATTGGGTTAAAATTGTAGAATATTGTTGGATTTGTTTAAACCTCCTAACACAGAAATTCCTAATTTGGATTATAGTAAAACACATATTTTTGTTAAACGTAAACAAGGGACGCAAATCAGGAATTTTGATGAGAGGAGGAAAGAAATGTTTGTAAAAAATCAAACAATTATGATTCGGGAATATATGTCGTAGGACATATCTTGTGAAATTAATTGAAAATGGAAAAATTATTTATTTATATATTTTTTAATTTATGTATTGTTGTAAAATGTTTTTACAAATCGGTGTGGAAGGAGTGTAGTGTTTTGGCGCGAAAGCCGAGACAAGTCGGCTTTGAACAATTATTTGCTTGTCGTAGTTTGCCAGGTCGGCATTGGGGTTTGAACAATAAAGATGAGTATTTTTGGGGAGTGTTTAAATAAAAATAATTTATTGAAAAACCTCGTACTTTTAATATAAAACTAAACCATTCTTACATAAGGTAAGGGTATGTTAACAAAAAATCTGCAAAGTTTTATTTATTAATACTAATTAAAACGTATGTCGAGCAACAAGCATTTTATATTAAAGTTTACATTAATATAATACCAAATATAATATCATTTTCCTATGAGTTGTATGCAAAGACTAAAATAAATCTCTTGACAGGAAATGATTGAAGGGGAATCTTTGGTAATTTTTATTTAAGACGAAGATTATTTTAAACAAATATTCACTGTCAATCATTTTGTTCAAATGGGAATGCAGCGGCAGACTAAGTATGATATAATTAAAAGAGTTCACAGCAGAAAATCACTAGAAAGACCCAAAGGTAGTTGTAAAAAGACCAAAAAATGATGAAAACAAGAAAAAGAAACTTCAGACGGAATCTATTGCGAAAATGGACAATCTTTAAGCTAATTTGGCAGAATTCAAAATTTCTCATATACGTAAACATGTATATTATAAGAAAGAAATATAATAATAAGAAACAGATAATCTGTACTAAAGTATAGCAAAATGAAAGAGGTTAATAAATAAGAAAAACTTTATGTTTGAACTGCATCTCAACCTTTAGAATAAGACATTTGTAATTACCGATGAAAATTATTGTTATAAACCAGGCATCTATGATCCGAAAGTATATAAATTTAATCGACGTACGAATTTTCATACAAAGAAATAAAAATAAACTTCGCCACTTCTAAAATGAGAATATTTTGATAATACTAGCTAGACTTTCAAAAGTAAATGAGATTAGCGGCGGATTCTTATGCAGGTTATGTTATTCAAATGTAGTTTATATTAGGGTAAAGTTGTTTTAATTTGTTGCCTTGTAGAAGTTAAATAATACAGTTATAAAGGTTGTGCAGATTTTTTGTTAACACCCTGAAGTAGCACCAATATTACAATTATTATTATTGTTGTTCATTATTATTATTTATTATTTATTATTTATTATTTATTATTTATTATTTATTATTTATTATTTATTATTTATTATTTATTATTTATTATTTATTATTTATTATTTATTATTTATTATTTATTATTTATTATTTATTATTTATTATTTATTATTTATTATTTATTATTTATTATTTATTATTTATTATTTATTATTTATTATTTATTATTTATTATTTATTATTTATTATTTATTATTTATTATTTATTATTTATTATTTATTATTTATTATTTATTATTTATTATTTATTATTTATTATTTATTATTTATTATTTATTATTTATTATTTATTATTTATTATTTATTATTTATTATTTATTATTTATTATTTATTATTTATTATTTATTATTTATTATTTATTATTTATTATTTATTATTTATTATTTATTATTTATTATTTATTATTTATTATTTATTATTTATTATTTATTATTTATTATTTATTATTTATTATTTATTATTTATTATTTATTATTATTATTAATTTATTATTATTACTATTGTACTTTTACGGTATGGATTAACAAAATGGGAATTGTGTAAATTTTGATCCATTTTATTTCAAATATAAAGTTCTAAACAATATTCTATAATTCATATTCCTAAACACATGTCGGAAATATATCTAGGTTATATACATTTTATTTTATACGTGTAATAGGTTAATAATTAACTAAAAAATATGTATTTTAAGACACCTATCACAAGATTAAAATTTCTTTTTTTCAATTCCTTCTCTGAAATAAAAATAAGTAAATACATACGGACGATACATGCATACATAAATAAGTAAAGATACAAATAAAATATCGACGTATATTCCCGACAACGGGTTATTTGGCACCGGGTGCAAAAATGTCTAGTTACGGCTCTGTGTGCAACCCTAATGTAATTGACTAATGGCGATCCCCTTGATATTGTTAGTTTAATAGTAAATAAATATAAATATATCATCGCGGCATATTACCTATTTCTAGGTGTGTCAATCTGTTTGTCGCAGATATCGATAATGATGATGATATATTTGCACCGTGCGGGCGTTTACCAGACGTCACCTCATTGGCACTCAATTGTTGGCGTGGAGAGTGCACCACAGGAGTCACTTTTTGTCCCATATAAAATTCGAAATATTTGGCGCCGGTCGGGATCGAACCCGGTTCCCCCAGGTTCGCGGCCAGACGCGGCCACGGGACCCCATGTTTAATAGAGGTTTGAAAATTTCTTTTACCTGCTGAAAAGGTAATCAAATTTTGTGAAATGTGAAATTTGCTAATGATCTTGGAATGTGAGTAGACATATTTGGTGATGACAATTAGGTGTAATGACGAGATATTACGAGCAAGAAATATTTTAAAGCTATATGAAAAATAATTTAAAATTATATTTCGATAGTATACAGTAATTTGTACATTATCATCGCCATGGGTTCATCCGTCTTCGACTTCGATCTTCTACCACCATCGGGAACTGTCACCGACAAGACGATCATCATTCGTTCAAACATCCCAAACCAGGAACTGCGACATGAAGTAATGTCACCATCAGGTGTAGAAATTAAAAACCTCGACGACATTCCATCACAGTTGGCTACCCAGGAGTTCATCATAATTGATGATGACCTGGTAAACGATACGGTATCGACGTTGCTGCAGATACTCAAAAAAGGCCTATTGAAGAGGAAGATGAAAAAACAGGAAGAAGTGAAAAGAATCGGCGACTGTCTTCTTCTAGTTGTTAAGGCAACGACCTTCACAGACATTTCCTAGCAGAAGCTCCCAAAAAAGAATTTCCAGCATGGGATAGAAATGATCGGTTGGATGTGATGCTGGAAGCTGCGAAAGTAACCAGTTTTGCGTTTCCACGTATAAAAAGTTTTTGCGACAACAACGACCGTTCGCATTTCCGCTCGGAAATAGCAGACGAACATTCTTCGCTATAGGCGTCGACCCGAATCAGAAGATGCGAATGGCTGTCCGACTAGTGGGTGACGTAATTAATAAATTGTATTTTAACATGAATGATTTAGAACAACTAGTTAAAGATATAATAAGATATAATATAGGTTTGGACATAAGTTTGTATCACGCTGTATATAAAGACACCGTAGTTTTTAAAAATTTGTTCAACGAGATGTATATGTATTATTTAAAACTTTTAAAAACGTGCAATGTGTGCATACTTTTATTGTAAGAGAAAATAAATATATAATTTAAAAGTGTAAACAATTATTATTTTCAACGCCCACAACTTATATTGTGAAGAAGTGGTTAGGTAGGATCATAAAACGGGGTCTGCAAAATAAATACAGAAAGGTAGGTAAATGTAAATTCAACAGTATAGTTTTATATCTATGCGATAACTTTCGGAGTCACAATAGGACAGCAAAATTTTGACAACTTTTTTCGGATATATGAGAAAATTGTATAATCGTCTCTTAGCGAAGAAAAAAGTAATATATTTCAGTAGCAGTGTAAACCCCAAGCAGCAAAATTTTTATGTCATTTTAAAAATGTGTGGGGAAATAATAGACTTCTCTTCGTGAAGAAGATAACATCATTTATATTGTTTCCAGAGACATGCAAAAAGATTCAGTATTATACGCAATGAATGTGTGCAACCTTGATGACTACGGGAATTATTTTCCAAACACATTTGGAACATGGCCAAGCTTATTTAAGCTACCGTCGTGCTGACAACTTCGCATCGAAGTCGTCTGGAAATTTTTGGAGAGGATCTTTCAGAGTAATAAGGAAGTATTTTCTGACGGTCAGTTTACAATAGAAATGACTAAAGTAACAACGCCTACCAGAACTAGTAATCTTCGTGGTCATAGTCTTCCGTACGCGGAACTTTGTCGAGGAAAATATGATATAATAAACATAATCAATCAGGACAATTTATGTTTAGCAAGGGCTCTACTTGTATCAGAATTGTTAGTTAAAAAAGATCTTTGTTTTAAATATATTGTAGATTACAAACTTGGGATTGGCCAAAATTTTGGTGGGGCAGGGTATCATGATTTTTTTTTTTATTCAAGGTCAAATGCCTTATAATTGAAAGTTAATTTTTTTTAAGGGGTTGTGAAGCAGCATGTTTTTACCCTCTATGTACAAAAATAAATAAAAAAATAATTTTGTACGTTTTTGTACGCACAGCTTGTGTGTAAACATTTAACAGAGCGTATATTTTTGTCATTTATTATTATGCGCATATGTATAAACCAGGAGTCGAAGCTTAGGCGATGTGCTGACGAATTACTAGATTAAAAACACCGCTGAGAAGTGCAATACTGTTTATATTTATATTGTGCTTCAGATGTGCGAATATTTCATTGGCGTAAGTTTTATATCTACAACTTAATAAAATTATCAAAATAAATAAAATTGTAAATAATTTTTGAAAAAAGGTGCCGGAACGCCGTTGCGGTGCGTTACATTACAAAAAAAGCCCTATATATATATATATATATATATATTGCAACAGTCGTTCTATTTGTTGTCACATTTCCGACCTAAAATAATTTTGTGGCACATGTGGCATTTGTGAACACATTTTTACTAAAAATCTGTTGGAAAAATATGGGCATATCTTTTGGCACCTCTTACTTCATTTCAATCTGTAATTTGTATAGAACATAACGCGAAATTTTTCAATTGCCAATTTACGTATATTTTAAAAAATAGTAGAAGAGTAGTATATGACACCTCAATTAATTTTAAATGGATCAATCAATATGATGCTAAAAATTTATGTTACGAAATTTATAGATTCAATAAATTACTTACCAATGTCTTTAGCAGCCGAAAGCGATGGACTTATCGGCAACCTTAAAAAAGGCTATTTCCCAAATTTTTTTAATATGAAAAAAATATATAATTGATTATTGTGTATCTGATGTCGATATTTTGCTCGAGCCTGTGAAGAGTTTCGAAAGACTTTTTCCATGATTTCAAATTGTGCCCACTTTCTGAGGCGGCAACTATTGCTTCAGCCTGTAATTGTGTTTTCCGCCGATTTTTCTTAGATTCAAACACAATAGGTATTATTCCTCAAATGGGTTTATAGGTTAAAGGGTAATCAGTCTAAAATAGCTTTGTTATGGCTAATTTGTGAAGAAAATATCAGCGGAATTCAGATTCAACGTGCAGGTAATGGTTCCGAAGCAGTTATTAGAAATAATTTTAAAATTGATGGTCATTACGCTGAGGGTTAATTAGTGTTTGAATATTAAGGCTGTCCTTGATATAGATGTACGATATATTATCGAACAAATAGGGACAAAATTATATTTAATAATACTACAGAAACTTTAGATCTTAGATATCAGAGAACATTGGACTACTTAAACAAAATTAAAAATTTAGGTTATACAATAATTAAAATTTGGGAATGCGAGTTTAGAAAAGAATTTAAAAATTTAGAAAATGAACTTAATTATCATTCAATTTTAAATAATAAATAAGGCACGAGATGCTTTCTTCGGGGGCGAACAGGTAATTCAACTTTGCACGTAAGAGCTGCAAAAACTGAAAAAATTAAAGATGTTGTTGTGTGCTCTTTATATTCGTTCGTTTGTAAATATGGCAAGTTTCCTGGTGGCCAACCAAAATTTTTGGTGAGTTCAGAATGTGATGTTATGCCCGATAAATAAAATGTAGGTACTATTTTACCTAACAATGAAATGTTTCATCCCATATTATCACTCAAAATGAAAAACTAATTTTTGTTTTATATCGGAAATGCTGCGATGAATTAGATCCGAACGATTGCACACATGAAGACCAAGATAGACAATTTACCGAAACTTGGGTTGCTGCTGAAGTAAAAATCGGCATTGGTCTGTCAGACCTTGCAGAGTTAGTTTTGTTATGTGATCTTGCGGCTAGAAGTGAATCATCACCCATGAGTTGTTATATTTTGGCTTCGAATTGGAAGAATTCGCATATTTGCGGAATATTTCTGGTCGCTGGCACATAGAAGGTTTCATTGTAGGCGAAATCTTTCCTCGGTTTATCCGGATTGGTGCGTTATCATATGGGAAGACAAATTCTTCGTAAGTAGACATGCAGTTCATTATTTCATGTTGTATAAAAATATTCTTTAGTGTCTATCAGCCGTATTCATGGTAACTGAGATAGACCTGGTTTAACTTCGATTTACTTAGACTAGGTTTAAACCAGATCTAAAAATGGTTACTCATAGTCAAACTTAGACCTGATTTAAACCTGGTCTAAGTAAATCGAAGTTAAACCATTCTATTTAGTCGGCTATGCCCATACATTACACTGCTCATGCGTAGTGAATACAATTTTGACATTTGTGATAACAGCTGTTATTGACTGGGATGATTTCGAACTACTAAAACTTTTTATTTACTCTTAACAACGACATTAATACAGTTAATTTTTACCTTGATTCCGGTAACACACATTGATGGTTTTAGTACATCAGGATTTGCAAGTGAATATGGAAATAAAAATGAAATGCTTCTGGATATGATGTAAATTTAGACGAACATAATTTGCAGTTCCCCAAAAATAACGCTCAAACTACTTCCAAAAATAAAATATTAGTATCAGAACCAATAGTTCCAATTTAATATTTATGCCCATATTCATAAACACTCGTAAAGTTTCAAAACGGCTCGTTATAATTTTTGACAAATAGAATCAAACTTGACAAACAAAATTTTGATTTTTCTTTCAATGTCGACTGTTTTTATTGAATAAAATAAATATTATAACGAACCGTTAAAATTTTTACGAGTGTTTATGAATACGGGCATAAAACTGGAATATGAAATGATGAAAAATAAATTACATTAAATGAAAAATATGAACTTTTTATGATAAAATATTACTGAATTGCAGTCAAATATTCATTTATATTAATAGAGTGGTTTCGTACAACACATGCAACTTCTTCAGATGAGATTTCTTAAAAATTGTTCAAAAATTGAATACATTTAACAGTAATACATAACACTGTCGCTTACATAATATAATACATAATGTTACAATGTTTTATATATTAAAATGCCTTCAATATAGTTCACTCTTTCGTCCACTGGTATATTATGCAGTATTATTATTATTGTCCGAATATGAGCTTTGATGTAGGTAGTAGCTTTAGCTGGATGAAGCACAAAAATCAATATAAATTATGGTGTGATCATAATTGTTTTAAAAAGAGAAGCAATAGCTCTTGACAACTCCAAATCCAATGCGAATCATTGTACTTTGGGAAAACTGTGTGTTTGCTAAAACAGATTGTTTAACTTAAATAAGTTGTTACAATTTAACATTTTATCTAATAAATTATTACCAGATTCACTTTAATAATTCTCTATTCAATGATATAATGCTCAAAACTTGTATATCAACTGAAACTGGTCGTTTTTTATTGTTGTTTGTATTTTCTAATATTGGTATTATTCTGTCGATTAATTTCTGTAGTTTTCTTTCTTAGATCTGGAAATTTAAAGCACTTTAAAAACCAACAACTTAAACAACTGAACATTTCCTGAAATACTACTTAACCTATAATAAATTTCTTAGATTCATATAATTTAAAATAAACCTTTTTATTCCTCCTCCTATATATTCAACTATGTTTTGTTTTAATATCTTCCACATAGTTAATATGCTCAAAAATTTCTTGAAGATCATTATTCATCATGAACTTCCTAAAACTGAAATAATGCAAGTTACGAATACATAGTACAAAGTAATATTATAAACATTAATATTATATTTATAACATACTACTTACCAAAAATATTATATTAAGTAATAATGTATTTAATTTGCATTAAACACACAAAATTATATTTTCATAGTTCTGTCAACTGACTTAATACCGCATTAAACTAGGGTACGCCCAGATCTAAATTTTAGTCTAGAGTTAGACCTGTACTAGCCCTAAACAGCCTCTATGAATAGCTTTTTTCGCCGGTCTAAGTTGGACTAGAGATAGACTAGGTTTAGACTCGAACAGAAGCACTATGAATACGGCTGTATATGTATTTTTAGGTTTCATATTTTTGTAAATGAAACCGGATGCATACTCAACGCCAGAATATTCAAAACTAGAATATTAAAAATCAGAATATTCAAAAGCAGAATATGCACACACAAAATCATTCAAATCCCGAATATTCAAACACAAAATCGCGCATTGCCCGAAAGCGTATCAGCAGAACCATCGCTAACCAAAGTAAACATAATCTAAAGTTTACTCCTCCTGGCCCCGCCCACATACTCGGTTTATGAATCATTCATCAAAGCGCTTTCTGGCGATGCACGATTCGGTTCTTGAATATTCGGGATTTAAATTATTCTGTGCGTGCATATTCTGGTGTTAAATATTTTGATTTTGAATATTCAGATGTTAAAGGCTTTCCCAATGAAACCTATAATATTTAAAATAAGTGGCATTTATAATTTAATTTATTTCTTTTATTTTTAATATTAAAGTTCACATTTGACAGTTGAAGTAGCGATTTTTCGGAAGTAGCGCTATTTCAAGATGTTAGAATACAGGCCATAACCACTAAATTAAACGTCAAATGATTAATATATTCAGTCAACTGCTTAATGTCCCTAAATTTCATCAAAAATTTCCCTAAATTCATTGCTAAGTTATAACAATTGTTATGATATTGAAATTGTTGAACGTTAATAACAAGGGCGCCACCTGAATACAAAATCAAAATAATATTGCTAACAGCCATGTTAGGAAAATTGTTATTGTAGCCATCTTGTTATAATTACAAGAGTCACAAGAATAAGCCTGATTGCCTGTATAGTATAAATTGGAGTTTAATTGGAGTCCTGAACGTCTTAATATCCTTTTGGAGAACCTTTGGAGCAAATATTTGGCGGAAATCGAGCATTTCCACTCCGTGACATCATTCAGCAGTCATCATCGGCCAGTGGAATCTGGTGAGGAGTTTCCATTTTATATTCTACGCCCGCCATTACGTCAGGATTATCCGATTTTTGTACATAACTAGTACTTTTGTTTATTCAATTCACTATTCAGTTGTCGGTCTGTGTAATTGTGTATTAATGTCTATTGATTGTCGTCATTCGCTTACTGAGTACATTGTTAAACAATTAGAATATTTAATTGGCATTATTGTGTACATTTCAACGAATTATTCAGTATACGTTATTAATTTACAAACTACAAGCGATTTATATATTATTATAACGGTACATTGTGACAGTGGTTCAATCCGTTTAAATAGTAGATTTATTTACGAACTTTATTTAGTTTTCGGAGTCATTAACAGTGCACCGATAATCGCTCGCCTTTATTTGAATTTAAAACAGTATTCAGGTATATTTTGGGTTGAGAAACTGAATTTATTTATTTGTTGTAAAATTATTTTCACTGGTTTATTCATTAAATTCATTTTATTTTATTCAGTTGAGTGTAGAATTTTTTATTGAAAACTCTCCTAAGCCTAATAGCGTGTTATATTCTCTTTTACGGTTCGGCATACAAATACAGTGGCGCCTAGTAGATTTGCTTGTTCCACTTCTATACATTGTCCCACACTCTATCTTCAGTGTGGCAGAGATAGCTAATGCTATTCTTATGGAGGTTTTCTGTACCATGTTGCCAATTTTTCAATGTAATGTAATATTGAAACATTCATAAATTTTCATTGCTATACCAAAATTAGTTAACACTGTACAATTTAAGTTTTATGAGGGTCTCTTATTTACCCAAGGGCTTATTGTATACACCCAATATTTGTCTAAATAGTTTTATATACAGGGCTATTTATACCTGTAATAAGTAATATTTCAATACAATATTTTAAAACCGCCCAGCATACTAATCTTGATTAAATGCATTAGAAATTAGAATTTTAAAATATTATAAATTCAAATTGGAGATTACAAAGAAAGAATAAAGACTTATGACTATGTAAAATATATGCAATATTTCTATGAAGCTTAAATATTATTAAATTGTCAAATAAGAAGATATAAATTAAATAAAAAATATGTATTATTAAAATGACCAGTGTGTTATTCAATTTAATTTTTTTCTTCGCACCTATGCTATTTTACATCTATATTTTGTACTTGTATATGTATCAATTTTATATCTTTTCGTAGAATGGAAATATGTAACATAGGGAATTTATATTGTTGACTACGATTGTAAAATGTCCAAGTACAAAAATGTTTTATATTATTTACTTTAAATTGACTAGAGTTTATATGTTAATTCATTTCATTTACCTACGCTTGTTATAATTTTATATCCTACTTACATTTTGTATTTGTATTATTTTATATTTTTTGTAAATTATTAAACTGACCAGTTCATTATTTAATTTAATTTTTTTTCTTTTCACCCACCTGTTTAGTTACACTGAAAGTACACCAGTCATAAATACATTCAATGAAGTACCCAGAATATTTCATCTCTTTTTGGGCATCTATTTTGCTCTTTCTATCTTACAGATTTACAGCAGGTAAATATGGCAACATGGTACTCCATAAGACCCTATACTGAACATAGAGTGTGGGACACTGTATAGGTTCGAGCGTTTAGATTGATTGATACATTCCTGAGAATGAAGCAGGAAGATTCAGGATAGCCAGGTGGCTGCGATGATGATGTTAGTAAAGCGGAATATAAAACAGCGTATTTACAACCAGGAGGAATTTAACTAGATCCCGACAGATTAAGAAAAATTACGGAAAGAGATCGTGGGCTAAACTAATGTTGAATTCTTTTTGAGGTAAGAAAATATGTATTTTACATAATAATTATTTTACTGTTCATATGCATATTTAGGTAAATTCGCTCAGGATGAAAATAGTCCGCCAACAACAACGGATTCCATTGAAGAAGAACTACATGAGCTATTGTCTAATCTGGCAGTAGAAGTTCATAGAATACTTCCTGCAGGTGAAAAGATGCTATACGTAACTTGGCGCCAACGGGAATAAACCATGGACTAGCTTCTTACAGTGAATGTTGTAATCGCGGCCTTCACCACAGACCAAGCTAGATTTCGTCATGAATTTTTCAAACTTCTATCTCATAGGGTATTATACTACCACACAGATTCTATTATATATCGCTATTCAAAAGGTCAATATAAGCCACCGATTTCCTCGGTGACATTACCGATAAATTGACTTGTTATGCTAATGGTAGTTTATAACAGATTGTTAAAATGTAAAATATTTAGTTCTAATTGAAAGTTCAAAACAATGCATTTGTTTATTTTTTGTAACTGTAACTTTATAATAAAGTTTTACGTTTATATGAAGATCTAGAATAATTGATTCACATGATTTGGATGCAAATTTTAAATATCTATAACTTTTATTTGAAGTATTTTTGCAAAGAATGGTTAGGTAACGTTTGCGCAAAGAAAAACAGAATTCCCATGATAAACTCCTATGTCTCACTTTTTGATTTACACCCTGTACTTGTAAAGTGCCAGTGTGACAATGTTTGACAAATTAATGTTAGGAAAAATAAATATGACCTGAGATGTTGAGTCAGCTCAATTAAAAAAAAATTGAATTATATTTTATAGGTATTTATACTCATTGTTAAACATAATATACCATTTTATATTATTTTAATTGTTTGCTGCCGTTATCTTGCTTATCGGATGTCTCGGGTGACTTGGCAATACTTCCTAAGTGATTTTAGCTAAATTTTACAGGAGCCCATTAAATTACAATTTAAAGGGACACGCAAAATCCAAATCTATTAACATCTCATTGTAGCTAAAAATGGAAGATAGAACATATTTTTAGTTCAAGAAACTTTTAAATTACAATGTAAATAACCACGTAAAATCCAAATCTACTAGTAACATATTTTCGATGAACATATTAGGGCCGTTTTCATAATGAAGCTCACTTTAAGACTTTAATTAAAATTACTTTAAGACTATCTTTATTTTACAGTAATGCTGCAGTGCTCGCTATAGTGCTAAAGTTACATTTTGAAAACGATAACAACTTAAATTTAAATTTAAAGTATTAAAGTGAAGATAAAGTTTATTATCAAAACGGCCCTTAGATATGAGGTATTACCAGGTGGCGATATATTTTCGTTATTACAAATCGTAATTCATATTCATGACATTGGTATTTAATTATTTTACAAATATTATAATAGAGCCCAAAGTGAAAATAACTAAATAACTTACTGGAAAATCATCGAACATATAATAATTTTTTATAACTTAAGTTATTATCAATGCGATAAGCAGTAATTAACACCACGTTTTGCAGTAACACATGGGATAGCAAAACAAATTAACGTGATATTCACAGAAACCATTCAATTTAATCAATTGCAAACATTTTAAATTGCATAGACTGTATCATATTTACCAAATATCCGAAAACAATAAATATTGTAACAATTGAAAAGAAAAAGTTTCAAATAACTGTTTGTTTCTCTACATGACTAAATTATTCAACCAATACAACATATGGATTAGTGTTGCCACAAGACTAAGACCGGTCTTGGTCTTGGTCTCGTCTCGTCTTGGTCTTGTCGAGACGAGACCATCATTTGGTCTCGATTAGAAAAGTCGAAACGAGACGAGACTAGCATCAAGTCTTGTCGAGAAAGTCTTGAGTCTCGACAAGACTCTCGACTTTAGATCAAAGGTATTTTTTTTAAACATATATTCTAAAAGTGCTTCAAAAACTAAGAGTATTGCTGTAAATACTATTTGAAAAGTCTAACAAACAAGAGAAATATTAATTATTCAAATTTTGTCATTTTCTACTTTAAATATTTTTTTATCTTTAAATGCTAATAAAAAAATTATCGTATCATGTAATACAAAAATTTGGAAAAATATGTACTTCACAAGATAAAAGTTTATGTATCTTTTATGTGATGTATAATGAAAGTAAAACTTTATCTCAACAAAGTGAAATGTAACGGACATTGTTAAAATATGTAGTTACAGGTATAACAATTTGGGAAAATTGGTATCAGACATTCTAAGAAACTGGTATTAAACATTTCTCGTAAGAACACGTGTACAATGCAAGTACACTTTCCTCGCCCGGTGCCATTGATCATAAAGGCCTTTGTTTACTTTTCGGCGTATTTTAATCTAAAGTTCAGTTCAACTGGGTTTTATAAAATACAGGAATTAGGGATATCCTTGTACAGGAATTGTAATTCATAATTCTTTGTTCATTCATATTTTCAGCTTCGTTAATAAAGATTAAAACAGAATGTAAGGAAGTGATATTTTTGGAAAAACCATCCCTTCAGTTTTATGGTCAGTGTAATCATCATATACCGTAATCTAAAACATAACTCAAGGTCAAACTTTTCAAATAAAGCAGAGGTTCTCAACCCGTGGTAGGCGTACCAGGGGATACGTGAAAGGCTAAGTTTTAGTTATCTACCTATTTAACATTTGTTTAGAAAAATATAAAAAAAATAGGGGTAGAAGTTACTTTTTTGGGGATTTTTGTCTATTTACTTACTGCTTCATTTAAACATATACATATCTATTTACGTATTGCTAATAATAGAAATGCATTGCAGTGATTTATTCTGTAGCTAAGGAATTGAAATTATATATTTTATGTTTAGCAATGAGAAACAATACTTGATATATACGTATATTTTCATATATATTATTTCAAGAGCTCAAGTCTCAAGTTTGATATTCATAGAACACTTAATAATAAATATCTCAAATATTATTTAGAATTTTTGAATCGCGATTGTACTGCTGTTCTTAGAATTTTATGTACTTATTAGATGCGATTATAAAAAAAATGATAATGAAAGCAAAGTCGAGAGTCTTGTCGAGACTCGAGATGAGACCACTCTAGTCGAGACCAAGTCAAGACCAAGACAAGACCGACCCCAAGTCTCGTCTCGTCTCGACTTCCGGCAACACTGATATGGATTATACGAATTTGAAATTTTACAATGTATTTCCGTAGTGGGGAAATTAAAATATTTGTTGCTGTATTAAAAGCAAAAATAAAATTCGCGGCAATATAAAAAGAAATAATAACAAATGTATAATAAAGTACAATACAATTGCAACATTTGGTTCGGTCATATGATTATCCCTTTCGGTCATTTATCAGTACTGAAATGTTATGAAACATGTCAAGTGTAATATTTAAATATCACAAAAAGAAATAACAGGAATGCATACAAAACTATTTAGTTATTACAAAATATTATCATGAACCGATCACAAGATAAAATACATACGTATAATAATACACTTTTGATAAAAAATGTACAACAAAGTAGAATACAATTGCGACACTTGGTGAAACTGTTCTAGTATTATATCGAGTAGGTCAGTCTCAGATAAATGACCGAGTTGATTTATGCCTGTTTGCACCGACATGACTTAAGCCTCAAGTATTCTCAAATTTTAAGTTTGACCTAAATTTCTTTGCACCACATAAAAAAACGGGAACTTAAAGTACTAAGCCAGGCTTAAATTTAAGCTCCCTGTAGATGGCGGCTTAAACTAGACTTAGCCTATAAATTGCCAATACCTGTTTTTAGTTTTCGTACCTCATATTGCTAACATGCTAAATTTTAACATTTATGACACAACATGAGGGCTGCACATTTAACGAAAATAACTTTGTTAAGCGATTTCGATCAACAAAAGCAACCACAAGTGATCATTAAAAATTGTTGTATTTTGAATTATATAATATTTTGTCCATGAATGATAATTATTAGTTTGTAAAAATGCAACAATCCGCAAGCATATAAGATGATATTAAACAAACTCAAAATGATTTCTGCTTGCAAGCTAAAAATTTTCTTCAAGTATTTCTGTTATTGTTATGCAAATCGTTTTATATAAGTACATAATTCTTAAATTATTTTCTACACTGATTTATTCAGAACCCTCCTACATCGTGTTTTAAATATTGCCAAAATAATAAATACTGAATATTATTTACAGTTATAAATTTACATAATTTGTACTTACACAAAACCAGTGTTGAAATTATAAGATTATACGAGTACGTATATATTGTTCATAAGTCTTATAATATAATTCTTTTTTTATTAACTCATGTTTATATTCTTTAACAATTATTTTATATATTTTACACATATGTCAAAATAAATGTGAAATTATTTGGTAGAGAAATTCCGTAGAATATCTCGGCTTACTTAATCTCAGCTCAAATATTCGTTGTGAAAACGACTTATATTTTAAGCTCGACTTAACGTTAAAGTTAAATTAGCAAAGTCGAGACTTAAATGTTCTTGAGGCAAACGGGCATAGAGACCGAAATCCTGTGACATGTCAAGTGTTATTTTGTAAAATATTATAATACATTTTTTACATTACCTATTTATAAAACCGCAATTTAATATCAAAAATCTCATTACTAAAATAACATTTTAATATTGATGGTAAATAATAAATAACTATCAACGAAAATTATATATTATTTTCTGGTTAAACTATTTGTTAACTTAACTGTAAATTAAAAATATAAGGAACATTGATATTATAGCATAAGTTGTGAAAATTACGCATGTGTCAATAATTTTACTACGCAATATTTTTCGTATAACTGACAGTTAAAAATTAACAGACAGTTTAACCAGAGAAGAAAATACCGGGCCATAATCATAAGTAAATAAAAGTAATTATGTACATATTCAGACAAAATTTATGTTGATAAGTATTTAAATTAATAATGAAAGGAACTTTAAGGAAGTTGAAAAACATAAATTCTATTCAAGAGTAAAGATTTATCCAATCCCGGAAAAATATGTCTAGGTACATTACAAAAAATAAATTGTAGTAATTTTATTTGTAATAAGTTAATATAAAACTGTCAGGAGTGTCAGTTGCCTACGATGTGCTTCTACAGTGCAAATAAAATCTAGTAATCTATAAAGCATTGTATACTTATTAGTTGAGCTCAGTATCGGTGTTAACTTCTAGCCGGTCGAAGGAGGACTATGTATCATACTGGTATGACCGTATGAGTGCAATCGATTTGCAATACAAATAATGCAGAGCAGCTTGAACGCAAATATTTGTTCTTGAGCGAGCTTAATACGCCAAATATCGAGTAAGAAGAATCCAGGACAACTAAATTATGTCAAAGCCACGACGAAACTGAAATTGTATTGTTTTGGTTCACCTCGATTCGATTTACCTAGTCAATCTCTCGGAGCCTTGGAGAACTAATACGATTAGTTTTATTCCATTTATAATACACTAAGATTTTGCGAATTACAAAATTTAAATTCAAATAATAGACGAATAGTTCGCATTTTAGGTCAGTAATATCTATTGCAGTCATTCAATTACTTCTAGAATTTTGTTCAAATTTATATTTCATTGTATTGTTACCAATATATGATCGATAATACTAATTATTATCATTTAATTTTAATAAGAAAATTGAACTGAAATGTCAAACATGTTTTTATCTCCACTACCTCTGGTAAGGGAGGTATAGGGATCGTGCTAAAAATCGAGATTTTAGTAAATGACCACGTTTTAAGGTCCCTACAATCCAATTTTAACATTTTCACGATGATGTCTGTATGTGTGTGTACGTGTGTGTGTGAGTGTACGTGTGTGTGTATGTATGTGTATGGTTTTTGTATCCGCTCTAACTCAAATACTATCATTCAGAAAATTCTGAAACCTTGTTTTTCGACCCTATTCTGATATAAAAAGAAACCATTATATTTTAGTGTAAATCGGATAACCGGAAATGGCACTTTACTTGAAGCTCATAATGGTTTTTCTTCAAAAAATACCATTAAATGTCATTTTTTCACATGTCATGTCATTATAAAAATTAGATTATTGAATTTTCTACTGCTACACATTAATACTTTTTCTATATATTTTACAGATATATTTAAAAAAAAATATAAATCTCAGGGCCTATGATTTAAATATTCCTTTGTTACACAGTGCATATTTCAAATATATGTAACCGACAAATAAATGACACTGTCAAAAAACTAATCATTTCAAATTAATAATGGTGACATTTTAAACAGGAAAAAGTAAATAAAGTTATAGTTCTATGCAAACGAACTTATTATAGTTTGCACCATTAGTAAATATGTGGGTGTGTATTTAAATTAATAAAAATAAAATAGCGGGAGGTCATGTGTTGGCCATATCAGATTTTTTAGCATTACTGTCAGAATCTCGGTGTGCATTTTTCACTAAATGCACATTTAAATTTAAAAAGATAATAATATATTGATTATTATTACTCTGTTAAGGGACCCAGTCCTAGGCCCGTATTACGGGGTCCATGTAGTTGGCTCGCCCCATATAAGTACAAGAGTTATTCTTTTACAAATATAGTAGGTACGTCTTATTGTTTTTTATTTATTGCATGTGGTAAAAGGCGTGCTAACTTCACACCCAGCACGCCTTTGTGTAGAATTAATTATAGAAGAGATAAAAAGTTATCTCCTCCAACTTTTATTTAAAATTTAAAAAATGATTTATCTTCTAAATATTATTTTTTGAAAATTTCTATCACTACTAATATTAAAGAATATAAAAATCTCTATTCGATATATTTAAAAATTTTATTATAACTTCTATGGAGTAAACGATAGAGACATATAAATATATGAAATAATAAGTTGTAAATTTATCATGTCCTGACATCTGCAATAAAATCGAAAGTTATGAAAACATACCACGACTTACCACATGCCGGATATTTTGGACACGACCAAACTTTATTAAAAATTAAAAAGACTTTTTACTGGAAGGGTATGGTTACTGACATCAAAGAATACTGTCAAAAGTGTTTATCGTGTAATCAGAAAAACATCACCTCATTTAAAACCGGCACCATTACAAAAGTTTGATGATAATTTACAGCCTTTTGGCAGAGTCGCAATGAATATAGTGGGCCCATTTCAGACCAGCCGCAAAGGTAATAAATATCTTTTTTGCCCTCCTGAAGTGTAATGGGAACTTTACAATTGTATAGACAGCAAGTGTAACCTACATTTTACGCTTGCTGTGTTGTAACTTGTCTAACTATGCGGTAAAATAATCAAAATACACTGGACGTTTATGGGCATTTAGAAAAGAAATCATCTTTACTATAATAAAGTTCATGTAAAAAAGTACTAACTACGTAAGTTATTTTTTTACTTTAACATTTCCTATATTTAAAACTAATTTATATAAACCAAAATCACGGCAGCGACATCTGTTTTTATTGTAAAAATCCGCTATTACCGACAAAGTCACCGATCGATATACCTGTCAAATACGCGACGTAAACATTGATGAAATGTCAAATATCGACACCTACCTATTATTTATTACGAAGAAAACATGAGCAAATAAATATAATATTATCAGTCATAAACAACGTCTATTATTACAAATAAATTTTCGCTAGAAGAAGTACTCTAATGAAGGTAAATAAAATCAGGAAATTGACTTACCCCAGTACTTTAAACTAACCCTTTTCAGAAGTACAACTTATCTCATTAAAAAGTGATTTTCATTATCGCCGGCCAAAAAATTTGATACAATTCTCGTGCGTGAAGTATTTTACAGCGCTCCAGCTAATAAGGCACTCGCCTATAGGCCTGGTACCTTAAACAAAGCTGTCACGCTGTAAAATACAACTTACACGCACTCGAATGTAAATAACTATTAACTTTTCAAGACGCATTCACACGATATCCAGAAGCCATAGCTTTACCTTACCAGCGAGCAGAAACGGTACTGAAAGCTTTCATTACAGAAATAATTTCAAGACATGGGGTGCCCAAGCAATTACTGAGTGACCAAGGCACTACTTTTGTATCCGATCTTTGTACGAAGGTATGCAAGATGCTAAAAATTAAAAAAATAAAATAAATTACGAACGATCGCGTACCACCCCATGTACAATGGTCGGATTGAAAGATTCCATAGGACTCTAGCAGACTGCATGTTCCACTACGTAGATAATGAACATCGAGATTGGGACACTTGGATACGGTATGTTTTGATGGCAATTAGAAACTCCGTTAACTCTGCAACCGGCGAAACGCTGTTCTTCCTACTGTACGGTCGTGAATTTGACCTTCCGTTCGACGATATATTGACTCCAAATAATGGAGACGAACATACGGTGCAGGTAAATATTAAAGAGCGTTTGAGAGAGGTGTATAAAATTGTTAAAGACCGATTAAATATAGCTCAAGAAAAAAATGCGCGGCTGTATAATAGAAAAACCGGTTAGTCTCCGTGAGTGCGACAGAGTATTTTACACGACCAAACAAGCCCGGCCCCTTATAAGCGACGAAGCCAATGGTAAAGAAAAAATAGTGCATAATAATAGGTTGAAAATATGTTTGTCAGATATTCCCGAAGATCACGACGCGAGCACTGATATAACTGATATATCTGAACATTGTGCATTACCCATTGAACCCGAATTAACCGACGATGATGACAGTACCATTTCACTACCTCAAAGCACTTCGGAGTATGAGGCGTTATAAGAGTCAGAGGATTCCGACTCATTGAATAACGACACGGTGAATGCGCCATGTACCGGTAGGTACTTAACGAAAAGTTTCGATCGGCCCCCAGATCTACCATGGATCTCGCTAAATAAAATCAAATTAGATCTATTAGTATAAGTAGTAGCAATAGTCAGAATTAGAAATAAAGTTTAGTTGTAAGTATTATAGAATATAATATTAAATTTTCCTCATGTTTTAGTAATTGTAATCCTCATTGTGGCTGTCGAAACCGAATACATGCCAACTTTACACAAGGGGCTGGTTTCCTCAAAGAGAAGGAAATATTATTAAGCAGGGACAGCTGGATTCTTAGCACGGACGTAGACATTACGAACTACGATCGTAGTATAAAAGCTTTCGAGAAGACGCTAGAAGATGCTCTTAAGATAGATGCCGGACTTGGACAAGATGTATCTGATGGAGCCAGGACCAATATCAATGATATTGTAAGTAGAGAAATGAAAATTATGCAAGCTGACGTTAGTAAGTTTAAGGCTAAACTAGACAGTTTAATTAAAACTATCGCCCCCTATAAGCGTGAATGGAGAGGATTGATAAATTTGGGAGGTAACATATTAAAATTCTTATTTGGCACAGTAAGTTCGGATGATTTAGAAAATATTAATGATCAAATTAATAATTTAAATAAATCTAAAGATGATATAATAAATCTCATGAATGAGCAAGTTACAGTTATTCAAAATATTGTAAATAATGAAAACAAGATAAATAAATAAATATATCATCACGCATATTACCCATTTCTGGGTGTGCCATTATCTACACATATGTAGACATCGGTAATGATGACGATATATTTTACCGTGTGGGCGCTTACCAGGCGTCACCTCACGGGCACTCATAGCTGGTGTGGAGAGCGCACCACAGGGGTCACTTTTGTGCCATTTAAAATTGGAAATATTTGGCGTCGGTCGGGATCGAACCCGGTTCCCCCAGGTTCGCGACCAGACACTCAGGCACGCGGCCACGGGACCTCATAAACAAGATTAACCTAAATTTAGATAAATTTAAGACCATCTTCACTTTATTAAATAATAAAACTAATATCATGTTTACTGGTAGAGAAAATATGAAATGTAGTCTCGAGGTAAAGATGATTCAGACTCTAAATTTAAATTCGGCTCTCCGTACTGCTGAGCTCATATTAAATGAATTAAAAGAAACTGTTGATTTCGAAAATGCTCTTGAAATTACTGCTTTACGCAAATTAAGTCCTATTTTCGTTAGTCCAAATTTGCTAATTCGAGCACTGAGATAGATCGTTAGATTACGAGACAAACACTTATCTATATTACGATGCCGCTAAAGTGAATGCGGCCTATTACAATAACAAAAAAATTAGAATTTTTGTAGAAATCCCATTAAAGGGTCTGGAACGATATTTTCATGTATATAAAACATTGGCATTACTTTATATACCAAATAATAATTCAACAAAATTAATGTATGGCCAGGCACTGATTTCTAAAAAAAAAAAACTTTTATTTATTGATAGTTTATCGGATGCCTATAAATATGTTATGACTCAGGAAGTTGCCTTTCCTCTCTTTTGCGTTGTATCAGTAATGCATTAAGAAGCTAACAATATATATTAATGAAAAGTCTCTTAACCCATTAGGCGCCGTTGATTATATAAATGATTTTATTTTTATTTATATTATTTTGAAAATTTTTCATATGGTTTTTATTAAGGAAGTTTCTGACTTGCTAATTTATATTTTTTTATTAACAAATATTTATTACTATTGATTATACGGATTTTTGAAAATAGCCATTTTCAGTAAATTATTTCTTTTTATAAAATTATAATCTTTTATATGAAATGTGTTTTTTAATAAACACTATATAGATTATAAATGCTGTTTTTACCCGCATGAAAAATGAAATATGTAAGTTACCGTTGCCCAAACCGCCAAATTACAGTTCCCAGGCGCCGAACTCGACACCTGAGTTTCCTGTTTTCAGTTTACAGACTTTTCTGTAGTTTCAAGTTAGTCAGAGTTTAGAATCCAAATAGAAAACATTAGAATAGAATAAATGTAAATATTTTCATTAAATAAATATTAATAAATTTTATGTGTAACAATTGATAGTTGGCATATAATAAACTCATAATAAAATCTATAAAACTATTTCGGATCCTCGAAATATAACTGACGCAGTTGGAGCGGATTTTCGGGCGAATTTTCACATCGAGTGAAACTCGTATCCGTGTCAAACATTCACCAGAAAGAACCACAACCCCAGGGAGAAGAAGCGACTTCGTTCAAGTGCAAGATCACCCAATTCCTTCATCTGCGAGAGAATATCGACAACGAAAGAACAAGGCGCTGCTGAACACAGACCACCGGGAATCAACGCATCCAATGGACAAATTGCTTCTATTATTGTGAGCACACACATGCCACACAACTATCAGTACCATTCTGACTCAGATACAGGATCGGATACACATTCAAACCCAGAAACTTCCTCTGACTCCGAGTCCACACTTGTAACTTCCAAACCTTATAAAACTAAACGTAAAATAACAAAAAACAAAGTCAAAATGTCAAACCTGCACCTCTTGAAAAACATTATCTTGACATGATCCCAGATTTCTATGGTGATAATAAATTCTTGAAATTTGCGAAAAACTAGTCAACAAATTTTATAATTTGGTCGACGAAACAGAATTCCAAAATGTGTACCTTATGTCGAGCATTTTAGCTAAAATAAAAGGCGATGCAGCAATAAACATCGCCAGTAGCACAATAAGTAAATGGGCAGACGTTACACAAGCATTGTTAAACGCCTACCCAGATAAACGAGACCTATACACGCTAAGTATTGAATTAACCGAATTGCAACAAGGCAACGAAACGGCAATCGAATTTTACAATAATATTCAGAACATATTGAATCTCCAAATTTCTTACATCTCTAATCACAGTTTAGCACTTGCCAAGCCTTATCTAACAGAATATTGTCAAAATTATGCTTTAAGAATTCTTCTACGAGGACTAAAAGATCCTCTATGAGTCTAGGAACTCTTATGAGAACAAAGAATCCCAAAGATTTGAACACCGCGTTAAACATGCTGACAAACGATTTCCAGCTAGAAACGCACAGTCGTCCGCAATATAAAAATATCACCCATACTCAACAGAAACAGAAACAAATAAATCACAATACACCAAACAGACAACCACAATACCCACAACTGATGTACAGACTAAATCCACCTACCAACCCAATTTTTAAACCTATCACTAATCAATTTCCTAATCATCAAATAATGAAACCCTATACACAAAATCAATATTCCTCAAATCTAAAAAATAAAACATATAATAACTAATCCCAAAATGTTTTCAAACCTAATCCTAATTATAAAGCCCCCAAGTCTACGCCTATGAGTATCAGTACCAGACAGTCAATGACACCCAGACCAGGAACGAGCCAGTACCGTCCGCAACAATTTTATAACACAAAAAACAGCCCTAATTTCATAGCGGAAGAACTATTCAACACTGAAAATGATAATATTGAAGAACAAAATTCCGATTATTATGTAACTGACCCCAATTCTGACTATTATGTAACAGAACCAAATTCTGAGGAAACGAATGAGTTTTTTTTCGATAACAGCCTCGGAACAAACGTCGAATTAATGAATGTAATATACAACCACAGTGAATTACCATTTGTCATCTTCCCAGAATTAAATTTAAAAGCTTTAATAGACACAGGAAGCACACGTTCCTTTATAAACCCAGACATTGCACAAAAATATTTCAAAGAAAAAATCCAAAATGATCCTTTCAAAATTACAACAGTTCACGGAACATCATTAGAAAATTTTAGCATCATAATACCTGCCTCTAAATTGTTTAATTCTCCTAACACTTTATTAAAATATCATTTATTTAATTTTCATAAAAATTTCAACATCTTATTATGACTAGGCAACCTGAAAATTTTAAATGCAAATAAATAATTTAATCATTCCAGAACGTCTAGCAAAAATTGAAAACATTATTATAAACCTAGGCGAAAATGACGAAATTATAAATTGTGTAGATTGCGTACAGGTTTAGGCATTAAGTAACTTTGAAATTAATAATATTAATTTTAATCAAAATGAAACAAAATTTAAACTAGACATGAATAAAATCAGAACTGACCACATGAATAGCGAAGAGAAACATGAGATAACAAAACTGCTCAGTGAGTATTCGGATATCTTTCATATGGACGATAAGCCACTAACCTTTACAAATGAAATAAAACATTCTATTCGAACAAAAGATGAAATTCCTGTATATGCAAAAACTTATGGATACCCCGAGGTACACAGAAAAGAAGTGGAATCCCAAATTCAGAAAATGTTAAACCAAAACATCATCCTCCCATCTCATTTTCCTTGGTCGTCCCCCGTCTGAATCGTACCAAAAAAATTAGATGCATCTGGAAAAGAAAATGGAGACTCATAATTGACTATCGTAAATTAAACGAGAAAACAATCGATGACAAATATCCAATACCTAACATCAACACTTTATTAGATAAACTCGGTAGATGCCAATATTTTTCAACTTTGGATTTAGCGTCAGCGTCAGGATTTCACCAGATTGAAAAGAATGTATCTGACATTTTGAATATTTAAGAATGCCTTTTGGATTAAAGAACGCGCCAGCCACCTTTCAAAGAGTGATGGACAATGTTCTTCGAAATTTAACCAACGAAATTTGTCTCGTATACCTCGATGATGTAATAATTTTTAGTACATCTCTACAAGAGCATATCCAAAATTTAAAATCAGTTTTTAATCGTTTGCGAAAAGCTAATCTCAAAATTCAACCAGTTAAGTGCGAATTTTTACGTACAGAATTCTCAAATTTAGGCCATGTAGTAACTCCAGATGGTGTCAAACCCAATCCGGATAAGATCCATGGTATTAAAGATTACCCCTTCCCAAAAACAACCAAAGAAATCAAGCATTTCTAGTACTGTTAGGCTACTACAGGAAATTTGTTAGAGATTTTGCCAATTTTGCTAAACCTTTCACGAAATGTTTAAAAAGGAGTGCCACTATTAAATACAGTGATCCCGGATATATTAATTGCTTTAACACCTGTAAAAATGTCATAATAAATGAAGCCATCCTTCAATACCCGGACTATGAGAAACCTTTTAACTTGACAACAGACGCAAGCCAATATGCCATCGGCATATATATTATCACAAGGACCTATAGGATCTGACCTGCCCATCGCATACGCGAGTCGAACTCTAAATAGCTCGAAAATAAACTATAGCACAATTGAAAAGGAATTACTTGCTGTCGTATGGGCTACCCAAAAATTTAGACATTACTTGTACGTATGGTAGAAAATTTAAAATTATATTCGATCACAAACCTTGGGTATATTTACATTCACTAAAAGAACCCCATTCAAAATTAATGAGATGGTGACTCAAGCTAGAGAAATACGATTATGAAGTAATTCATAAAAAAGGCTCTCTAAACAAAAACGCAGACGCATTATCACGCATTGAATTAAACATAAATACTTTAGAGCCAGATTCACAAAACCTTTACGATCTCATTGAAAATTTTAATGAAACTTATTTCAACCTCGACAATGACAAACAATTCTTAATTGTAGAACCAGACGAAGACGAAGAGCAGGATCTCGAAACTGACCAAACAATTGACTCAAATCCCGAACACTCTATTATAGGCATACTGAATCACCTATAAATTTTGGTAAAAACCAAATTTTTATATCCTAAGTTAAATACTCCCCTTCTAAACCAAAAATACAAAAAATTCATTGTGATAAAATGAGAATTCACCTCCAAATTTCTGAAATAGATTTTGAACAGGACACAGTGAATTTTATAAAAGAATATATTGCACCGAATGTGAAATGCTATCTATATTTTGATACAACCATTTATGAGAAATTTAGTAACGTACTACAAAATTATTTTAAAAACTCAGAAATTAAATTTGTCAAAAGCAACATAAAATTAATAGATGTAGAAGAAAAGGATGAAATCTTACAAGTAATAAAAAACTACCATGAATCTAAGACAAACCATCGCGGAATAAATGAAGTCCACACCCAAATTAAAAAACGATATTATTGGCCGAATCAGTTAAAAATCATTACTGACTTTATAAATCAATGTGAAATTTGTTTAGCTGCTAAATATGAAAGAAACCCTATCAAACCCAAATTAAATATTACTCCAACCCCCAATAAACCATTAGACATCATCCACATTGACACACTCTCTCTAAAAAATACCATATTCCTTACAATAATTGACGCTTTTTTAAATATGCTCAAGCATATAAAGTTACATCCACAAATGCTATACAAATTGCCAATAAATTGACAAGATTCTTCTCACATCACGGTATACCAAAATTAATAGTAGCAGATAATGGACTCGAATCCAAAAACAACGTCGTAAAAGAATTATTAAGCCTGCATAAAATCGTAATTCCTTTCATTTGCTTACAAAACCCAAATTCCAACGGGTTAGTCGAACGCTTTCATTCAACTCTGGTAGAGCACATTCGCTTATTCAATCTGCAGGAAAATTTCAAAAATGAACTAATTCAAGATAAAGTAAATTATGCAATCCTGGCTTATAACAATACGAATCATAGCACTACAAATCTAAAACCAGTCGAAATTATTAAAGGACACTTGGATACAAATTCCCCACTCGATATAGAACTTAAGAAACAAATAATGCAAGATTACATTCAGAAACATAAGGAAAAAACAAAATTAGTTTATAAAAATATTAATAACAAACTGCAGACAGATAAAACTAAAACTATTACTAAATTAAACGAAATTCGCGAAGAACTTCCCGACATACCCGAAAAAGTTTACTTTCAAAACAAACAATAGAAATTGACACAGAAAATAATGATAAAAAAACAATCTAAAATTCATCTTTCAAACATATAGAGACCGAGAAAATTAATTAACACATATCCGGCTATTCCAAGCCCCTCAACTTTACGCACACACTTGTAATAAATATCCAAGACATTACCCTAAACCCAGGACTACTGACAATTAACCTTGAACATGCGAAGTTACAAAAAACGAAACACACATTCGTACAGTTTTACGATTTAAACCCATTATGGATACAATATGAAAGTTTAAATATGCAGTACACAAATCTCAAACGCACAACAACAAAATCATAGAGTACCTGAAAAATAATATTAATGAAAAAATTTGCAATTTATCTACACACCCCAGAGCAAAACGAGGAATATTAAACGGTTTAGGATCTGTTATAAAATCAATAACAGGAAATTTAGATGCTGAAGATGATAACCGATACACATAAATTTTGAAAAATTTAAAAGAGAATCAATTTAATTTAAATAACCAAATTAAACACTAGTACTTTGTTAACCCCCAAATTATGGAATATTTTAATAAAACTATCGAAACAATGAAACGAAACGAATATATTTTAAAGTCAAAAATTGAACAACTTGTGCACATTATCATCGGAGGAATCAAAGATCATGATAAACTATTTATTAAAGATATTTACAATCAGTTAAACACTTTATACACCATGACATTTAATACTCTTCAAGATATAGAAAACTGTTTAACATTTTGCAAGCTCCACACAACGCATCCTAGTATTATCAAATCACATGACCTTTACAAAGAATTAAGTAAAATATCAAAATTCTATAACAATGAACTATCATTTGAAAACAATTCTGAAAACATGTTAGAAATCAAAAAATTAATCTCAATTAACTGTAAATTAAAGAAAAACAAAATTATATACTTTACTGACATCCCTATAAATTACGAAACCTCTTTTGAACTTATTCACCTTATCCCAACACCCACCAAACAAAATAAAGAATTTGTAACCATTATCCCTAACCACAAGTACATTCTGAAGTTAGAAAATGGCGACTTACGATTTTTGTATGATCTGTGTGTCCGCAATAAGAGAAACATTTACCAATGTCCCAACAAAATTAAAGATATCAGCCAAAATTCCTGCGAAAGGAGATTCATACTACAAAGCAAAGTGGAAATTGCCATTTTGTCAAATTAATCATAAAGAGAAATCACATTGAATAAATTGAAGAAATCAATCAATATCTAGCAATACTTCCTACTCCCGAAAACGTACAAGCCAAATGCAACCAGGGCGACAGTATAACCAACCTACAAGGCATACTCTTAATTAAAGAAGGTGAGTGCAAACTACTACAAAATTATGATTTAATTTTTAACCACGGCACATTTGGTGAACCAATGGTAATTGAAAACTTCGAAATTAACTACAACAATACAAAAATTCCCAAAGTGGCGATTGAACTAGATTCTATCTCTGAACTTAAACCATTAAATAACTTCGAAGATACAGAGTACTAAGAAGACCAAATCGAAACCGATAACATCAACTACCCAGTGTGGGCACTATATGTAATAATCATCACCGGTGCCGTCATCACCTTGCAGTCTACCTCCAAAAAACGTTCTTTAGATACAAAAAGAGAAAACAACCCAAGGCCGAAAACATTGAACTTCAACCGCCAACTTCACCCCTTAAATCGGTGCTGAAGCTACCCGATGAAGCCCAATTTTCGCGAGGGAGGAGTTACCGTAGCCTAAACCGCCAAATTGCAGTTCTCAGGCGCCGAACCCGACACCTAAGTTTCCTGTTTCCAGTTTACAGACTTTTGTGTAGTTTAAAGTTAGTCAGAGTTTAGAATCCAAATAGAAAACATTATAATAGAATAAATGTAATAATTTTCATTAAATAAATATTAATAAATTTTATGTGTAACAATTGATAGTTGGCAAGGTAAATTGTTATTTGTGATATCTTCAATTTTATTATTTTTATAACACAAAATATACTGTTTGTAGATAATGCTACCCCAAGACATAGCAGGAACTTTTGAAATATTGACCGCGGACAATAATTTTGAAAATGACGGTAATGCATCTAGTACTTCAAAAAATTTAGCGAAGAAACAGAAAACCGTATCCTATAAAGCAAAGTGGAGAAAAACACTTCCTAATTATGATAATTTGCCTATATCCCAAGAACATATACCAAAACATTTTACAAAAGAAACACTTTGCGGTAAATCACCTTCAGACATTTTCTTTTGTTATTTTGATAACGAGGTGTTTGAAATGATTTTAAAATTCTCTCTGAAGTACGCCCAAGATAACAATCGACACGATTTTACCATGGAAATCTGTGATATAAAAAAGTTTATTGGTATTATGATATTATCTGGTTACCATACATTACCTCGGTTGGATATGTACTGGAGTAGAGACGAAGATAAAGGAATCCAATTAGTAAAAGACTGCATGACACGGAAAAGGTTTCGCAATATACCGTGAGTATTTTTTAACGTGAAATATTGGATTTGTCATATCCATGGTTACGATTCGACATTTGATTGACAGCAATGCATTTGCGTGTCCCATTTAAAATGAAACATAGGGAACGAATTTGACATTTGAAAAAACGTCAGTAGAGGTTAATCTTGTTTAAATAATTATACCTGTTTTCTTAAAATTAAATTTAGTTGTAGAAAAATATTGTGTGCACTTTGTGCCCGAGTGAGTTTCTAACTTCGCCAAATTTCTTACAATATTTTAAAGTTTTAAATGAGACAAGCAAATACCTGCTGTCAATCAAATGTCAAGTCGTAACCTATAGAAAAATTCAGCGGTTATCTGTCATATTGACAAGATGTCATTAGAGGTTAATTTCGTTTAAATAATTATACCTGTTTTCTTAAAATTAAATTTAGTTGTAGAAAAATATTGTGTGCACCTTGTGCCCGAAATATGTTTAGTGCTCTCGAGTGGTTTTCTGACTTGGCTAAATTTCTTACAATATTTAAATATAATACATCTATCAAATTCGTTCTCTATGTTTCATTTTAAGTGGGACACGCAAATGCATTGCTGTCAATCACATGTCAAATCGTAACCATGGATATGACAAACCCAATGTTTCACGTTAAAAAAATACTCACGGTATGTAGGAGCACATGAGAATAAAAGCGACATGATGTTATTATAAGTTTACTGAAAGTTTTATGCCCGTATTCATAGTCAGTACTTCGCCTCGACTCATACTTGAGTATGCCTTGAGTACCAGATTTCGTTTCATAGTCGATACTTGTTTCTTCACTCGTACTTCGATCGAAGGTTTCCTTGAGGCGAGTTCCAAGCAAAAAAAAAAAAAAAAATAGGTAGACTTGATCAACATATAAAAAAAACTGTCAAACTGTCATTTCCATCACATATGACATCTATGTTAAATAATGAATCAAGAAAGATAATCACCAATTTTTAGAATTTATAGACAGAGTAGAAGAAGCCTTAATAATAACAATGAAAAATGGTTGCTTCAAGAAGATATATCCGTGATATGACTCATGTATCTGTAACCTGTGACATATATGTAGATGTCAAATATACGATTTGAGAGAAAAATATTAAAAATTTACAAATATACCAACTAAAATACTCCCTAGAAAACCGAGAATTCACGAAGTTTCGACTATGAAACATATGATGTGCTTGAGGTTGAGAACGACCGGAGTAATGCTTGGCCAAGTAATACTCAAGTACGAGATTGAGCATCGACTATAAATACGGGCATTAGATAATCCTAATCATCATAGAATCTATTTTGATAATTTCTTCTCCTCGTTCAAATTATTTCAATTTCTAACTTAGGAAAATATATGTGCTACTGGCACAGTTCGGCATAATAGAACCGAAAGATGTCTTTAGATATACCAAAAGACATGAAAAAGAAGGACAGGGGTTCAATTGATTACAGATGTGATTTAAATTGTAACATTTGCATAGTAAGATGGAACGATAATAATATCGTAATCATGATGTCTAAGCATCTAGGAGTAAATTATATCCATCAGGTCAAACTGTACGTTAGAAAATTAAAGAAGGACGTAAGTGTTCCCCACCCATTTCTAATAAAAAAATATAATAAGAACATGGGAGGTATTGACCTACACGATAATGGCATAGCTAATTATCGGATAAGAGTACGGGGAAAAAAGTGGTAGTGAGCCCTCTTTATAAATACCGTTGACAGCACCATTGTCAACGCTTGGAAAATTTATAATTTAGCAAATGACACTAAAATGTCACAGTTGGAGTTTCGGTCGTATCTTGCAATGGCACTGATAAAAACTGAGCAAGCTAGCGCATCTATAAATACTGGAGTTGAGCAGGGATTGGTTTCATTTTACAAAGGACGAGGCCGACCATCAAAATCGGAGCTTTCAGGCCAAATGAGAACAGACAATGTTGCTTACGCCATTATCCGTCATTCCAAAAAATTAAGAAAAAGGTGCAGAAAATGTCATACCAGACAGTATATACGTGTAAAAATGTAACGTTCACTTACATACTGCTTGTTTTGAAACTTTTCATAATATGTAATTGTTATATTTTTATGTTATTTATAGTTGTTAACAAAATAATACATTTATTTTTGTATCTATTTGCAAATAAACGCATAATACTTAAAAATTTATTTTGTTACTTTTACTCATAGATTCCGCCGTTGATGCGAAAACGCAACATTATTTTTTTCAAAAACTGCGAGAAAAACTGTTGTGTATTAAACTAATTTTACCTAAAATTAATATAAAATAAAATATTTTAAAATTTTATTATGAATAAGTATAAAAAAAAAAAATCGGGATATGGAAACCAAAAGTAATTTAATTGATTATGAATGAAGATACTGGTAAGAATTTTTACTGTTGCAGCCCCTTACAATCAATACAGGAGTCAAACAAGTCCGAAGGCTCAGGCGTAAGCTGCCATCATCTTAATATCATGGCGTACTCCAAAATACGAACCAAGAAGTGTCGAGACTATCGCCCAGTGATGAACTACCACCAGCTGGCACGGCAAAACCATGCATTCGTAGGAAAATACGTTGAAGTTACAAGCCATCAGCGTCAGTCATGAGCGCCGAAGCCGACAACTTCCAATCTAATAATATCAGGGTACGACCAGTTGTAGACGAAATAGCACCTGAAGCCGGAGAACTAGGACCAGCTATCTATAATAGCAGTCGTCATATATTTTTTAGATATATGACTAAGTTAAGGAGGGAAGGGTTGTAACAGTGGTGGCGGTAGTGGCATGGTTAAGTATTGAATGTGTTATATCAAATGTACTCGTTCACATCAAAAAATTAAGAAAATTAACAGTAGCGCACTGGCAACGGCAGCGGTAGAAGTTCTCAATTTCCAAACAGTTTTGACCTTTATTGACATCTGATGAAACATGACTTACCATTTTTGCTTATTTCAACATCAATTTGCGTCCAGGCATTTTCGTTTTTATATTATTTTTAAATTCCTATAATCTCTTATCCCATACAACGATGTGTTTGTGGATAAGGGTGTTTAATTTGTCATCATCCATATGACAGATGCCTTTTGTGCAAAAATAAAATGTCAGCTATTGCTACCAGGCTTATTCTGAATAAACTTTCTAGTAATTGTAACAGTACAAAAAATCTACAGTACTTAGATTTATAATCATTTGTTATATATAATTAATTAATGACGAAATGGAATTTTGTTTACTGCATGTTAGTATAAGTCTTGCGGGCTAATGTGGTTTTCACTTGTGGAATTTGACTTAGCTGGCTTTACCTTCAAAATTATTCGTAGCCGGGCAAAGCAACTTTCATTTGGGAAATGCACTTCAACCAATCAAAGTTTGCGTTCGATAGAAAGAGATAGGAGATTTACGGATTGATACAAACGTTTAAATACGTTAGGGCTGGTAATTTTTAGTTGGTCCAGAGAATTAAGTGTGACTTGGAAGATGTTTGGCCGTAAGTAATCCATTTCATTTGATTGTTTCTTTAATTGTACTTGTTGATATTTTGTTGAATTGTACGCATTTGGGGATTACTAAAGTTCGCCTTTTTTTAACTTGTAATTGTATTATCTAATTTGGTTAATTTTCGATTATCTGTTTTGTGGAGCTTAATCCCAATAATTTGAACTTTCTTAACTTCAAATATCCATTACCATTATGTCATATTGTATTTATATTTATATGTTTAATTAATATAGTTATACATTAATTTAAACTGCCTTTTTAAATCGTTCATTCCATTTTTTCTGTGATAACCTGGTGAGAAATCCAAAATTAAATAGTTGTTGCCGTAAGCTTAAATAAATAAATAAATATATCATCACGGTATATTACCCATTTCTGGGTGTGCCAGTATCTACAACACATGTAGACATCGGTAATGATGACGATATATTTTACCGTGTGGGCGCTTACCAGGCGTCACCTCACGGGCACTCATAGCTGGTGTGGAGAGTGCACCAAAGGGGCACTTTTGTTCCATTTAAAATTGGAAATATTTGGCGTCTGTCGGGATCGAACCCGGTTCCCCCAGGTTCGCGACCAGACACTCAGGCACGCGGCCACGGGACCCCATAAAGCTTTGGAATTAATAATTATTAAATCAGTAGCACTACGTGTTACATAATTTAAAATAAAATATTCCTAGAAACTATAATTTGAATGGGCCGAATTCAGCACTCGTCATTAACTTAGTGATCGGGTCTGGTATTCATGGAAACATATTGTATCTTCTTTATATTTATGTAGTATTATATAAGTTTCTCTTGATTTTGTTATTTTTAGAGAAGCTTCTTTAGCTAATGTAGAGTGCTGAATTCGGTACAATAATTTTTCATTGTGAACGGTAATATTTTTCACTGAGAATTTCGTTCACTACCGCTGCCACTAATTGTAGCATTGCAGCTAATTGTTTTTATTCTGAATGGGCCTTTATATTTCACCTTCCTTTCTATGTCAACTTCCACAGGAATTTTTTTGTCGTTACGCTATATAAGCGAAAAAGCACGGCCGTCACGCAGTGCATCCGTGTTACGGTCGTGAATGCGCATTTACTTATTCCGAGTAAAAATGAATATATTTTTTATACACGACTGCACCTATTCCATCTTGCGACTATGAGTACGCATTTATTATATTATTGTATTGTGGACGAAAGAAGGCGTGCAGCCGTGCTTGTTCGCCAAACGGGCCCGGTGTAGCCATGCTTTGGCGTAGCCGTATTGCGGCCGCATGCAGTGTATATTTTACCGAGCCAAAAAAATTACACTCGGAAGCAACTCTGGTTCCGGGACTGTTTAGCGAAGAAGCACGGCCGCACGTCACGGCTGTCGCGTTTCGGTCGTAAGTGCGCACTTTTCATTTTTACCTCTCGCTAAGAGACGTATTGAAATCATGCTAAAAATCGCATATGCAGATTTTAGTGACTAAGCACGTTTTAAGGTCCCTAGAATCCGTTTATAACATTTTTACGATAAAATCCGTGTGTGTGTGTATGTATATGTGCGTGCGTGTGTATGAATCTTGTAACCAGGGTTTCTCAAATACTCTAAAGGCAACGCCACATAGCTTATGTTATATCAAGTACTATGTCGGAAAATGATTTTTAATTGTAGCCGATTAGAAGGCATATGCCAAATGTCCATACTATTTTGTCATGATATGACATAAAACTATAATGAATCTCTACATTCATGCTATGTTAAAATATTGATGCTAATTATGGCTTACATGATTGTCATTGACAAAACAAACAATGTGTTACCTTAAGACTTAACGTTAAATGTTACCATACTCTATCTCTGATGCTACTACAAGAATTTTTTAATTTTTACTTCCTTGTACGAAGTAAAGGAAGTATTGTAATCGCGAAAAATTTCCAGATTTCAACGGAAATATCCATTTTGACTAATTTCGGCGTGACGTCTATACGTACGTACGTACGTATGTACCGTACGTACGTATCTCGCATAACTGAAAAACGGGAAGCCGTAGAAAGTTAAAATTTTGTATTTAGGACTGTTATAACATCTAGTTGTGCACCTCCCTTTTTGGTCATTACATAACTTTTGGAAGTGGTACTTTACTTGAAGCCTATAATAGATTTTAATGAAAAACTATATTAAAATATAATCCAAAAGTTTTCAAATTTGGTATATAGTACTCTTATATCAATGGGAATAACATAATAGATTGTAGTTAAAATGGTTTACCCGGAACTGGTACTTTACTTGAAGCCTATCATAGATTTTAATGAAAAACTATATTAAAATATAATCCAAAACTTTTCAAATTTGGTATATAGTACTCTTATACCAATGGGAATAACATAATAGATTTTAGTTAAAATGGTCTATCCGAAAGTGGTACTTTACTTAAAACCTATAAAAGATTTTAATGAAAAACTATATTAAAATATAATCCAAAAGTTTCCAAATTTGGTATATAGTACTCTTATATCAATGGGAATAACATAATAGATTTTAGTTAAAATGGTCTATCCGGAAGTGCTACTTTACTTAAAACCTATAAAAGATTTTAATGAAAAACTATATTAATATATAATCCAAGTTTTCAAATTTGGTATATAGTACTCTTATATCAATGGGAATAACATAATAGATTTTAGTTAAAATGGTCTACCCGGAAGTGGTACTTTACTTGAAACTTATAATAGATTTTAATGAAAAACTGTAATAAAATATAATCCAAAACTATTCAAATTTCAATGAGAATAACATAATATATTTTGGTTAAAATAGTATAACCGAAAGTGATACTTTACCTGAAGCTGTTATCAGTTTTTCTTGAAAAAAAATGGTGTTATTTTGATTTTAATAATAAATGCTTCAAATAAAAGTTTTAGAGAATTGAATTCTGCGTCGAAAACATCATGTATGATTAAATTAGGTCTTTGTATAAGCGAGATATGTAAATTTAAAAATTATATACTTTTTGGTTTCTGTAATTAAGTTTGCCATGAATTAGGACAAAAAATAAAGAATTTAATGTCAATGTCAAAATATGTCTAGTACGTGTAATTTTATGATTGGGTCTGTTATAATACATATTTTAATTATTAACCAAATATGTATAGTGTAATAGGCGTACAAGGAAGTCATGTGGTGTCCACAACAGATATTTTAAGAAATAAAATTAAGAATTTTTAAACAACTGAGACATCATTATAATCCTTAGACGTTGTATTTCATAACTATACAGAAACATTTTACCATTCTTTTACAATTTTGACAAAAATTAAAAAATAGTTTTTAAAATAAGTGCAATGTGTACAGAAACAACATAACTTGAGGTAGTGTTTCACCTTTTATCTCTGAAACTACTCCAAGATTTTTAAATTTTTTTTTGTATGTTGTCAGTGAGTATTAGTTGAACAACATACTGAATATTATTAAAATTGATCTTCATTTTCTTGAGTTATTTTAAAATATTTGTAATATATGTTTTCTTCTTTTAAGAAATATGGATAAGAATTTTTAAACAATTATTGAGACATCATTATAATCCTTAAACGTATTTCATAACTATATAGAAACATTTTATAACTCTTTTATAATTTTGACAAAAAATGACAAAATAGCTTTTTAAAATAAGTGTAATGCGTATTCCCTATTTGAGGTAGTGATTCACCTTAAGACATGTTTAACTACTAATTCCTCAAACGGACATAAATAGGAAGAGCTGATTGGGTGTTGGTAACAAATGGACAATCGGAATGTAGTAAAAATCTTCTTAATATTATATTTTGAAAATTTATGTTATTACAAATAATAAAGAAAATAAAATTCTAAATCTGATGAATTTAATTTTTTTATTATATCTTTTATAGATTTAGAGACAAAGAATAAATTAATTTAATAAATCACAGTCCAAAATATACCAAGGAACCAGTTGACAAATTCAAATGTTTCTAACATAGTTTGTAAATTGTAATTGACAGATAAATGTCAGTGTCAAAAATCAACAGTTTTAGTGGCATTACTGAAAACTTTTCTGGGAAGTATATTTAACCATTTTTATTGTTTTATTAATTAAATATATAAAATTATAGGTAAAATGCTTATGTCCATAAGAAATAAATACTGCCAATCGTATTAACAAATTGTAAGAATCTCGGACATTTAGAAACTGCCTCATAGAATGAAAGAATAAAATTAGAAATGTTAAATGCAGTCAATAAATAAAACAATATTTGGGTAAAGTTCTGCATTTTTTTTTTTATTATTATAAAACGACATTTCGATAGCGAAATGAAATACTTATACATATAACAAAATTAAATTGGTACGAAGTATTATGCTGGCCACAACAGATTTTTACCTCTCGCTAAGAAAGGTATTGGATTCATGCTAAAAATCGCAAATCCAGATTTTAGTGAATAAGCAAGTTTTAAGATCCCTAGAATCCGATTATAAAATTTTTACGATGTGTGTGTGTGCGCGTGTCTGGATGTTGGAAGGACGATTCCGCAGAAACTATAATACTTAAGACCTGTTCCTGTATTCCTCAATTAAATATTTAAAAATATAAACAAAATGCATGTATCCATAAGAAATACCGCCAATCTTGTTAATGAATTGGAAGAATGTCCGACATTTAGAAATTTCCTCATAGAATGAAATAGTAGATATAATTAGAATTTTTTGTCTGCACAAGAAATGTTAAATACAATAAATAAGGCAATAATTGGATAAAGTTCTTTAATTTTTTATTATAAAACGATCTTTCGACAGCGAAGTGCAATACTTTTTAATTATTGTATTTGCACAAGGCGTGTTGCCGTGCTTTTTCAATAAACAGTCTCAGGGTAACTACAACAAAACGTGCGACCGTGTTACGGCCACAGTGCAGCTGAATATCATTTTTACTTGGAACAGGCCATAGTGTTTAACCAGTAAACCACTACCGTACCGCTACTGTCTACTATTAATTATTACTTATATCTACGAGGAGGGCCGAAAAATAACGAGAATTATTTTCTGACGGGTGGTAGGGCGCTAGTTCTGACTTCTCCGGCTACGTGCCTTCATTTGACTCTGATGTCTAAGCATCATCTTTATGGTAACATCTGGACGGTTATCGTGATTTTTTTCGTTTGAGGTGTTCCGCGATTTTTTTAAAGCAAAATTACTTCAATAGTTATTTGTCAAATATTTATGGAAATAGCTTTTAATTTTACATTTTTTTTTATTGCATAATTTTTTAATGCAAATTTTCACAATTTTTGATTTTTTTATATGTGAAAAGCCGAAACCTAGAAAATAGTTGCAGAAAGCAATTCAGGCATTGTTTCGTTATCCCATTCGCCACCATGCGCTCATGTTCAAATTTCTAGCTCATGTTGAATAGGTAATTTATGTTTTAATATACTATTAGGCAGGCCCAATCGAAAATTTAAATCTAGTATGTAGATAGTTTCGAAGACTTTCGCGGCAATGATTGTAAGAGTAATGCAAAAAAATATCGGATGTTCAATAAGTCTATGTCCTGGTTGGCTGTGGGCTGTGAAACACATGTCTGTCTTTATTCATATAATTTAATAGGGATAATGTGGGAACTAGATTAAATTTCGTGATAATTTTTATTGGGCTTTGAGTATGCATACGTATGTATGCTGCAGCTTGTTGTACATTACAAAAATACGGACGTTTCGGCCATTGATATGTGGCCATCTTCAGCTACAATATTATTTTTTTCTAATTATAAAATAGTACATACAATAAAATACATACTTACCATAATGAGGTTACATTCGATTTACATGTGTCAATAATTAATATAACTTTGCGGCGATACATATTGCCAAATTGTATTGGCTATTAATGAAGCTAAAAATCATTTAGCCATAGTAGCAACATACAAAAAATCAATTGACAAAAAACACTTTAAATTTTGGTAATATTATTTTAATCCAAAGATGTTCGACAATGTACTCGTACTTGCGTTGATCAGCTGATATTTGCTTGATTTTGTTCTTAATATTACCAAATACGTATGTTTAATTTCGTTGAATTTGATTCACAACCCATGGCTAACCAGAAGTGGGATCCCGTGACAACGCTATGATAGCGTGGCGAAAAAAATCACAACCGCGGAAGTTGATTGGGAAAGGAAGGTGAAACGTAAGGGGTATTTTTCCCTACGCTATCATAGTGAAGTCTTGGGATCCCACCCCAGGACGTAAAGACTTATTAAATACCATCAACATCATCTATACTCGTAAATCATTTACCTACATGTTATATTCACAGTAAATGTGTACATTTTTTTTTTCGGTATACCGTTTTTGAAATTATGTCTGTATTTCCAAGTAAAAATGAACGAAGCAACTTGGTCCTAACGAAAAAGGATGCTCAGTTGCATTGCGACCGCAACGCGGTCCTATCCCACAGGCACACACCAGCACTAGATCTACTAGTAGCACACGTGCACAATACACTAATTAAAAATCTGTTGTGTCCAGCACAAAACCATCCGCCAATTCGATGTATTTTGTACAAATCCAATACCAAAAGTTCCTTGAAAAAGATTCTATATACCCTGTTTCCTTTGAAAATATTCTATAAATCCAATAAAATTATAACACGAGCGTAAATTATGTAAATTGCACTTGACACTTCCTCCTTCAGATTTCCCCTATTTTATTAGAGATCGCTGTTTCTTACTCTTCTCTTTTACTCATTCCTGTTCCAACGTATCTTCTTCAAACAGTTCTTTCTCTCCCAAATCTTCAGCTTCACAGTCTTTTCATCTTCACTTTCGCCTTCCTCGTACTCCCGACATTGAAATTTCCAATCTTGAGGCGAGGCTGCAATTGTAAGTAATTTGCGAGGGACATTCTGTCACTTATATCACTTTTTGACCCTATACTTTCCACTTTGGTTTTGCACTTGACACTGACATCTGTAAATTATTTTTTTTTAATATATCTACTGTTTCCATAATTTTAGCAAAGCTGACTGATTTTTGAAAGTTAATTTCTCTATAACTCTGTATCTACTGGTATAGAGAATTAGATATTCTTTCATATTGATAATCACATAAAATGTCGAAAAATATTTAACTGCGTTTTTTTAAGAAAAACTGTTAAGAACTTCAAATAAGGGTACTTCCGGTTGACCAATTATAACCAAACTCTAATCAGCTCTTCATATGGTTGTAAAGAAGAGGTAACGAAAGAAGCATAATTTTTAGAATTGTAGTTTTGAAGTTATCGTCGGAGAAAATTTTGATACACACAACACATACACACACGGACACACACAGACACACACGGACACACACACACATACACACACGCACACAGACACACACACGGTGACGGAAGGTAAAAATGTGTATGTACTCACGGCCGCAGCACGAATAAACTGCGTTTGCGTTGTGACCGTGCTTATTTGACAAACGACCTGATGCAGCCGTAATGTTGCAGTCGATAAAAATTAGTTCATTTTTACTTGGGGCAACAAAGCACGGCCGTGCTTGTTCGCTAAACCGACTCCGTGCAGTCGTGTTACGGCCGTACTGAGTAGGTACTAAGGCCCGTGGTCGTAGTGCAACGGACATCATTTTTACTTGAATTTCTTGTACTTTTATTCCTCATTTTCGAGGGAACCTTATTCTAAGGCTATGTCGATGTTGCATTTTGGCATTTAGTCTTTAGTCCAGTCATTTGGTAGAAAAATAAGGGTTTATTCCACAAAAGTTCGGGTATTTTTGATTTTTGAATATATTATATATTTAGGGGTCCTAATAAAAAATGCAAGTTTTCCTCCTCGGGGACCTTCGGGAAGCACTGCCAACTTGGGAAAAAAGACGCAAAAAAGCGGGTTTTTTCTAAATATCTCTTCACCTATTTGCATTTGGTCAAAAATAGTTATTTTTGAATTTGTTTAGAATAAAATTTCCTACAATTTTCATTTAATACATTTTCTTCTATAACCAATAGATAGCGAGCTACAGAGCTTCAAGCAGAACTAATTTTTGAAAATTTCCCTAATGCTTCATTTAGATCATATTTTATTATATTTTTTATTTTATTTTTTCAAATTACTTCTTATTATTCATTAATTATTAGTATTTAACTACTATACATACATATGTTTATTGTTTATTGTTTTATTTTCATTCTAAAGACGTTTTATAGTCCAGGAAATTTATGATTTTACCTCAAAGTAATTACAAGAAAAGCTTTTATACGGAATCCTAGGTATCCAGAAAACGAGCTGAATAGCATATCAAAAATTTTCGGATATCGGAGCACGGGAACCTCCCGCCAATTGGGAAAAATGGCGGCAAATTTATGTTTTTGGCCATTTGCTCAAAACATTTATGAAAGGTATTAAAATTACTTAAAAAACAAAAAATATTATATATTTAATACATAGTCTCATAGATTTCACTATTTATAACAGTTTGCATTAGTGGCATCGAAAAAAATAAATTATTGATGCCTTTTTTTATAATAATTGTCAATGTTTTCCTGCATTTTTTTATTTTTTCATCCACCACTCTGATCTTGCTAAAGATAAGACAACGCGGTATGAAAATTTAAATTCAGCATGAAATTCTCTTGCACAATTTTTTCCGATGAGCAATTTGCGAGTTACTAACAAATTAAACTCACATGAAATTCCTTTAAAATTTATAACATCTGAAAATCGGCTCATTTCTCAATTACTCATTCAAAATTTCGACACGATTAAAGATGAACAATATTACGGGCCAGTTGCAGAAAGCGTTGTCAGATATTTGACATCATGTCAGATCAAAGTACTCGTTGCAGAAAGCAATCTGACGCGACGTTAACTGACGTTATGACAGAATAATGTGACAGCGCGTTTAACGCGTTGTCAAGTGAAAAATCTGTTGCAGAAAGCTCTGACGCTGACATTATATATATATATATATATATATATATATATATATATATATATATATATATATATATAAATATTTCGTGTTATGTAGAATAGAATTATTCGAAAAGAATTCCGGTATATTCCTGCCGAAACGGGTACACCCCAAATCAAAGAGGGTAATAGCATCGCTCACATCACATCATCACTCGTCCCACAGTCGTTTCAGAGTATGAAACAGAAAAATTACATGTTTTTCATAGGCTTTAAGATTGAAATTGGAAACAACTCTCACCGGCAATTTCTGCCGAAAATCTTCCACTAGAAGATTTTATCATTCCCGAAAATGATAATGTTGAGTAATACAAGCACACGGCAATATTGCTATACGAAATATGTTAGTGACAACAACTTTGAAGATACGAGTAGTTGAACCGAGGAATATAATTATTTATAGTTTTGTTAATTTTAAACATTCCACGATCACAATAGTAACTAACGCGCTAAAGTTAAATTATAATGTTTATATTATATTTTATTAAAATAAATTATACTTTATTACTTGTACTTTTATTTAGACTAATATTTTTATTTCTCGGTTATGTTGTATAGAATAGTTCAGATGTATATTATTACTGTCAAGATGATTTAGATTTAAACTTCAAAATAGTACCATTTAACAAATTATTCCTAGAAAATCACTAAACTCGTGACAGGTAACACTGTTGTCAGATTGTATTTTTATCTGACGTGGTGTTAATGTCACGTTAGTTAACAAAACCTTATTTTTTGTTTGGGTAACGCCGTGGGTAACGCTTAACGCATTAAAAATCTGACGTTATGTTATATCTGACGCGATGTCTACTAATCACGCTGTTACATTTTGTTTCTGCAACCGGCCCTCAGTATTTAATATGTGTCAAAGTGGTTGATGAGAAATTGAGAAATGCGCCGATTTTCAGATGTTTAAAATCTTAGAGGAATTTCATGTGAGTTTAATTTGTTACTAACTGACAAATTGCCAAACGGATAAAAATGTGTAATACTTGATATGAAACTATTGTTTTCATCAAACTAGCTGCATTAAGATTCACACTATTATAGCCGAGACAGACGACAAAAATTAATGATCATTAACGGTTAGTTATAAGGTGCATTCTTTTTACACACAATCTCAGTTCATCTCAGCTCACTTCAGTTGTCTCAGTAATTTTGACAGTTCTATTTGTCCCAACTGTGATGAGATGAAGTGAGGCGGATTCCTCCCCCATTGCCGATACTGAGCTACCTAGCAGGGTAATGCTTGTTGGGTGTCTCACCTCAGTTGAGGAGTGGGGGTCTTTTCCACGTATTTTTTTATTTAAAAATGAATATTTCAGAAAGTGTTAATGTTGATGATTTAATATTAATAAGTGAAATTGTATTTCTTCAATTATAAATTTAATAAATAAATTGAATTGTTTTATGATGTTATTTGCAATGAAAATTCGTACAAGGTAGATTTATTCTTTGACATTTCATCGTCTTAGGAGGTCCACCTTGTTAGACAAACAAAATGAAAATGTCAAGATACTGATAAATAAAACATATGATAAACAGGTATTCCGTTCTTTCTCTAAAATGCGTTCTATTTGCTAAGCAACTATCTCAGCTCACCTCACTTCAATCTCACCTCACTTTGAGAACAAGTGAGGTGAGATATTGGTAAAAAGAATGCAGCTATAGTATGCGTACCTTAAGGTCAGACTGTTGACAGATGTCAAAATTGCGTCTATTTACAAACCAGTAAATATAGACTGTAGTAAGCTCGTGCTACTTATTGTTTTGTATTGTACAAGTACAATACAATAAGCAGTACGTGCTTACTACATTAAATATTTTTTGGTTTGTTAATAGACCCAATTCTAACATCTGTCAATAGTCTCAACTTCAGGTGCGCATACTATATCTAACTCTTAAAGATCATTAATTTTTGTCGTCTGTCTCGGCTATTAAAAACATTATTCAATTAACTAACGACTTTAATTCATGTACCTACAGTGTTAAATATTCATGCTTTTTTGAGAGGTTGGGACATAAACCAAGAATTTGCACTTTGATTATTTGATTTATTTAAGAATGTCTATGCTAGAAGAAAATTAAGGTTAGGTAGATTAGTTTCTACATATATACAAGGTGTTCCATTTAAGTGTGCCACCATTGCTGCCTCGAGAACCATAAGAGCTACGAGGTTGGTTAAATTAGCACAGAACCACCATTTTACAAGACTATTACAATGAGCAAATAATTTTTTTTTTTTCGAATAGTGGTTCTCAAAATACGGGACACAACTTTCTTATTTTAAATGGGAACATTTTTTTTTTAGGTTATTCGGTAGAGTATTTTTTTCTGAATTCAACGATATAAACATATCATATACTAATATAACAAAATAACTGAGAAAAATGCATGTTAAATTTATGTGTATTTCATTTATATCTGGCTGAAACAAGAGTGCTATGGATAGAAAACAATTGGACATATTGTTCTGTCTAACATTGTTCCATTATTTGTTGTTAAATTTTATGTTCTTAAACCGTCAGTTTTAAGAAGAAAATGAATAATTTTACTCCGATGAAAAAGTTGACATGTTCGAAGTGTACATTTTGTGTCATAAAATGCTCGAGATGCAGTTAACATGTACAGAGAACGGTATCCTGATAGAGAAGTACCCGGACGACGATTTTTCAGGAAACTAGAAACAAGACTTCGTGCGAATACTCAGACATTCAATTGTAAGCGAGTGCGTGTTGGAAATAATATATTGAAATTGATATTTTGGCATATTTTGAAGCAAATCCAACAGCCTCTATAAGAATGGTTGCTGCCGAGTGCAATGTAGGTGGGGCCACAGTTCATCGCTATTTAAAAAAAATATAAGTATAAACCATATAAATACCATAAAATCCACCATCTTCATCTTGGTGACCATGAGCGAAGATTAGAATTTTGCTATTTATTACTTAATGAGGGATATGAAATTTTAAAGAAAATAATTTGGACCGACGAAGCCAATTTTTCAAATAATGGAATGTTCAACAGGCACAATACATATTACTGGAGTCGCGTCAACCCAGAGATACAGGTTTTCAAGAAAAATTTAGTGTTAATGTATGGTGTGCCATTTTAAACAATCGCGTTTACTGTTATACGAGTATGTACGAGGGTACGCTTACTGGCGCTCGATATTTAGAATATCTCAGGGACATGGTAGACAATATTTTGGATGATCTGCTGTTATTAGTATTGCGAGACGTATATTTCCAAGAAGATGGAGCACCAGCTCACAACTCTCATCAAGTAGTCGAGTATTTAAATAATTATTTCCCAAATCAATGGATTGGTACCAATGGTCCAATAGCGTGGACCGCAAGAACCTCTGACTTAAGCCAATTGGATTTCTTTTTATGGGGCTATCTAAAAGACAAAGTTTATGCTACAGTACATCCCGACGTTGAAAATTTAAGAAATAATATAGAAGATGTCATCACTAATATTGACAGGAGAACATTAAGAAAAGTTAGACATAGTTCATTTAAAAGAGTTCAATTATGCATTAATCAGAATGGGAGAAATTTTGAACAATTTTTATAATTTAATATGTATTAATTTTAATATTATTGTAGTTACACCATTGTTTGATTTGTTTATTTTTCAATTGTTTTCTATCCATAGCACTCTTGTTTCAGCCAGATATAAATAAAATACATATAAATTTAACATGCATTTTTCTCAGTTATTTTGTTATATTGGTATATGATATGTTTATATCGTTGAATTCAGAAAAAAATACTCTATTGAATAACCTAAAAAAGAATTCCCATTTAAAATAAGAAAGTTCGGTCCCGTATTTTGAGAACCACTGGTCGAAAAAAAATTTATTTGCTCATTGTAATAGTCTTGTAAAATGGTGGTTTTTTTGCTAATTTAACCAACCTAGTAGCTCTTATAGTTCTCGAGATAGCAATGGTGGCACACTTAAATGGAACACCTGCATAGTTCTAGTTATTTGCTAATGGTAACAGATGGCGTTGGCAGATTTAATTAAAAGAAATTCAGTATTCAGTTTTATTTATTTATTAATATTGAACGATGAATTGCGGTGACTAACGTTTTTGTAGGTACTCATTATTACAAAGCAGCTTTATTTATTAATGGCCTGTTAAAACTTAAAAATGTGGGTGTTTATTACTTTACTCGGTGCGGTAAAATGAGCGCATGTGTAAAATCGCAACTACCATAGATGTCAACAACACAGAACAAGAAAGAATGAGTGGAATATAACAATTCTTTCTTGTTCTGTGTCAACGATGAGTGATTCTTATGTTTACAATTCAGGAGAACAAAAAGAATATTTGTCGTTATCGATCGGTGCATGATGATATGGACGGACCTTTTTCCATTATTTTTTTTTTGTACCTAATGTATATTAATTTATATATCGCAATTAAATTTCATTTTAAAAAATACCACAGAAACAGAAGCTTTCTTTTCCCGGATTCAGAAAAAAAAAGATACTTATGTATGTATGTAAAAAGTTTATTTCAACAAAATTGTTTCTTGTTACATATTTGGTTTACAATAAATAAATATATGGGTGCTGTTATAGGACCAAATGTCCTCTTCAGCATATGATTTTAAGTTTAAAAATGCACAAAAAAAAGAAAAAATATTTATACATAGGTTAAATAAATGAAATGAATATATATATATATATATATATATATATATATATATATATATATATATACAGGGTGTCTCTTAAATAGAGGGACATGGCTTAACCACAGATTCCTGAGGCTAAAATAAGACGATTTAACCAAACTTGCTTCTACCGGAAAGTGTACCATTTAGGCAGAAATCTGCTTCAAAGTTCTTCGAAAAAAAAATTATTTTGCTTATAATAATCCGACGCTTTATTCGATTTGGATGAAATTTGGTATGACAGTTTATATGGTTATAAGTCATCTTTTAAGGTGATACTTGTTATTATTAGTGAACCACTAGTGTATGAAACTTAGGTCTCCCAACATTAATTAGACCGTAACTTTTTAATGGCAATGCCGAAAACGTGAAATTATTTTTCTTCAAAAAGATACATTCAATAGTAAACTTTTCTCTCTCTGTGTAATTTGTGATATCTGTTACGGTTCACACAGAAAAAAATAAAATCTGAGTGTCTGCACTGCTAAATTTTTAAAATAAATTTAATCTAGCAGACTATCCAAATGTCAAACAAGTAATTTTTAATGACAGTAACAATTGTTTTACGGGTTGTCAAAAATTTTCTTCGCAATATTCTTAAATTAGTAACATCCGTTTGTTCGGCCTAATAGTATTTTACTACCATTATTATAAATAAGACGATTACATATCTCAGCTAACTCCTAAATAAGTTGTGAAGAGTGACAACTCGTTACTGTCATTAAAAATTACTTGTTTGACATTTGGATAGACTGCTAGATTAAATTTATTTTAAAAATTTAACAGTGCAGACACTCAGAATTTATTTTTTTCTGTGTGAACCGTAACAGAAATGACAAATTACACAGAGAGACAAAAGTTTACTATTGAATGTATCTTTCTGAAGAAAAATAAATTCACGTTTTCGGCATTGCCATTAAAAAGTTACGGTCTAATTTATGTTGGGAGACCTAAGTTTCATACACTAGTGGTTCACTAATAATAACAAGTATCACATTAAAAGATGACTTATAACCATATAAACTGTCATACCAAATTTCATCCAAATCGAATAAAGCGTCCGATTATTATAAGCAAAATAAATTTTTTTTCGAAGAACTTTGAAGCAGATTTCTGGCTAAATGGTACACTTTCCGGTAGAAGCAAGTTTGGTTAAATCGTCTTATTTTAGCCTCAGGAATCTGTGGTTAAGCCATGTCCCCCTATTTAAGAGACACCCTGTATATATATATATATATATATATATATATATACACATGGATCTACAGAAATTATTAATAAATATTAATATGTAGTGTGGATTATATTATATACATTGTGTTTATTTTATTAATTAATTTCTGTATATCAAGGGGGTTTCGTCTAATAGGTCTTGCAGGTCTTGGGGTGGATCGGCGGCGTCGCAAAGATACTTAGAAGCATTCAGCAATTTATACAAATTAATAATATTACCTATACAGGCGAAAAATAGATCAATACTACTATTATGTTTTTTTTTTTTTATTCCTATGTGTACAGGTTAAAAGAAGGTCAGTTGGTCAATATTACTTTCACACTTTTTCTATACCCTAATACTCATGTATAAACGTCAGTGGCATTTGTGAAGTTTTGTATGACATATCATGTGAGTTGAAACCGCATATTGAAATCTTCCGTAGTTTGAACGAGACCCCGAGATATATTTGATAATTTATTACGTTTTACATCATGACGTCAAATATTGCAATAGTTCGGAAGCAAAGTGCGCTCTTAATTACATTGCATGACTTCGAAACTCATAAGATCGCGTTAAGCGAATTGGTAATTATATTTTGGAATTTTGATTACCAGAAATTGTATTAGTAATCATTCTAGAATTTGCAAATTTCAATAAATATTATTTGATATCGTGACGTTTATAGGAAGCTCTATATTGATAAAATTTTATATTTTCTCTCAAAAAATTACACTCACACCTGTAAGATTTTGTATACGTATCATATTGCACGTTAAAATAACACGTCATTAAATTTGGAAATTCTATGCACGAACATGAACCTTACTATCAAAATACGAGTACAAAAGACCAAGATTCAATTTTTACATTGATTTTTTCTGTCAATTATATTTAGATTTAAAAAATCTGATGTGGGCAGCTCAATACCTTCCGTCAATTCTATGTACTTTGTACAAATTCCATACCGAAAAGGTTCATTGGAAAAGATTCTATATATCCAGTAAAATTATAACACGAACATTTTACTGATTTCTACAAATTCTATACTGAAAGTTCATTGGAAAAGATTCTATAAATCCAATATAATTACAACACGATATTTGTCAATTAGAATAGATCAGCAGTTTCCATGATTATATCAAAGCTGGCTGATAGAAGGAAAATGTATAATCAAACCGTAAAGACAATGAGGTATTCTTTCATATTGATAATTATATAAAATGTCAAAAAATGATATTTAACTGCAGTTTTTTCAAGAAACACTGTTAAGAACTTCAAATGAGGGAACTTCCGGTTGACCAATTATAACCACACTACAATCAGCTCATATGGATGTAGAAAAGAGGAATAAGTACACACACACACACACACACACACACACACACACACACGCACGCACGCCCGCACCCAAACACACACACATCATCGTGAAACTAGTAAAATCGTAATTTATGGACCCTAAAACGTGCTTATTCATTAAAAATTCACCACCGAATTTTTTCACCGGACAATACATACCTTCTTTACCTAAAGGTGACGTAAAGTAAAAAAGCACGGTGTAAGGTCCCTAAAACATTTTGACGATGATGTCTGCGAATGTGGGTTTGTGGTTCGGTGTGGAAAAATAAATTTAAATATAATTTATTTGAAATCGTCACTAAAATCGTCGTTTAAAGCTCAGAAATCGGATATAAAATAATCCATTATACGTCGATTTCAAGTTATCATGCAATTGCAGTGTTGCCAACCTTATGCTAATTGCTGTACATGCAAGATAATTTGAGCAAGTGTACGAGGTACAATAGTAAATTTGTACGTAAAATTACAAAAATATGTAGAAGAAGAACAAACTAAATAATTCCGACAAATAAGTTCCGAGGTTAGCAATACTGAATGTCAGACTGACATATTTAAACCTATAAAATAAATATTGCTTTCATTTTCACAATTTTTTAAGTTCAGATGAAAATTACACATTCTGTAACTGAAACTGTTACAGAATGAGCACGTTCTGTTACAAAATATTCTGAATCAAGCAGTCAAAGCCCGGTAGTTTTTCAGTTCACTTCTTTTGGGGACTCGGACTTACCGGTAATTGATGATTTCAACTGAACCACTTCATTTTTCAGTGACATTATTTCCATTTTAAGATCACTTATAGTGATTTCGAATGTTTTTATTATTTATGTGCTACTGCACTGTCTAAGGCTTTTTTGAGGGCCTCATCATCATAAATTTTACTTCCCGTATCTGGCATATTGAGATCAAGAAATAATATTATTGCGAGCACGCACAGAAAACACGTCTTTACAACTCAACAACATTATGTTATATAGAATTATATAGAAAATATATCGCTTTGCGGCCTAAACATGTCACAACCAAACGTTTATTCTTAAAATATAATAGAGGGAAATGCGTTAATCAACCAGTGGGCTTGAATAAAATGGGTAGTATACCTAGTCTAATTGCAACATACCTCGGCAAGGACTCACCGAAGAGCTTTACCGGCCATTATTTCAGGCGAAGTTCTGCTACACTCTTATCAAATGCTGGTGGGGATATAACGACCCTTAACGCCATGGAGGATGGAAATCCACCTCTGTGGCGCAAGGTTATATAGAAGATTGTGTAACAAACAAAATAGCTATTTCCAATAAGATTATGAATAGTCATCCGTCTACTTCTACTTCTCATATTGAAGAATTCAAAATTGGGACCCCTGAAGCTAATACATCGAGCACAGTTGCAACGTCATTATCATCTTCTGGAATTAATATTACTAATTGTTTGAATTTTACAATTAATTTAAATATAACAAAATAATTTAAATATATTAAAATAAATAAGTTAATAACTAATTGTGTCTTCCTTTTAATTAATTAAATGAATAAATTATATATTTTTAGATGTTTCTTAGACCATTGATTTTCCAAAATAAGTATTGAATCGCTTACTAACAACCGTGAAAAAAAGTTTTTTTTTTCAAGGTTTTGCAAGATTGTCAGGAAACGTATTGAAACATAATACATGTAAAAATGGTATACTTTGCACCCTAAAAATTAATGCATAAATGTCAACATTTTTTGACAGTTGTAGAAAAACAGTATTTTTTCTACAAGTGTGAAAAAAAGATTCCAATAATTTTAGATTTAAGTAAATTATAGGAAAATATTCAAAATAATATTAAGTTGCTACCAATATGAAGTCACCTGGGCTTGTAGTATGATCAAGGTTTAACTAAAACGCTGTTTTAAGAAATGCCAAATTTCATTATTTAATAACAATAATAAATAATATTAAATTTATCAAAATATGAATTTAAAGCAAAACATAGTTTGTATTCAAACAAATATTTAATAAAAAATCGTTCTTTAAACATACGGGTGAAATTAAATATTTAAATTTGAATTTGACATATCTAAAAGCAGTGTTCTAGTTAAAACCGTGATCATACTACGAGCCCTGATGTGTTGTAACCAAAGGAACGTGCAAATATTGAATAAATAAATAATGTGTCACGAATTTGTATTTTCGATCTATCTACTACGAGTATATTATAAATTTTTGTTTTAAAACGACGGATTGTGACCAGATCAGTGATAGTGATACTCCTCCAGAGGTAAACGAAACTACAAAAGCTCTAATTTCGAACTTATTACCAATCAAATCGAGATGTCATTATGAGCATTCTTATATATTTTTTCACACGTAAAAAAAAAAACACAAACTTCGCGTATCCATAACGATGTATAAATGTTATGTTTTTTTTGACAGTTGTAGAAAAATAGTTATTTTCGTAACACAAACAAGTTATGAAAAATACCAAATATCATGCGAGTGTAAATTGACGCACGACGCGTAGCGGAGTGCAAGTCAATACACACGAGCTAAGATACTTGTATTTCATACAAGTTATGAATATTATTTTTTAGACGAGCTTAAATAAATTTTACCTTTTTTACAAAATTGAAATTTAGGTTCAAACGTGCGGACAGCTGACAAATGAATAATGTATCCATATAGCGAGAAAATAATGACATGGTAACCTAACAACAGTGTCAACTATTACGATATGAAATATATCGTAACACTAATGTCATAAGTTCAACTTTCAATGTTAGGATACTACGTTGATATGTCATACTTATCACAATGGTCGTCTAAATAATATTTATCATACTAATTCATAACGAAAAAATATTCGCTGTTTTATTTATAAAAAAAATACCATTTTCCAACATTACCTCACGGGCAATTATTGCTGGAGTGGAGAGTGCACCACAAGAATCAAATTCTTAAAATACATACTCATATTTGGTTATTATATTGTGTTATATATATCCTTCATTTTTGGTGAGTTGAAAACTATTATTTGTATTTTAGCTTTTCGACTTTTATAATTTATTGTATTATAGCTGACGATGAGCTAATTATGCCCTAAACGTCCTGTACTATTACATTTTTGTAATAAAAAAGCCTGGAACAGTATGGTCTTAATTTATTTCTACGTCTATGAAGATTACACCTGAAATTCCAAACGCTCATTCACCTTCCGGCATACGACGAGTAGAAACAAACTACATTCAAATTCCCATCCTAACCAAAACAATAGAGAACGAAGTGTTCATTCTGATCGGTCGTTGGCTCCCCACGTGAATGTGATACCTCGCTTCCGGTAGCTCCTCGATGCTGACGGGCACTCATGGAGCGTAACAGTGCCGCAGACAACCCAATGGGAGAGATATTTCATTGAAATGACGCCTCCGCATCTTCCGAGATGCTCGCTTGTTCAGTTATGCCTGAAGTCAGTCAACGCACTCTTGATAAACGAAAATCTGAAGAAAGGTGTGAATTGAGATGTATTGTTTTATTTTCTTTTATGTTCTGAGTATTTTTTGTCTGATGGCTCTCTTTTATAGTCTATTTGAGAATGACTGGCAGTAATAAATCATTATTTGCAAGAGTACCTAGTATTGGATTTTTGCCAGCAATGCGGCAAATAAAACTACCAGAAAAATCAGTTGTAACTACACTAGGATGGTCAAAATAAGCCGCACGCTTTGTACCTGGAACGAAACTTACTTGTCGAACAATAGAAATGCCGTCCGATAATCCCCGTCGGACTGTGTCATAGACGTAGATAGGATTTGTAGAGCGATCTGTTTATACATTTACAAAAAATAAAAGTTTTTAATATTTAAATATAACTTTCTCAGTCATTATTATTATATTGCATACATCTAATATTTACATACATACATTCAATATTTACATTTTTATTTGTTACATACTAAAATTTATACTTATTTTATGTGTGTTGTCAAGATATTGGTACCTGTCATATTTCTATTAAATATACATATTACATTACATATACTTATATATTTATACATAAATTATTAAAAATCAGAATCTGATTCTGAATCTTGTCCTACTGAAATTATAAATGGCTCGATCGTTTCGTCTATCAGTTGGTCAAGTTTGCACATTTGGCCTTCTTCCTTTATGACATGTTGAATACAGTTTTTCCAATTATCGGCAGTCACATGTTTTAATGCATCCATAAAAAGTTTTTTCACATTGTCCAATTTAAAAGTGGGGTTGTTTCACACTACTTGACCTTTAACTTGAGCCCAAACTAATTCAATTGGATTGAGCTCGCAGTGATAGGGCGGTAAACGAAGGACAGTAATACCGCGATTCGCTGCAATATCATCAATAACATGATGAATAAATTTATGTCTATGTAATTTAGCTATAGCCAAAAGCTCAGTTTTGACAATTTCCATCTCAAAATCAATATTTTTTGACGATAGCCACTGTTCTATGTCATGTTTTCTCCACGCACTTGTTGGAAGTTTTTCACTTACTCGCGAATGATAACTGACGTTGTCCATAACTATGACCGAACCCTGAGGTATCAAATCCAGCATCTGTTCAAAATATTCTTCAAAAACATTATATTCAGGTATTTTCATCTTAATTATTTAAATGACTTTACCTGACCCTGAAAAAAACTTAGACCTAAAACTATAGTTCTCTACCGAATTTAGTCATTTCGACTATCCCTGTGCAAACAATTATTGGCGCGCCACTGGAATGTCTTTGACAGAATGATTTATTACTGCCAGTCATTCTCAAATAGACTATAATTTAATTAATAACGTTGTTCATAATTTCACAAAAAATGCTTCATTATGAGATTACGTAAATAAAGTGTATTTTCTTCTGAAATAATTATTGATTACTTTGATACAAGTAAAAAAAAAACCTTTTAAATAAATTTCTGAAACTGAAATTTTTTTGAAAAGTTGATTATCAGATCAGAACATTTTTTAAAATTGAAATAAATGTAATTATTGATTAAGTGCTCAATACATAACAACTTTGTTTTGAGAAAACTTTAATAGGTAAAGTCTGTTCGCTCCTAGCTGAAACAAGCCGATATTTTATTACCCCAATAGATATTACCACAAACAAATAGAAAATCCTCAGGCGATGTGGAACAGGGACGTATTCGAAATCTGCATAAGTAAGGGAAAATGTCATTATTACAAGTATACAGTTATACTCGTCATAAAATAATCAAATAATGGCAACTTTCCTTCACACTTTTTACAGGCTTAGGACTGTCAGGGAAATATATACAAATATTTTTTTTGCTATAAATTTCGCTGGTATCAAACCATGTTTCGTCTAGATAAATTATTGTTCTCTGTTCATCTCGAAATTTCTTAATCTGGACTAGATATTCATTTCGTAATGTTTTTATTCTATCAGATTCCATTATATATAATCTCTTGTCTAGCTTCTTATAACAAAATCCCATTGATTTTAAACATAAATACAATGAAGTTCTTCCATAGGGAAAATTTATAGTATCTTTCAATTTGACGAGAAGTTCAGACAGTGTTAGGACTCTATTGTTGGCATATTCTTCATAAATTAGTCTCTCAATGACTTCTTTTTCAAAATTACCAATTTTTGAAAGTAAAGAAGTAGTCCTCTTCCGTTTTTTAACTGGAACTCCTCGTTTTACAATGCGACGAACGGATGCGAGAGACGTTTTTGTCGCAATCGAAGTTCTTTCCAGAGCATTCCTTTCACCCACTTCTACAAAATGATTATACACATTTAATATAACTTGCCGCGTTTGTTCGTTGATGAAATATTTAAAACAATTTGTGTCTTCATCACTTTGCACAACGTCGGCATCGGTGTCACAGGTATTGACTTCGTCACTAACACTGGCAGAAGCATTGTCGACATCCCAGGTCCTCCACATTTCCATATTTAAAATTTCACTTACAACCGCTACTAACTAATGTTACATGTAAACTGAGTTAAGACGAAAGAAAACCGGGATTATAAAGGAACGAAATTCAATAAAGGTGACTTAAATGAATAGTAGATTAAATAATTCCTAGAAATTATGATGATGACCAAACCCGAAAACAATGTCATTAGCTGATTACGTCTTTCCAGGTAATTCTTAATTATACCTATTCAATGATAATACCTAGTAGTAAATACATTTCAAAATAATTTCAAAAAATTCTCTTAAAAATTTACAAACGCATATATCAAAACGAACTGAATACAATCCTTCTTCAACACTCCATTTACAACTGACCGCCGTTTGATGAACAAAGGCTCAAGAAATTGGTTTATGGTTTGTGGTAATAACTATTGGGGTAATAAATTATCGGCTTGTTTCAGCTAGGAGCGAACAGACTTTACCACAGGAATTTTCTATCGTCTTCTGTTTTTCAGCTACAGACTAAAACTTGTTTTTCGCTTATTTTGAAAATACCTTATATCTCGCTTGTTATAAGATACAGAAAAAAATAGTTAATTTTTATCCAAGATTTTTACGTAGAATAATGTGCTGTAATTATATTTTTTCAGGACGTAATAATTCTCGAGATATAATACCAATATAATATTTTTTAAATGGGAACATTACATGAAAATAGTCTCATCTTTTTATTTACTTTATAAGCTTTTCAACGATGTAGAAGAAGTGTACATTCTTTTGGTTTAAACATTAATAAAACTTGAATTATTATTTTTTTGGGGTGAAAAAAAGTGAAATTTGTTAAGAAACAAATGAAAACATCAATTACAGATCGTCATTTTTTATTTTGATTATATACCCATTAATCATATTCTAAAATCTTTTTAGTCAATAATTTTCGGTTTAGTTAAATTATTTATTTATTTAATTATGTTTGTGTTATATCTCGCGAATAATTAAATTTAAAAAAATATATAATTATAACATGTTGTTCTGCGTAAAAAACTGTATAAAAATTGTTTAAACATATTTGAGGTATTTTCAAAGTAAGCGACAAATAAATTTTAGCCTGTAGCTCAAAAACAAAAGACGATGGAAAATACCTGTAGTGCATTGAAGCTGTATCAAAAAATTGAAGCATAAAGACCTACATCAATTTTCTGTACGGTACAAAATTAGAAAGTTTTTCATATAACTCGAATTTTCTTCACCCTGCACATATGTATTTCTAATGTATTACGAGTAGGTATTACACGAAAATTTCGAATAAAATTTTGTTTTTCATAGCTAGTAATTTATGTATGGTATGGGCATGGGTGCATTATAAGTAGGTATACAAATAACTTCTACTGTGTCCATTGGCGCCCGTAAATATTATGATAATGGATCCATTGCGGTGCATTGGGACTAGGGTTTATAATACCAGGGCAAATTTTAAAACATGGATTTTGATATTTAATTTCCAGGATACCAAGATACCGGTATTAATACCTGTATTTAATTTTATTATTTAGGTTTGTAAAAAACACATAACATGCTATCCATTATATATTTATTGTAAACAAGAAAACACGTATTAAAATAATATTTTTATACATTTTTTTTTTCTTTTTCATTTATGGCTAGTTGCACCGCGCTCCCTTAAATATTGACTTAGGTAAACTAGGTTTTGTCTAAGTAGAGTTTAGATTTCATGGTAAGTTGCACAGCTTCTATTTTCGAAGAATTTAGGTAAGTGGGATTTTAAGTAAGATGAAGAAGAACATTTTAGTAACTTTTATTTTTACTACATTTGTCTAGTGAGAAATATGTTACTTTTGATTTTTAATTATTGCGTAGTAAATATACTTTCAACAAACGCAAAGTAAATTGATTTAATATATATAAATAATATATGTAAGATCACATAAATGTGATGTGTGTAAGATGGGGTCCCGTGGCCGCGTGCCTGAGTGTCTGGTCGCGAACCTGGGAAACCAGGTTCGATCCCGACAGACGTCAAATATTTCCAATTTTAAATGGCACAAAAGTGACTCCTGTGGTGCACTCTCCACACCAGCTATGAGTGCCCGTGAGGTGACGCCTGGTAAGCACCCACACGGTAAAATGTATCGTCATCATTACCGATGTCCACATGTGTTGTAGATACTGGCACACCCAGTAATGGGTAATATGCCGTGGTGATATATTTATTTTATTTATATATGTAAGATGAGTGCGGTATGAATTAACCATATTTAATATAATTATTGAAATTAATCTAACAATGTTACAGACGAAAAGAAATCGAGCGGTAAATTACACATCTGATGAAATATTTTTATTACTTCAGATAATAATAAATTATAAAAATGTAATTGAAAATAAAAAGACGGGCCAAGCTAGTGGCAAAGATAAAGAAATTGCTTGGCAACAAATTTGTAACAAATTTAATGCTCAGTGTCCAAACAAAGTATACCGATCAGTGAATTCATTACGAAAATTTTATGAAAACATAAAGAAGAAAATCCGTAAAGATGTTGCGGATGATAATGTGAAACGACTTGCAACGGGAGGCGGACAATATAAACCCATAATAGATCCGACAATAGAATTAGCCATAAGTGTAATAAATGAAAAAACTCTTTATGGATTAAATAATCATTACGATTTAGATGTAGAAGTTAACTACATCGATTCTGATGTAAATCAAGAGGTAATAACTATTACACGGCAAGGGTATTTTAAGAACTTGGTAGTAATGTCATTTTTTTATTTAGGTGAGCAATAATATACGAACCGATTGATGTAATACTGAATGAAAATCAAGTATGCAGTAGCGAGAAATCGAGTAATACAAAAATAGTGGATTCTACTTTAAAAAATACGATAAACAATAATTTCATCCATGACGACGACAATCAAACTCAGTACAGTAATAGGAAATGATGTAGTGGAAACGCGGCTTCCTCATTAAAGAAATCTGTTAGCAAGAAGCTCATGCAAGAAACTCGATGAACTTCTTGGGCAAGTCGACGAAGACCAACATCATCTACATTATCAAATTCACAGTTACCACAAAAATATAGTGATTTATCGGATGCTAAGTTGGAATTAGCGAATTTACAGAAACAAGCGTTAATGTTGGACATAAAATTAAAAGAAAAAGAATTGATACAAATGGAAGAGGAGCATAAGCTGAAAATGAAAATGTATGAAGTACAAATTGAAAAGGCCAGAAAATATGAAGATTCTTAAAATTTGCCTTTTTATTTCTAATTTTATATTATTGTACCTGACGTAATATCGTTTTCGTTATATGTTATTTAAATATATAGTTTGATAACAGTTTTGTTTGTTGTGTAGGATTAATGAAAAAGTAACTTGTTCCTAGTTTATGTATTTTCAAATAAATAATACTTTCATAAAACAATAACTATTTACAGTTGTTACTTTAATTTAATTGGCCAAAATAATTATTGATGAATTCATTCCTTATGTTGAATCCATCCCCAGGTACTTGATCTATTTCGTTATCGATTGGAGGTTCATTTTCTCCATTTCTTCGAGCCATATTATGTAAGACTGCGGTAGCTACAATAACTGTCATAATTGTTTGCAATTTTAATCGGCATCCGTAAGCTAGTATTGGAAACCGTCGTTTCCATATACCGAAAATATTTTCTACTTTCACTCTAGTACGAATATGTGCCTCGTTGTATAATCTTTGTGCTTCTGTTGTGGGATTTAAAATTGGTGTTAACAGAAACGTTTTGCATGGGTATCCGCTGTCGCCTGAAAATTTAATCATAATTATGTTTGATGTTAATTTCAAATGAATTTAATATAAATAATATACCTAATAATACTGAATTAGGGTAATGATTGTTTTCAAAATGAGCACGAATTCTGCTATTATTAAAAATGATAGTATTATGTGCAGATCCGGGCCAACGCGCAACAACATTTGTAAATTCATAATTAGAGTTCGCAATTGCCTGCACATTCAATGAAAAGTAAGATTTCCTGTTCCTGAAAAGCTCTGGATCTACTCCCCCTGGAAATTTATATAAAAATAAATACTAACCACATACATTTTCAAATACAGTTAATCTATAATTTGAGACTTTTTACTAACCAGGAGAATGAATTTTGATATGTGTACAGTCAATAACACCGGATACTCTTGGAAATGCAATACTGAAAAAAGCATTTTGTGTTCTTGATACTTCTTCTAGGGTACTGGGAAATGTTATAAATTGTTGGGATAGTCGTGCTATAGCTGTAGATACTTTAACAACTATTCGAGAAACAGTTTTTATGACACCCTGCGAAATCTCCAATACTTACTAAATGCCCACCGGTTGCAAATACTCGAAAGCTAATTAGTAATTGATTTATTGGAGAAACGCACTGGTTACTGTAAAAAAAAATAGTATTTAAATAAAAACTGTAAATAATAATTTTGTCAATACTTACATAGCATTTATGAATTACAAATCTTGTTCTATTAATTCTAGAAGATTTAACACGGTTTGCTTCGTTAATCGAAATCTTTGGAAAAAATGCAAATCACTTAGTTCATGAAAATGATCAGCTCTATTATAAATATTCCTTGGTATACCGTGAATTATCAGTTCTAGAGCATCTAAATCATCGTCATCATCAAACAGATCAAAATAATCCTTTTTGCGTAGTATAAACGCTTGGATAAATCACAAACTTAACCTTATTTCTTAGCTAAACTTTGAAAATTGGTCGCTTAAATTTAAGGGTAGCTTAGAAGACTTAAGCTCCACTTAGCTAGCGGTGCAACGACTTTAAGCTTCACTTAGAGTTAGGCGTAGTTTAAATAGTTAAGCAGACGCGGTGCAACTGGCCATTAGTAACTTATCTCCCTTCGAGAAAAAATAAAATTACACTTTCTATTTCCTCAAAAAATATATTTATCCATTATACTGTAAGTTATTTATTATGCTTATATATTTACATGTTTTGTTAATATCAAATTGAATATTAATCTAAACAATTTCTTTTTCGTTGGGGCAGTTCAGTTATTTGGAATTAAGTAGGCCGCCACATTACTAACCATGACAGTAGAGAGGATTCACCGGTTCTGCGCCATCCACAATTGTGGATGGGATTCTGGGCATGATCCTTATTAGCTCCGCCCATAGGGAACAATTTCGCTCAACCAGGTTGTTAAGTGCCACTGTCGCTTATAAGCGACTGCTTAATATTGCTGAGATGCTGTGTGTATGTAAGCTGACACTCAAGTAAAGGATTTTTTCGTATGAGACGAAAAATATTTAAATTCAAGCGGTATTTAACATTTTAATTAGCATATTGACAATATTAAAACATTTTATTTTTCAAATTTTAATTTTAGATAATATTTATATAAATAAACATTATTACAGAATATTATTTATCACAGGTTATTACATAACTTAAATAATAAAAAAGATCGATTAACCTTTAAATAAAAGTGAGTTGTTTTTAATGTATACAGGGTGTCTCTTAAATAGGAGGACATGGCTTAACCACAGATTCCTGAGGCTAAAATAAGACGATTTAACTAAACTTGCTTCTACCGGAAAGTGTACCATTTAGCCAGAATCCTGTTTCAAAGTTCTTCGAAAAAAAAAAATTTTTTTCTGGTAATAACTGAACGCTTTATACAATTTGGATGAAATTTGGTATGACAGTTCATATGGTTATAGGTCATCTTTTAAGGTGATACTTGTTATTATTATTAGTGAACCATTTTAATCTAGCAGTCTATCCAAATGTCAAACACCTAATTTTTAATGGTAGTAACGAGTTGTCAATCTTCTCAACTTGTTTAGGAGTAAGCTAACATATTTATTCGTGTAATTTATAATAATGGTGGTAAAATACTATTAAGCCGAACAAACGGATGTTACTGGTTCCTGAATATTGCGAAGGAATTTTTTGACAACCCATAAAAAATTGTTACTGTCATTAGAAATTAGGTGTTTGACATTTAGATAGACCGCTAGATTAAATTTATTTTAAAAAAAATCACGATTTAGTCACTAAGGTTTTATTTTTTTCTGTCTTAACCGTAACAGATATCACAAATTAAACAGAGAGAGATAGTCCAGTCATTTGGTAGAAAAATAAGGGTTTATTCCACAAAAGGTCGGGTATTTTTGATTTTTGGATATATTGTATATTTAGGGGTCCTAATAAAAAATGCAAGTTTTCCCCCTCGGGGGCCTTCGGGAAGCACCGTCAACTTGAGAAAAAGGCGCAAAAAAGCGGTTTTTTTCTAAATATCTCTTCACTGATTTGCATTAGGCAAAAATAGATATTATCTAATTTGTTGACTATAAAATCCTCTACAACTTTTATCTAAAACACTTTTTTCTATAGTTAATAGATAGCGAGCTACAGTGCTTCAAACAGAGCAACTTTTTTGAAAATTACATGAATGCTTCATTTAAATCATATTTTATTATATTTTTTTACGTTTTTTTACAAATTACTTTTTGACAATCATTAATTATTATTATTTAACTAATATATATATAAATATTAATTATTGTTTATAGTTTTTTTTTTCATTCTAAAGATTTTTTATAGTCCAGCAAATTTATGATTTTACCTTAAAGTAATTACAACAAAAGCTTTTTAACGGAATCCAGTCCCAGAAAAGTGCGCTGAATAACATATCAATATTTTCCCGAAATCGGAGCATGGGAACCTCCCGCCAATTTGGACAAATGGCGGCATATTCAGGTTTATGGCCATTTGCTTAAAACAATTATGAAAATATTTAAATTATTCAAAAAAACAAACAATATTTCGTACTTGATACTTAGTCTAATAGGTTTCACTATTTACAACAGTTTACATTCGACGTGGCATCGAAAGAAGTTATCGATAACTGTTTTATAAAAATTGTTAATATTTATATAAATAAACATTATTACAGAATATTATTTATCACAGGTTATTACATAACTTAAATAATAAAAAAGATCGATTAACCTTTAAATAAAAGTGAGTTGTTTTTAATGTATACAGGGTGTCTCTTAAATAGGAGGACATGGCTTAACCACAGATTCCTGAGGCTAAAATAAGACGATTTAACTAAACTTGCTTCTACCGGAAAGTGTACCATTTAGCCAGAATTCTGCTTCAAAGTTCTTCGAAAAAAAAAAAAATTTTTCTGGTAATAACTGAACGCTTTATACAATTTGGATGAAATTTGGTATGACAGTTCATATGGTTATAGGTCATCTTTTAAGGTGATACTTGTTATTATTATTAGTGAACCATTTTAATCTAGCAGTCTATCCAAATGTCAAACACCTAATTTTTAATGGTAGTAACGAGTTGTCAATCTTCTCAACTTGTTTAGGAGTAAGCTAACATATTTATTCGTGTAATTTATAATAATGGTGGTAAAATACTATTAAGCCGAACAAACGGATGTTACTGGTTCCTGAATATTGCGAAGGAATTTTTTGACAACCCATAAAAAATTGTTACTGTCATTAGAAATTAGGTGTTTGACATTTAGATAGACCGCTAGATTAAATTTATTTTAAAAAAAATCACGATTTAGTCACTTAGGTTTTATTTTTTCTGTCTTAACCGTAACAGATATCACAAATTAAACAGAGAGAGATAGTCCAGTCATTTGGTAGAAAAATAAGGGTTTATTCCACAAAAGGTCGGGTATTTTTGATTTTTGGATATATTGTATATTTAGGGGTCCTAATAAAAAATGCAAGTTTTCCCCCTCGGGGGCCTTCGGGAAGCACCGTCAACTTGAGAAAAAGGCGCAAAAAAGCGGTTTTTTTCTAAATATCTCTTCACTGATTTGCATTAGGCAAAAATAGATATTATCTAATTTGTTGACTATAAAATCCTCTACAACTTTTATCTAAAACACTTTTTTCTATAGTTAATAGATAGCGAGCTACAGTGCTTCAAACAGAGCAACTTTTTTGAAAATTACATGAATGCTTCATTTAAATCATATTTTATTATATTTTTTTACGTTTTTTTACAAATTACTTTTTGACAATCATTAATTATTATTATTTAACTAATATATATATAAATATTAATTATTGTTTATAGTTTTTTTTTTCATTCTAAAGATTTTTTATAGTCCAGCAAATTTATGATTTTACCTTAAAGTAATTACAACAAAAGCTTTTTAACGGAATCCAGTCCCAGAAAAGTGCGCTGAATAACATATCAATATTTTCCCGAAATCGGAGCATGGGAACCTCCCGCCAATTTGGACAAATGGCGGCATATTCAGGTTTATGGCCATTTGCTTAAAACAATTATGAAAATATTTAAATTATTCAAAAAAACAAACAATATTTCGTACTTGATACTTAGTCTAATAGGTTTCACTATTTACAACAGTTTACATTCGACGTGGCATCGAAAGAAGTTATCGATAACTGTTTTATAAAAATTGTTAACATTTTCCTGCAATTTTTTAGTTTTTCATCCACCACTTTGATCTCGTTTCGTGTATTACACGATTATTGCCGATGAACAATTGGCGAGTTACTAACAACTAAAACTCACATGAAATTCCTCTAAAATTTTAAACATCTGAAAATCGGCTCTTTTCTCAATTTTTTCATCAACCACTTTGACACCTATTAAATACTTAATATTGGTTATCTATAAGCCTGTTTAATTTTGAATGAGAAAATGAAAAAAGACCCGATTTTCAGGTGTTTAAAATTTTAGAGGAATTTCATATGAGTTTTAGTTGGCAGTAACTCGCCAATCGTTCATCGTCAAAAATAGTGTAATACACGATACGAAGAGAATTTTATGCTGAATTAAAATTTTAAAACCGCATAATCGTATCTTTAACAAGATCAGAGTGGTGGATGAAAAAAAATTGCAGGAAAACGTTAACAATTTTTATAAAACAATTATCGATAACTTACTTCTTTCGATGCCACGTCGAATTTAAACTGTTGTAAATAGCGAAACCTATTAGACTAAGTATCAAGTACGTAATATTGTTTGTTTTTTTGAATAATTTAAATATTTTCATAATTGTTTTAAGCAAATGGCCATAAACCTGAATATGCCGCCATTTGTCCAAATTGGCGGGAGGTTCCCATGCTCCGATTTCGGGAAAATATTGATATATTATTCAGCGCACTTTTCTGGGACTGGATTCCGTTAAAAAGCTTTTGTTGTAATTACTTTAAGGTAAAATCATAAATTTGCTGGACTATAAAAAATTTTTACAATGAAAAAAAACTATAAACAATAATTAATATTTATATATTAGTTAAATAATAATAATTAATGATTCTCAAAAAGTAATTTGTAAAAAAAGGTAAAAAAAATTTAATAAAATATGATTTAAATGAAGCATTCATGTAATTTTCAAAAAAGTTGCTCTGTTTGAAGCACTGTAGCTCGCTATCTATTAATGGGGTATTCCACCATAACAACAAAATTAAGAAAATTTCAATTTAACATAAAGTATGGCTCAATAAATAATAGTTAAAACAATGAAAACATTTTTTTAATAATTACTTTACGAGATATTTCACATTTGCTAAAAGGGAAAATTGACGTCATACAATTGTTATCCTTCTCTCGCAGCGTACTCAAAGCAGTGTGTGCGAGAAAGACAAGTATAGAGGAAATGTGACGTTACACTGATTTCTCGAAAATAAAATACTCTGAAACTAGGAACAATTAAGATTTTTTAATACTATGAATTGCTTCAAAACTGAATGAAGTTTTATTTAAAATAATAAAAAAAATTGAGTGGAATACCCCATTATAGAAAAAAATGTTTTAGATAAAAGTTGTAGAGAATTTTATAGTCAACAAATTAGATAATAACTATTTTTGCCTAATGCAAATCAGTGAAGCGATATTTAGAAAAAACCGCTTTTTTGCGCTTTTTTTCTCAAGTTAGCGGTGCTTCCCGAAGGCCCCCAGGGGGAAAACTTGCATTTTTTTGTTGAGACCTCTAAATATATAACATATCCAAAAATCAAAAATACCCGACCTTTTGCAGGGTAAATCTACCTAATGACTGGATCAAGAGAAAAGTTTACTATTGATTGTACCCTCTGAAAAAAAAAAAAATTCACGTTATCGGCATGGCCATTAAAAAGTTACGGTCTAATCAATGTTGGGACACTTAAGTTTCATACACTAGTGGTTCACTAATAATAACAAGTATCACCTTAAAAGATGACCTATAACCATATGAACTGTCATACCAAATTTCATCCAAATCGTATAAAACGTTCAGTTATTATGAGCAAAATTAATTTTTTTTTCGAAGAACTTTGAAACAGAATTCTGGCTAAATGGTACACTTTCCGGTAGAAGCAAGTTTAGTTAAATCGTCTTATTTTAGCCCCAGGAATCTGTGGTTAAGCCATGTCCCCGTATTTAAGAGACATTCTGTACATTATGTACTTGTGGTTTATGGAAAAAACAGAAGTGTATCAAATTTGCGGTTTTCAAAGTCGGATACTGCACTAAATCTTCTATGGGTGCAAGTATTTGTATTGTATTTTGTAGAAATATTTTTATCTCAATCCTTTAACGTAGATTTTGGAAGCTGGAGTCAATATTTAATCAAGCTGGAGTCAATATTTAATCAAGTGTCTTTATATTTCAGCAACCAGAATAATCCGTGGTAATGGTTTAATAACCATTGTGCTTCTTTTTATTTGACTAATTTAAATTATTCCAAGAAAACAGAGGTTTCAATATATGATGCAACACTGTTCACCACTTCTTGATAACACTGCAATTTATTTCGCGATAAAATCACAACAATTATCATTAAACCCCTATATACCAACAATGAAATCAAACATCATACTAAATCTCCAAGAATTAAATAAGTTTTCATATAGAACTGGTGAAAGGATTATAGTCAATAATGCGATCAAGGATAATAAGACAGTACGTAATAGAATCCGCATGAAAATTTTCATTTGATTCAAATTCGATTCGCACATCAACCGGAGTTGTTCTCAGCGTTTCATTTTGTTTTGAAAAATCCAGTGGTGCTTTATTTAAAAAGTCCGTTTTACCCGAAATAAGTTGAACCCTATTCTGATCATAATAGGTTTTTGTATACATATCATACAACAATGCGAATTGATTATTATTTATATTAATGTTCATATTTTCATAAGGATAATTTTCGAAATTTAAAAATAATTTAATGTTTGATATATAATAATGATTAAATTCACTAGCATTTTTATCATGATGATTTCTTCTTTTAGTTTGAAAAGCTAAATTACATATCTCGGTTTCTCGAGCTATGAAGACAATTTGATGTTCCAAGTTTGTCGGCTCCGGTGGCTCAATGCAATGGTTAAAGCAATGCCTCTTAGAGCCGGTTTTTCAATATATGGTTAAAAATTTAATTACGAGTTAAATAAACAAAATCGAAAAGAAATGAACTATTAAATGACAGATTTAGCATTGCTGTTAACAAAACGATGCAATATTGTTTACTTGACTAGAAGTTAAAATTTTAACTAGAGATTGAAAAACCGGCCCTTAGTCATAAGTGCGCTCGGGGTTCTGGGTTAACTAAGGCATGGATGTTTGTGTATGTAAACCTACCCTGTAATTGGGATTTAATCTTGTTGGGAGATTTTTTTAAAAAAAGTTTGTTTTTGTGCTGACATAAAACTAAATATTCTGCAAGATCCCATGATCGAAATAGCGTTAAAATTGATTTATTCTTATTTTGTCTTTTAAGAAAATTCAATTTTGATTTATCATTTACATACACAAATGGGATTCGTCAATATATATATACAGGGTGTTAATACTAAGTCGTTACACCCGAAAATGGTAGTTAGAACTCATTAAAACAAACAACTTTTCTTAGTTCTAATTTTTGATGTGGTACCCCTGTTCGTAGTTATTGGAGTTCTTTTGTTTTTCGAAATATCGTCGTAACTCCCTTATTTTAAAGACTATTGAAAAATTATTTTCTTCCAAAATTACCTTTAGGCTTTCTGAAACATTTGGCATTTACAATTATTTTTAATTTTTCCAAATGACAAAATGGCGACCGATCAAAAATTTCAATACATGATTTTATGATAACCACTCCATCGATTTTCGAAAGTAAAACATTTATAAAATCCTTAAACTATCTACTACAATCTTTGTCATAAACATTTTTTCAATCTTTCCAAAAAAATTATTTATTCATTTAATTGACTTACATAAATGCAGTGTGTTCAGAAAAAAAACCTAATTCGGAGTAGACTATGAACACAGAAACGTATGTCTGATCATTATTCAATTCAAAAATCAAGTTGTCACAATTGATCTCAAAATGTAATTTTAACGAGAAAAAATAATAAAGAAAGATACAGATTATTGCCATTCACCGTTTTCTAATTCATTTCTATTTCTAAAATAAAGATACAAAAATATTTCATTAGATAACATTTTTGACAATATCTCGTGTCAAAATGACATTTAATTAAATACTTTCAAATTGATATACGTTTTTTTTGTTCACAGCCTACTCCAAGTTAGGATTATTTTTGAACATACTGCACTTATGTAAGTCAAGTAAATGTATAACACTTTTTTTGGATAGATTGAAAAAAATGGTAATGACAAATATTGTAGTAGATAGTTTAAGGATTTTATAAATGTTTTACTTTCCAAAATCGATAGAGTGGTTATCAAAAAATCATGTATTGGAATTTTTGATCGATCGCCATTTTGCCATTTGAAAAAATAGAAAATAATTGTAAATTCCAAATGTTTTAGAAAGCCTAAAGGTAATTTTGAAAGAAAATTAATTTTCAATAGTCTTTAAAATAAGGGAGTTATGACGATTTTTCGAAAAACAAAAGAACTCCAATAACTACGAACCGGGGCACCAAATAAAAAATTGGAACTAAGAAAAGTTGTTTGAATGAGTTCTAACTTCCATTTTTGGGTGTAACGACTTAGTATTAACACCCTGTATATATATATATATATATATATATATATATATATATATATATATATATATATATATATATATATATATATATTAATATTTCATTTAATCTCATCATGACTTACATACGAGTTAGTATCCACTTCTGATCTAATAAGAATAAGCTCTTTTTTAACAATCATTGAAATTTTTCTGTAGTCTTCAGTAAATCCTAATATCATATTCCATGGTATAGACACGTTAAATTTACCATTTTGATCTGTTATAGAAGATAAAATCCAACCAGCATTTTCAAGCATTTTAGTTTGTCCTTCATTGAATAACACGTAACCTTTCACTGTCTTGTAATTCCTACATTTTTGTATCTATCAATTTCGATTCCTTTTAATTCATATCGTATTTCGACAAATAAATGTGCACTTCCATTGTTTACAGATTTTGAAGTATCTGCAACATTTGTCCCATCTTTTCTCACTAGTTCACCTTCAATCACAGCACTTTATGATAGAAGAGTGAAAATATCCTGTTTCTGTATAGGAATTCGAATTTCATCACTGTTATTAAATGTTGTCGATATGTACGGACGATGAGGTTCTACACGAGATATGGCTTCATCAAATAAAATAGCTTCATCAATGATTAAAATATTATTCACTGTGGTGAAGCTTATAACCGTGTAATATAAGAAATTTTTTATTTTGAGATGTTAACTTTTTAGCCGGCGACAACTTAGTGACCTGTACTTTACTTGCAACTAAATTAATTCCCATTCCCTATTTTTTACCTCTCGCTAAGAGAGGTATTGGAATCATGCTACAAATCGCATATCCAGATTTTAGTGGATAAGCACGTTTTAAGGTCCCTAAAATCCAATTATAACATTTTTACGATGATGTCCGTATGTGTGTGTGTGTGTGTGTGTGGATGTTAGAGCCACGATTTCTCAAATACTATAAGACTTAAAAAATATTTAACTGCAGTTTCCTCAATCTGACATTCCTGGGAAGAGCTGATTAGATTTTGGTTATAATTGGACAACCGGAAGTAATACTTTAAAAAGAAAAATCTTGTAAATATTATTTTTTGAAAATTTATAATATAAAATATTAAAGAATATAAAATTCTCTATCCAATACATTAAACACTTTCATTATGTCTTCTATAGATTTAGAGATAGACTGAATTATAAATATATAAAATAACCCATTCTACATATAATGAATCAATTAATATGCAAACCAGTTGAAAAATTAAAATGTTTGTTATTGACATAAATGTCAATGTCAAAAATCCAGACACTACTGAAGACTTTTTCTGGCAAGTACATTTAATATCTCTTATTTTATTATTAATTAAATATTTAAAATTATAGTTAGTGTCAACTAAATACGTGCTTACAATACATATAATTCATCATATACCTTCAGAAATACCACCAATCTCGTCAATTAATTGGAAGAATCTCGAACATTTAGAAGAGTAGGAGGTAACTTGTACATAGAATGAATTGAAAAATATAGAATAAATGTAATTAGAATTTTTTGTGTGTACCAGAAATGTTAAATAAAGTACTTATATAGCCTAATATGAAAATGGCGAGAGGTATTGTGCTGGTCACAACAGATTTTTTCAAATGTAAACATGCATTAATTATGTCACCTCTAAAGTCAATGATATCACCTTGCTGATCTATTACTTTTACCGTTATGTTGTCGATGATTCACTATTCACTTTCATTATAACTAAGGATATCTGATTTAGATAGCTTGTTTGCTTCAAGAATTTTTTACCGACACCCAAAAGCGATCCAATACTATCTTCTTTTGTGAAATCTAGTTTTGTAGAACATAAAATTTCACATTTCAGTGCATTCACATTTGGCTGAACGAATATAATCATTCAAGTCTTCAATATCATACGATCCCGGCGGTAAACTTATAAATTTGAAATTATCTCCTTCATAGTAATAAAATTTATTTTTACCATCCACTACATTTGGAATTGAATTATAAGTTTCAAAATCGGTAAGTCCAATAACACATTCACTACCACCAACACTAAAGTTTTCACCTAAGGGCCAGTTGTACAATCTCCGGTTAGAATTTTAACTGGAAGTTAAATAAACAATATTAAATCGGGTTATTGACAGCAATGATCAATTTGTCGTTTGACAGCTCATTTCGTTTCAATTTTGTTTATTTAACCGACAGTTAAAATTCTAACCGGAGATTGTACAACTAGCCCTTAATCTAATAAAGATTCTTTATCTGGAAAGATAAATTTTAACGACATAATAGTATGTATAAGTTAATTTTTAGAATAAAGAAATTGCAAACAGATGACCACATTTGAATGAATTACATTTCTGGTACCAGTGGTAATTATGTCTTATTTTATTTACCAAAATATTGAATTAATTCTTTGGGTGGTCTTAAATTTCTAAAACTGTCAAAATAACTGACTTTATTTTCTTGTTTTTATAACATACTCAGTTAGTACCGGGTCCTGTTTCATTATCTAAATTAACAATAGCCGTTTGGTTAGTTAGCGGTCCTGATGCAAATAAATTGTTACGCATATTAACTCCACGGATATATGATAAATTTTTGGAATATTCTCTTAAATCATGTCCGTTACCGGTCTTAATAGAAGTTGTTTTTTTATTTGTGGTATGAGATATTAACCTAATCCAGTTTTATATGTTCCCAAGTATAAACCATCATCTCGTTTCCCAAGTGCAATTGCTTCCATAGTTTTATTATGTCGTTGACTTTTAATTACATGTTGTTTTGCGGTCTTCGCATCATTTACAGCTTTAGCAATTCCCACTGCACCACCTGCTAGACCGCCCAGAGTCACAGGTACGACACTACCGTGTACGTGTGCATTTGAGTCTAGTGACCTTCAACAGGCTCGCTTTACGCAACCTTTGCGCGCTAGCTACGACGTACGTAATATATCTGCCTAGGTGTCTAGGAAGAAAGATTATTTATTTTGATATCAATGTTAATACTATAAAACTTAAACCTTTAAAGCCTTTTACGCAACAATATATAGCACCCGGCATTATGTCTAATAGTCTAGTCTGGTAGCTGTAATATTCTTGCGCTGAACTGTCCTACACACGTCTAAGTCCAGCAAATACTGGAATAGGAAATAATAAAAACGTCCGGTTTTTGGTACAGGTCTAACCCTTGGCGAAGTATACGTTTTGTGTTTACGATTTTTTACATTTCTTTGAGCGTTATTGTTTTCGTTATTGTTACCTTTCCGTGTTTTTCAATGTGTACGCCAATTTCTATGAAATGCTTCTTTTATATTGGCATACAAACGATAACACAATAGTTCTGTACTGTCTACCAACAAAAACATGAATAAAAGATTACGGTATTTATTAAATTATATATATGATTATTTATCCATTATATATATTTACTTTTGTAATGTGATTGTACTCGTGTAGAGATCATGAAGTTTGAAAAGCAGCACATTAAAGGAAAGGTGAATAATTTTCAATGCAATAAACCAAGTTTTAATAAACATGGAGATTTATTTTCAAATAATATTAGGTGTATTATTTGCGGGCCATCGAACTGCTGAAAAACAAATCTTGTGATTACATTACTAACAAGTCCTCACGGTTTAGGATTTGAAAATGTGTACCTATATTCAAAATCTTTGCATCAATCAAAATATCTATTTTCACAAAATATTTTCAATGAAATTTGTGATATAAATTATTTTTCAAACAACGAAATCGAAAATATTATATCACTGGAAAACGCTAATCCTGAATCTATTTTTATATTTGATGATATTGGAAAGGATCCGCAACAACATATTAGAAACTATTTTTCAATGGGGAGATATAAAAATAGATACCGTTTTTCTAATTCCAAGCAACATTCCCGTACCGAAATATCTTGCTCGTTACAATGCTAATTTAAATGTTTTGTTTGAGCAAGATGATTTAAATTTACATCATATATACAGGTGTTTCAAAGAAAGTGTAAAAAGTAAGGGCATATAGGAGTGACCAAAATGAGTAAAAAAAGCTTAATCGAAATAGGTCTGATCTTCCACTGTTCCCAGATAAATGAAAAATCGAAGAAAAACTGACAATGACAGTGATCGAACAAAATTTTGTCTACGTCAGTAAATAGACTATAAAAAAAAAAAAAAACAATAAAATTATATAAAACATTTTTCTCAATTTCCAATAGTTACGAAGTTATATGAAAATTAAATATTGGCCAAGGTCGGACTCATGTTGATTAAGCATTTTTTACTCAATTTGGTCAGTACTATATGGCCTTAATTTTTTTTACTTTCTTTGAAGCACCCTGTATATTGATCATGTGAATACAGATATCTCGTTTAGTGAGTTTAAAAAATAATGTATAAATTGTTGGCAAGAGAAGTACGGTTTTGTAGTAATTGACAAGGATCATGATTTTAATAAAACAGATATAGAAAAGGATTTGATAATTTTTTTAACAAGTAAGATTTGTTACCAAATAAACTGTACTCATTATCGTTTTGAATAGATTGGGTTACTGATGAGTGACGACGCGAGTACGTTCACGTTCCAAGAAATTATAAAAACTAGACAAATTTTAAGAAAAAAGTTACTGGAATTGAAACGAGGTAAACAAGAAACGTAAAAAATATTGAGGGATACTTTTAGACCTATTGTTAAACAATTCAATACTTTGTTTGAAATATAAAACCAAAGTATCTTGTTGAACCTCTTAGTAATACATCAGAATCAAAAATATATAGACAGAAGAGAAAGGTACAAAGTGAGTATGAAGAGAAGAGGAATTAAGAATTAGAAGACGATGTATTCAAGGAAGAACCTTTTAAACAGACAAAAATAGAAAATAAACAAAAAAAGGTACAGCCTCAAAATGTACCGTCCTTCACATCAACAGCTGTTGTTGCTAAAACATCTCCTCCAGTTGGAAGATTTGGAAAAAAATGGCAGAGCGGGAAGAATTAGAACTAGCCTTAGACAAAAAGGGTCGTTTAGAAGTAGGGTCGGGAAATAAAGTATCACATGCATCACGAAAAATATTAAAATGCTATAAATGTGGAGGAAATAATCATACACAAAGAGATTGCAAAAGAAACAATTCCTGTGCACGTGCATGTTAGAGATTGTAGAACAAATATTACTCAAAATAGGAGCAAAAATTATAGCAGGTACAGAGGACCACGTATGGGCAGTGAAGGAAACAACAGAGGCACTACCAAAGCACAAGGAAAACGCCGAACTCCGAATTTAAACTGACATTCCCTCTCGCGCAGGCCCTGATACGAGAGATGATCCAAATTTTATTTTAGTCAAAATTAAAGGCGCACCTGTAAAATTATTAATAGATTCAGGATCAAGAGTTTCAATTCTTAAGGAAAAGTTTGTAACAGGTGGAACAATGTTATATTACGGCACAAGTAAAATAAAATTCGACTGCCAAAATTATATTTTTCGACAAAAAATGGTTATATGTTCAGATAATTTATATTTAGATGCCGATGGTCTTTTAGGTACAGATTTCATTCGTAAATTTGACGTTTCGAGAGAGGATGTACGTTTCGAAAATATGAGTTTGAAACTATTAAGTAACGCTGACAGAATGAATGGCTTCGACAGCAAAAGTCAACGTCTTTGGAGGTAATGTCGTAATACAAGCCAATAACGTCGGCGAGAAGGCAGAGCGATGCACAACTCTGTGTGATAAGATTAACAGCGGAGTATCAAGTTCCAAGCGGACGGTCATCACAAGTCAAGATAAGGATGCGGGAATTCAAAATATAAAGAACGGCGACCTTCATCAAGAAAAATCAGTCACACAACCCAGTGGATTGATTAGATTGAAGAGCGTCCTGAAGAGACAAGATGTTGTGGTGGAACCACTAGAGCTGAGGATGCAGGGGGTTATGGAGGCAAGAGTCATAACGAAAGCAGAAAAAGAAGTGCCAGTGAAGTTAATGAACTTCACAAATCAAGAAATATCATTAGGGAAAAACATCGGCAAATCGGCCGTACATGAGAAGAGTGATGAAAATCAATATGCGCATGACGCACAGCGTTCGCAGGCCGGGTCAAGAGGACAAGTAGGGACAGCTGTAGGCGGGAAGAAGAAGAATTCTCAAGGGCAAAACGATGAAAATCAACAGGCTCATGACGCACAGCATTCGCCGACCGGGTCAAGAGATCATGTCGGGACAGCTATAGCCGGGAAGAAGAAGAAGAGTTCTCAAAGGAAAAGCGTGAAAAATCAATTGGCTCAAGATAAAGGGCAGCACCCGTCGACCATACCAAGAAAAGGGAAACAAATCGAGGAGCTGAAGAATAAACCGGGACAAGCCGTGTTCTCGGAAGGAAGTAAACAGGCCACGCCAGCTGTAGACAAAAAGCAGCTCTGTAAAGGTTCAAGGGAAGAAATGCATCGAGAATCATTTCAATATGGACCATTTAGCAGAAGATGTAAAAAGTAAATATTTACTGATAAAATATGAAGACATCTTTCAATGGGAAAACAGTAAGCTAGGGTGTACACATCAAGTGAAACACAGAATAATTATTGAAGATGTGCCACCTATAGCCAAAGCACCGTACCGAGTTCCGCTTAGCCAAAAGGAACCGTTGGCTAAAGAATTGAAGAAAATGCGTGAAGCTGGAGTAATAGAACCCTCCATTCACCATGGTCAGCACCAGTAGTCATCGTACCGAAGAAATCCGAAAATGGTGAAGACAAAATAAGGGTCTGTATCGACTTCAGAGGATTAAACAAGATAACGAAGGACTATTTTCCTGTTGCAAACATGCAAGAAATATTGGATTAGTTGGGATATGCAAATCTATTCGCTACCCTAGACTTACCATATGGATATTGGCAAGTACAACTGGACTAACGAGATAAGGAGAAGACAGCATTCACAACAAATGGAGAACACTATCAATTCACAAAGATGGCGTTCGCGCTCGTAAATACACCTAGCACATTTCAATGGAGCAGACGAACATCTGGAACGACTCAGGGAAGTTTTCAAGAGACCGAGAGAAGCTAACCTAAAATGCAACCCAGTAAATACAATTTTTTGAAAACTGTAACCAAGTATTTAGGCCATATCATAAATGGGGAGGCTTGTAAACCGGACCCAGACAAAATTTCAGTTATATAAGATTATCCAAGGCCAAAATCAGTTAAAGACATTAGAGTCTTCTGCGGTCTAGTAGGTTTTTACATATGACTCATTCAAGATTTCGCAAAAACATCAAAACCTCCCACGAAATTAACACAAAAAAATTAAACGTTTAACTGGACAGAAGATTGCGAACAATCTTTCGATAAACTAAGGAATGCCATCTGCTCCGAGTCAGTCTTAGCCCATCCAGACTCCACCAAGGAATTCATCTTGTCCACAGATGCGAGTGGAAAAGTTATAAGTATCATATTGTCAAAAATGTGATGGTTACGAGAGGCCGATAGCTTTTGCAAGCCGTCAGTTAAACAAGGCAGAAATAAATTATTCCACAACAGAACAAAATGTTTTGCAGTAATTTGGGGTGTAAAACTACAGAGTTAATCTATATGGAAGAAAATTTACCATCTTAACTGACCATCAACCTCTTAAGTGGCTGTTTTCTATCAGAACTCCACAATCAGGCTTGGCAAGATGGTTACTTACTCTCCAAGAATACGATTTCAAAATTGAACATAAACCGAGGAAAAGTATGTGAACGCAGATGAACTATCAAGAATACTTATAAACGCCGTAGAAGTCGAAGATACATAAGACCCAATACGGGACAGGCACATGATAGCAAGTAAACAACGTCAAGATGCAGCAGTGCAAGGCATCAACCATTGCAAAAATATTGGCTCAAGAAATTATCTCAAGACATGGGACTCCGAGACAACTGTTGACAGACCAAGGCGCAAATTTCACATCTGAAATTTTTAGAGAAAGTTTGTAAAATAATAGGCATCGAAAAAATACAAACAACGGCATACCGTCCAACAAAGTCATCGAGTTTTCAAGGACATTCTGACTGATTTTTTAAATCGAGATCAGACCGACTGGGATGAATGGTTACCATTCGTGTTACTAGCCTATGGAAGTAGCGTTCATATTGTACGAACGAGACACTATTCTTCTTAATGCAAGGCCGAGATATGGAGTTACCTTATGATGACATAACAAGAACTCAAAATCTACGGTATAATTATGCAGACAACTACGCGTCAGAGTTAAAGCAAAGGTTGCAAATAGCTTTCGAGGCAGTGGAGAAAAAAACATCAACAAAGCGACAGAGAAAACACATAAATAATTTAACAAAAATACAAAGTCAGCAGTCTACAAAATCGGTGACGCAGGATACTTGCGTAACCTAGCCATTCATGCAAGTACGTCACGAAAACTACACGAGCCATGTACAGGACCGTACTTCATCAAGGAAATCATGGGCCCGTGACATATAAAATCAAACAACAAAATTTCGACATTTTAACGGTGCACATAAATCGTTTAAAGCCATTTATGGATGAAAGCCTTTTAAACCAAGAAGTTGGAAACGAAAAGCCAATTAAAACAAATACTAAAGAAGTGACTAACAAAAGTGAGAGTACAGATAAATATACTGCTGACCCAAAAACGATGCATAATATGATGTAAGACAGTCTGTTAATACACACTTTGGTACGTCAAGCACAAAAAGACACCACTACTACTTCTGCAGTACCCAACTACCCCACTCGTAGTAAAGGTCCAGCACCACATCATCCATGGGTTCTTTCTCCAAGACGGGTATAGAAACAGTCAACCACGAAGAAATGGCAACAAGATGCGATGGCAAATTGAGACAACTGTTAGGAGGCCACAGATAATCGATAGATGGCCACTGAGGGTTTACTCGTTTTGCGCCACTTCCCATTTTATCGAAACAAGAGGACGAAGAAGAGGGATTATCTGGCGGAGCGGCAGCACTGGACCAACCTGCAAATGTGTCCGGCCAAAAACATCCACTCTCCCAGAAACGCCCTACCCCCTTTGTTTTAGATGAGGAGCGCCATCATCGCAGTTATGTCCGTCATCACAGCATCACATGCCATCATCGGTTTCGACTACAGAGGTCCCTCTACCATTTACGTAACAACCGTATCATCAGAGAAAATCAGGTAAAATAATATGAGCCATCATCGCAGTTATGTCCGTCATCACAGCCTCACATACCATCATCGGTTTCGACTGCAGAGGTCCCTCTACCATTTACGTAACAACCGTATCATCAGAGAAAATCAGGTAAAATAATATGAGCCATCATCGCAGTTATGTCCGTCATCACAGCATCGCATGCCATCATCGGTTTCGACTGCAGAGGTACCTCTACCATTTACGTAACAACCGTATCATCAGAGAAAATCAGGTAAAATAATATGAGCCATCATCGCAGTTATGTACGTCATCACAGCCTCATATACCATCATCGGTTTCGACTGCAGAGGTCCCTCTACCATTTACGTAACAACCGTTCATCAGAGAAAATCAGGTAAAATAATATAAGCCATCATCGCAGTTATGTCCGTCATCACAGCCTCACATACCATCATCGGTTTAGACTGCAGAGGTCCCTCTACCATTTACGTAACAACCGTATCATCAGAGAAAATCAGGTAAAATAATATGAGCCATCATCGCAGTTATGTCCGCCATCACAGCATCACATGCCATCATCGGTTTCGACTACAGAGGTCCCTCTACCATTTACGTAACAACCGTATCATCAGAGAAAATCAGGTAAAATAATATGAGCCATCATCGCAGTTATGTCCGTCATCACAGCCTCACATACCATCATCGGTTTCGACTGCAGAGGTCCCTCTACCATTTACGTAACAACCGTATCATCAGAGAAAATCAGGTAAAATAATATGAGCCATCATCGCAGTTATGTCCGTCATCACAGCATCGCATGCCATCATCGGTTTCGACTGCAGAGGTACCTCTACCATTTACGTAACAACCGTATCATCAGAGAAAATCAGGTAAAATAATATGAGCCATCATCGCAGTTATGTACGTCATCACAGCCTCATATACCATCATCGGTTTCGACTGCAGAGGTCCCTCTACCATTTACGTAACAACCGTTCATCAGAGAAAATCAGGTAAAATAATATAAGCCATCATCGCAGTTATGTCCGTCATCACAGCCTCACATACCATCATCGGTTTAGACTGCAGAGGTCCCTCTACCATTTACGTAACAACCGTATCATCAGAGAAAATCAGGTAAAATAATATGAGCCATCATCGCAGTTATGTCCGCCATCACAGCATCACATGCCATCATCGGTTTCAACTGCAGACGTCCCTCTACCATTTACGTAACAACCGTATTATCAGAGAAAATCAGGTAAAATAATATGAGCCATCATCGCAGTTATGTCCGTCATCACAGCATCACATACCATCATCGGTTTCGACTGCAGAGGTCCCTCTACCATTTACGTAACAACCGTATCATCAGAGAAAATCAGGTAAAATAATATAAGCCATCATCGCAGTTATGTCCTTCATCACAGCCTCACATACCATCATCGGTTTCGACTGCAGAGGTCCCTCTACCATTTACGTAACAACCGTATCATCAGAGAAAATCAGGTAAAATAATATGAGCCATCATCGCAGTTATGTCCGCCATCACAGCATCACATGCCATCATCGGTTTCAACTGCAGACGTCCCTCTACCATTTACGTAACAACCGTATCATCAGAGAAAATCAGGTAAAATAATATGAGCCATCATCGCAGTTATGTCCGTCATCACAGCATCACATGCCATTATCGGTTTCAACTGCAGAGGTCCCTCTACCATTTACGTAACACCCGTTCATCAGAGAAAATCAGGTAAAATAATATGAGCCATCATCGCAGTTATGTCCGTCATCACAGCATCACATGTCATCATCGGTTTCAACTGCAGAGGTCCCTCTACCATTTACGTAACAACCGTATCATCAGAGAAAATCAGGTAAAATAATATGAGCCATCATCGCAGTTATGTCCGCCATCACAGCATCACATGCCATCATCGGTTTCAACTGCAGACGTCCCTCTACCATTTACGTAACAACCGTATTATCAGAGAAAATCAGGTAAAATAATATGAGCCATCATCGCAGTTATGTCCGTCATCACAGCATCACATGCCATCATCGGTTTCAACTGCAGAGGTCCCTCTACCATTTACGTAACAACCGTATCATCAGAGAAAATCAGGTAAAATAATATGAGCCATCATCGCAGTTATGTCCGCCATCACAGCATCACATGCCATCATCGGTTTCAACTGCAGACGTCCCTCTACCATTTACGTAACAACCGTATTATCAGAGAAAATCAGGTAAAATAATATGAGCCATCATCGCAGTTATGTCCGTCATCACAGCATCACATACCATCATCGGTTTCGACTGCAGAGGTCCCTCTACCATTTACGTAACAACCGTATTATCAGAGAAAATCAGGATCCATCATTGAGTTCAAGGACAGACGTAGAAAAGTGAAGTACAGTGTTCCAAGAAGACAAATTTGTGGTCTATATAGAAAGAAACGCGTAAGGATAGTTCTAAGAAATATTGTGCTTCGAAGGAAGTAAATTTATAAAGAGGGGAGGTATGTAAACCTAATTCAGCACATTACTGGGGTAGCAAATATTTCCAAATTAACTTAGTAATTTGTTAAACATTCAATTATAAGTAGGCAAATGCTGAATATAGATTACTTAATATTATGAACTAATATCAGACCTCAATTTCTTTGCTGACTTCGCTTTACGTAAATATATATAGTCGGCTGTACGATAGGTCAGGAGGAAGTCGAAGTACAAAATAAAAGCTTGATCATTGTACCCTGCTGGTTCAGTCGTCGCGTTTGCATTCACCATTTCATTTTACTGTTTTGTATAGTTTTTATTTAATAATAAAGATCTATATTTTTGTAATTAAAACCCTGTGTGATTTCGACCCCGAGCGATGTCGTTCCAGCAGCTGCAGCTAACACCATCTTCGAAGAGTAAGTAATTATTATTTTTATGACTAACTAGTGTGATACGAGTCGTAACTTGCAATCTGGCAAGAACCCTCTTTTAAATTTTATTTGCTAATTCGCCTCATAAAGGCGGGTTACAAGTGCGGCCGCCACGTGATTGTGCTACAGGGTCGTACTACGCTTATCAGTAAGGGATCTGCGATCTGATACTATATTTAGATTTGTTTTGAGTAGAGATAATTTATGTGTTTTTTCTTTGATAATTCTTGAAAACTCTGTGGGTTTGACAACATTTGTTTTATAAATATTCAATGTAATGTTTTTTTTTTTGCTGAAAGACTTACATGTGATTTTTTAATCCTTTTCTTTGGAGGACTAATAATATTACTTGTAGATGCCATTTTGCCATTGAATTATTAATTTTAACAGCGATGCGAACACCCTCAAACTCAGAAAGAAAATGAAACACTTTAAAATTAAGTAGATACGGTTCATAGAAGCCACATCCCACAGCAACAGCAAAGCCAATCACAGCGCGCCAAACAGCTGAGCACGTGCAGATCACGCACTAATCATTGTTTGACGCGGTGACTCTTGGATTTGTAGTATAGTTGGTTTGATGTGCGGCTGCTAGTTTTAATGGAGACGGGCAGGGTTAATATTACAGTAAAAGTTAAAATTCAGTGAACAGCCTCAATAAGGTTGTAGGACGCCACGTAATTTTTGACCTGAAAATTACGAAAAGGACGGTGCCAATATATATATATATATATATATATATATATATATATATATATATATTACGTTATTTTACCTATCGTGGTTGTAATTGCCAGAAAACGACTGAGGATTGACAAAGAAAAAAAAATTTTTTTAATAAATCAGAATTTATTGATTTTAATTTTAAATGTACAGAAGGTACTCTAAAATGGCAAAGTATAAAACTGTACAACACAATAATAAAGGATAATAATATGTATTGTTGTACCCGGAGTCTCGTAACCAGGTTTCGGGTGCAGGCATAAACATATACGCGATGCGAAATTATTCAACTTTGTAGGGCGGAATTTACAAGTCAATTGAAGCGCGCACATACCTGAATTACAAGCTACGAGAACGGGCAACAATGCTATCCAAAATCTTATATTAAAAATCCAATAAATAATAATGCTACTTTAAATAAAAACCTCTGAGCTGGTTTTTCCAAATTACTTATGGTAAAAAATGTAGGTAAATAAATTACTGAAACTACAACTACTGAAAATTTACTCAATAATGAACTTTAAATGAATATTCGAAATACAAAGAAGTTAATAATACTGATTTGTACAATGAAACACCAAATAAAGTTTTACACCTTGGACACTATAACCACAGTGTTTCTAGCCAACACTAAACTCTCATTTGCAAAAACAGACTTTGTTTTTCCTTCGCAACAATAAAACACAACAAAAAAGGAAAAAACGGTACTTGAAACTGTAATTATCTGAAATGGAGTGATCTGTGGGAATTATAGGGCGATGCTGCAGGGCGATAATGATGGCGAATGGGACGAGCCTGCTGCGCTCCATAAGTAGGTGTCCCCAACGGTGAAAATGTGGAGACAGAGGCGCAAATCCTCCGAAAAGCGATTACTTCCAAAACCCAATAAAGGAATCTTACGACACAACGCGTAGACACCCACCAAAATACGCAAAACTAGAAAGTCAATAAGCACCCCCGATGTCGCACAAAAGCGTGACCAACAATAGCCAAAAAATCGGGTACTCCGCTTCACGTCAAACCAAAAGCAGGTCAACATCAGCCACTCTCCAACATGCTAGTTAAAGACTTCTACCCCATAGCTCGGCTAGTAACAGAATTCTACGAGCTGTAACAACTTTTGCGGAAATCAGAGATTTGCCCGGAAGAAGATGGCATTATAATTCATAAAGTAACAAAAAGAAGATATAATATAAATCTACCCGTACGTCACTGCGCACGAGCCACCGTTTCAGCTTGCAAAACGAACATAAACAAAATACGCGCAATGTAGCCAGAAACTAAAATGTTAAAATATGCTAAATAAGGCTGAAGTAGGACTATAGTAACCGAAAGAATTACAGAATAGAAATAAAATACATATTACAATACCTTATAATTATAGGAACACTCAAACGCGAACATAAAGATTAAGCAGATAGTTAAGAACAAAAGCAATTTATGGGCTGAAACACAAACAAAAGGAGACATATAATTGAATAATACATAATTATACAAAGTATACACAGTGAAGAAAGTAAAAAGACGACGAAACATAACCAGATTGAGAATAAGATGGTAAGTAAACTCACGACCAATTTTTATATAGAAAAACTATTTGAAAATGTTATAAATAAGCGTAGCGCAGGTGAAAGAAGTTAGCCATGTTGGGTCATATGAATTATTACAGTCAGCTATTAAATCGGTAATTAGCTATCACTGTAGATGTCACTCGTGCTTGTATATCAAACACAGACCATCAGACAGCATACTTGTCAACTGTATAGTAATCAGTGGCGTAGCGTCATAGTGTTCAAGGTGTTCTCCGCACACCCAGAAATAAGGAAAATAAAAAATAAATTAAATATATTTTCTATTTATATGCATTTTATACTAAAACTCATTTTAAGTAGAAAATATTACACAGATACTTAGTTTTTATTTTGTGAACGCCTTATATGTATACCAAACGCAAAGCTAGGTTCAAAAAGAAATTCTGACGACCAGTCTAGCTAACATTAGGATATGGAGGGTGCGGGTGGCTAGTACCATGGTGGGGATACATAGTACACTGGTAAAGAATGCGAGTGTTCAACTGAACATTTGAACCTAGAATGGTGGAAGATATTAAAGTATTAACTTATGCATTCTGCTACGCACGAAAGTATTTAAAGTTGCAATTCTATAATTTATTTGGGTGTTTTGATTTAATATATTTTCTTCGTTATTATTACACCCCACATTTCATATTTTTATTTTATATGGGTCTATAAATTCAAATAGTTTTTAAAACTGTCTCTAATCAAATGGTAATAAAAATGTGTCTTATTTTGATTTAGTATATTTTTTTTCTGCTCACCCTGCCAAAAAAGTCACGCTACGCCACTGATACTAATATAAAATACGCAGTTTGCAGCGTCTCAAGTGTTGCAGGAATGAATTAAAAAGCGAGAAAATAGAATGCTAGATTCAAATTTGATAATCTGCCGTATGTTTAATTTCTATATATCGATAACAATTTTGACTCTGTAACAATGTTTAATTTCTATAATACAATGTTTAATTTCTATATATCAATAACAATTCTGACAAGTGGAATTTTTAAATTGTTTTCAATGTCAAGTATTTTTATTGTAGAAAAAAAAAATACCGATATACAGGTGTTATGTAAGTGTTCGACACTTAAACTATAGAAGAACTGATCCCATAGATAGTAAATCTGACAATAATTTTTGTTTAACATACTTTCTACAAGAACTAGAGGCACTGGCGTAGCCAAGGGGGGTTTTCCCCCATTGAAAATATTAATATTTTATTTAATGAATAATTGATAAAATTTATTTTATTTAATGAATAATTAATAAAATTTATTTTATAATAAACGATTGCTTGTAATTCCTTCCATAATAAACAGACTAAATGGATTAGTCTTACTTAACATCTACAGAGATACCGGAATTTGTAGGGAAGAAATATTGCAGGAATTGACGAAAAAGAAAAGAAGATTAAATTTTGATATATAGAATTGACTAGCCAAATAATTATTTTAATTTTATAACAATGAGTTTGTACCTGATTTTTTTATAATATAATAGATAAGTAAAATATATATTTTAATTTTGTAACAATGAGTCTGTACCTGTCTTTTTTTATAATATAATTGTGACGATGGTCACTAGATTTGAATTTATTCTTCATGTTTAACGTTGTAGCCTTGTGGTTAGCATGTCAGTTTTTTGCTAAAGTTTGATTATTTAAATCAAAGTTCAAATCCCACAAGTAAAAATATTGTTTTGCATTTTTTATTGGTTTGTATTGTTTTGATTTACGCATACAATATAATTGTTTGGTTATATTGTATGTCGTTTGTTGTAAAATATATTGTTGTATTTTGGTTATAGCTGCTAATGTTTATAAAATTGTTGTTTATCTGTCAGCTATTGTGTGGTCGAGTGGCTAGTGCGCTTGACCAGCACGCTAGAGATCGTCGGTTCGATCCTACATGAAACTGTATTTTTTTATATTTTTTATTCAAACTTGGCGAGAATTTGCAGGATGAGTAAAAACGTGTTTGAACCTTTTTTCATATTTTTAACGGTTTTTCGGGGTATAAATACGAGCTCGAACGTTAGTTACAGGCAGAGAGTGTGTGCTCTCTCAAGGGAGCGTTAGCTCTCCAACGAGCCTAAGATGGTGTGTGCCGTCTTCTGCGAACCTGGTGAGGGCCAGGTGAGCGGGTTGTGGATGACCTTGGCTGCCTCTGACTCAGTGCTGTTGGTGTGTGCCGGCAGCTCGTGAGAGAGTGCAGCAGGTGGACCGTACCGGTGTAGCCGGTTGTTTTGTGCAGTGGTGTTGGCCGCTGTACGCCGTAATCGCGATTGTCAATGAGTGTTGGTGTGTGCCAACATTGTTAGATTGAAATCGCGATTGTTGATGAGTGTTGTCAAAGTGACAACACTGTAACCGTACCATGTTCCCGTAACTTTGGTGTGTGCCATTGTTACTCGTTCATAGCGTGTTCCCGCAACCTTGGTGTGTGCCATTGTTGCCCGTTCATTGTTGATCGTGCGTAGTAGAGAGAATATCCTGCAAGTATCGCTGATTCATTGTTACTTTGCTTTGTTATATTTATTACTTTCTCATTTTAATTTATTTTAATAAAATATTAAAAATGATTACAATTGATTTCATTGTCAAAAGCCGAACTCTGTCTCCACTAAGCTACCCGAGCACTTTTTGGCGTTCCAGCCATCCTTTTCAGCGACGCTATGAGAGCGTCCTTTACAGGATCGACCATCTCTCCTTATGCTGTGTTTCCGATTTATTGGCGCCCGAGCAAACCCTTTGGCAGCATGGAGAACGAGCAGGGACGTCATTACAAAATGGCGACCGAATAGGGACAACAGCGTCCTTTCCTTCACTTTTCGCCGTTACATAATACATAAGTAGGATAATGTATGAGAAGTTATTTCGTACACACCCCCCTCCCCTACCCCGAAAAAATAAAACAATTCCTAGTTACGCCATAAATTTTTGTGGCATCATATCCCCCCCATTTGAAAATCCTAACTACGCCACTGACTAGAGGCTTTTAAAGCTGACAAATCACGTCGTAGTTCAAAACTTTATAAAAAAAGTAAAAATCAATGTGTTTTCTGGAAAAAATGTGATACCTGTCGCAAATGACATATAAAATCATTGATGTTATTTGGAAATAACTCTCTGTATCGTTTTACAGCAGCACGACTATTTTGTGATGTCTCGCCATAAACCATATGCATGTCTGCGTAGTGAAGGTAAATGGCATTTTGAGAATATCAAAAAACAGAATATAAATTGTACGTCTATGCAAAAAAACATGTAAAGTCAGATTGACAATCAATATTTTTTCCAGAGAACATACTGATTTTTACTTTTTTATAAAGTTTTGAACTATGACGTGATTGGTCAGTTTTAAAGGCCTCTAAGTTCTTGTAGAAAGTATGTTAAACAAAAATTATTGCTAGATTTACTATCTTTGGGGTCAGTTATACCATGGGTTAAGCGTTGAACACTTACTTACATAACACCCTGTATAAAAATTAAAATACAGTGTTGTAGAAGAACTGAGTGCTTTTGTATATAAAAATTTGAAAATAGTAAATAAAAAGAAACAATATTTTTCTACGCATATGATTTAATATACCTATTAAGAATGTATCATTTGAATGGCACTCATTATGATACAGATTTTCTTTTCATTTAGATACAGATGATCATTATAATACATATTTTCTTTTCATTTCGATACAGATTATTATTATGATACAAATGAGTTTTTATAACCATTGGTTATTAGGAATAGTCGTAAAAAAATAGTGTACGCAACTCATGTATAAATGCTACTTTGATGGCTTTGTACGTGCTGAAATGCTCTTGTTTCTTATGGAATCTTTCAAAGATGTTGATCTCTTTTACACCCATGTATAGTAAGAAGGTGATTGATTTGCATCTCTTCCGTTGAATGTAACAGATTTGAGGTTTCCTGACATCTCATTTTATTCTATGTAATCTATGAAGCAGGCTTCATAATATTCGTTCCATGCTTCCCATTCGCTTTTAACACAGGAAAAATTTTCAGGAGGTGGCACATGCTGATATATGATATTTTGACTTGCCTACCTTTCCGGGTTACTTGGTCCAAGGATTTCAGTTCTTAAATTTGCTGTTATAGTTCATGCAATGTTTGTGCGTCGGTTTATTTTAGCATCTTTAGTAAATAATTATCACCTGTATATTTGCACTAACACACACCTGACATCATGTAACGTTTAAATTTATGTTCTTTAAAAATTAATACCGGGAACCGGGTTCGATCCCGACCGATGCAAAATATTTCGAATTTTAAATGGCACAAAAGTGACCCCTGTAGTGCACTCTCCACGCCAGCAATGAGTGCCCTTGAGGTGACGCCTGGTAAGCGCCCGCACTGTACAAATATGTCATCATCATTACCAATATCTGCGATAATGCAGATTGTGGCACACTCAGAAATGGGTAATATGCCGTGATTATATATTTATTTATTTATTTATAATAATGAAACAATATTGCGAATAGTCCAAGCGTATGTGTCGGGTTGCCTATATGCATAACTATAATTAGAATTCCACTCCTCAGACTAAACTAAATACAGTCCGAAAGTGTAACATGGCAGTTTCCCATATATTAATAGTATATTGTCATCTCCGATCACTAGTCCATAAACTTCGCTTTTGTGAGTGTTAGTATATTTTGATACGAGGATAAGCCTTTATCAATAAGCCAAAGCAGTTTCTGGACTTGTGATGCACAAGATTTTTGTGCCAATATCTCTATAAATTTACATTAAAACATTATTTATTGTTCAATTAACAATTTAGTATTAAATTTGTAAACATTTTGCTAATTCTTGCGTTCAAAATAATTAAAGTCCCGATATTTTGGCCGGCCTCGGCCTGTAAAGTTTCTGGACGGTTTCGAGTGATGTAAAATACTTATACCGAACGGAGACACTTATACCAGGCACAAAAAAAGTTAAAATAACACATTTGCCTCTTTTTAGAAAATTTATCCCCTTTTAAAATATTTATAGCACTTTAGAACAGTGTTTTCCAACCCGTGCATCGCGACATACCAGGCCGCTCAAGTGTCAGTACTCAATCATTAACCTTTACATTACGTACTAAAAATATTGACACGCTATATACTGGAAGAAACAGAATTTGTGCGGACAATGTCTGACATTTGTCTCGCGAGCAATAGTGTTGCATCATCAATCCTTCAATCCGTCAATTACGTACTGTTTTTAAAGATACAAGTACCTACTAGAATTGATATTGATATATTTGCAGACTCAATTTAAAAAAAAAATGAGATTGTCTCATTAGCAAACAAATGCTATTTTGCAAAACTATTACACAAGTATTAACAAAAAAAAAATTTCCAGTGGTTCAAGATTGGTCCTCCCGAAGCTGAAGCTTTTTTTGCCCTTATTTGAGGTACAAAGTTTTCCAGCAAATGATTGCTTAATGCTTTTGTAATTATTTTCTTTTTTAAAAAAACAATGGACTTATTCTGTTATATTAGTGGTTAATTTTTACTAAGTCTAAAAAATTTGAACAATCAAGTTAACAAAAAAGTTATATTTTCATTTGTGAAGTCTGTATCTAGAGGGTAACAATTTTAACCAGATACTAATAATTAGCCACTTTGTTGCTGTATGCAAATAATCAACTGTATGAATGTGCAAATAGCATTATTCGTATATACGAGTAATATCTGTAAATAGCCTCAATTATTACATTATATAAAAGCACTAAGATGTACATAAAATAAAGATTTGATAAGTATTTAAAGAAAATAAAAATAGAGATGTATTTATTATACATATGTGCAATATTCATATAAACAGATTTACCTGTTGTATATGACCGTATGTGAATACAGATATGAATCTTATTTGAATAATCTATATAAATGTAAAAAGCTCAAAGTAAAAGCGTCATAAAGTGAGAAATACCTACGTGCAGGTCTGTTGAATGATCACGTCAGCCATGTCACGAGCACGTAACAATTGCCACTAACAAATTGTTCGTCAGGTAGAGGCGAAAGTATTTGTACCGCGCATTCTTTTTATATTTTTATGTAAAATCGAAGATTCGATTGGATTGCATTTTTCCGTTTTAACGCTGCTGTTATTTCTGTCAGTTTGGGTGGCGAGATAACTCGACACGTACTTGGGAGAAACAGGTTGCTGTTCAGCTGTTCAATTGCACAGCTCGACAGCTGTTGGATATTCCACGAGATTTCATACATCAATGCTTTAGTCAACACTTTTTCCTCAAATAAACAAATATTCAATATTCTGCAAACATTATTTATTCTTTTCAAAGGATTAACTGAATAAGCTGAAACTAATAACTAAAGTTCTGCCATGAATATCATTTTAATATATTAATAAACTTTATTACATTAATAAAAAAGTATAATGGTTGTGCGAAATTATAGTATGTAAATTTGTCTTTAATTTCTTTCATTTTAATATCATCAATAATAACAATTTCAGTGTTTTTAAGTTGTCAATTTTAAGAGGCCAGTCTACCTAACGCAAAAGTGTCGTTCGTACTTATCTAATATCTTATTTTTGGTGCTCTTTAGGGAAAAATGTTATTTGAAAAAAGTTTTACTGTTTTTATTGTTTTTCTTTTACAAACTAAGCCAAAATTAGAAGATGAAATGCGAATTCTTTTTTTCTCAAACCCAAACTTGACAATAACTTTGCAATTTTATATTTTGAGTACTGAGTCTGCGCATCCGCCCTTGAATCGCACAGTTTACCTAGCTGTACGGGTACATATTATATTAACAGTGTACGTACACTTCTGTGCAATAAAATTAAGCACAAGTTTTGCGACTATTTTTTCGCAAATTTTAGTTTTGTAATTCGGGTTTCTTAGCTGCTACTCTATTTCGCAGATCTGACGATTTAATTCTAAAGACGTGCCTTTACTGGCGTTCATCAGTCGAACGATTTGTCTTCTAATCTAGTCTAATTCTAATCTTAGTATTACTGTCTAAATGACGCGGCATTTTGACATTAATAAGAAAAATGACAAATTTACATATTTTCATTGCTAGTCATCTTATCATGTCCACTTTAAACTATAAAATATTTTGTGTGCGACAAACCAAACATTTCCCCTCCCCTCGTCCCACCACTTCTGTTGAGTCAATTCTGAAATCGAACTTTTGCTCTAGGTAGACTAGCCCCTTAATATAATATAACTGTCAAATAATAATATATCAGTGAATAATAATTAAATTTTTTTCACTGACAACTGCAAAAAAAAATTGTTTTCAACCATCGGCAAATCTAGTTATCGTTGTAACAAAATTATGAAGTGATTTGACATTTAACAGAAAATCTTAAAACCGACCATTCAGTTACAGATAAGTTTAAAAAGAAAATTGAAGGATGATAAATGACGAAATTAATGGAACTTTGATTTCTTAAGTGGAAAGTATACATATTACAGTAATTTTTTTTGTACCTTTAAAAGATAAGATTTGAAATTGACATAACGATTAAATAATATTATTCCATCCAACTATCAATATTATTCAATTAGTAATAGTAACGAAGGTCATTAATTGATAAAAAGCAATTGAATTATGAGTATATTATTTGACAGTTGTAGATAAAAATACATACTTGATTCTTGAAGACATACCTAATTGAAGTATCTACCCAGTTTTTTTTGCGTCACAAATTATATCTGTTCATTAGGCTACGTATATTGTAACTCTATTCAGGAAATAATTTGAAATTGTCAACATAGTTCATATATATATTGGCGTGTATTTTATCAGTTTTGCGCCTCGTGTTGATTTAAGTGATTTGTCAATAATACGAACTAGGCACTATTGAAAAGGGTTTCCTAGTGTGTGTCAGTATCAGTACAGATTATAGAGCTAGAGATTTGAAATATATCTGAACTACTACTTATAAACTAAATATTATTATGCAATGCCATTCATACGTAGAGAATACCTACTAAATATATATGTCGTAGCCAAATTGTAAAAACCATATTTTAATAAAACACGTGAAACCAGCCAGATTAAAAAACATCGCTAAGTCAACGAAGGTTTCACAATCTGGCTGCGACATAGTACTCAATAAACTTCAATGATAATAAATTCGCTGCACTAGTTGGAAATACAACTTGTCTATATACAATTTTTAAATAAAACCACCTAATTTTTTTTTGTTGTTTAATCGATGTGATTTTAATTAGTATTAAATTACGCATGTTCCGATTAATAGGGAAGTATCACTATGTGAAATTTAAATGTTTTGATTAATGTATACTAAAAGTACAGGTGTCTCATTTCGATGTTTTTTAGGGTATCTCGGGAAATATTACTGATAGAGCAAAATCGTTTGAACATTATAGGGTCAACTTTTTGAGAAAAGTTTAATAGTCACCGCAGGAATTTTCGATCTTCTTTTGTTTCTGAGCTACAGGTAGAAACTTGTTTTTCGCTCATTTCGAAAATATCTCATAACTTATTTAATATGGTAGTTAGAGAAAAATTATTTAAACAAATTTTGTACCGTTTTTTAGGTAAAATAAAATGACGTAATTAGATTTTTTGAGAACTTCATAATTCTTTAGATATCACACAAAATTATTACTTTTCAAGTAGCAAGCTATGTTGAAAATGGTCTGACCTTTTTGCTTATTTTATGTTTTTCAATGATATATAACAAGTTTATATTCTTTAAAAGATGAATTATTAATTTTTTGGTGCGAAAAAATTGAAAATTATTAAGAAACAAATGAAAAAACTATTATAGTTCATCATTTGTTTATTTCTAATATTATTTGCTTGTTTTACACATTTTTAAAATTTATTTAATTTAAAAGCATATCAAACAATTTTTTTCCAACTGTGTCAAAGCCAACTGTGACGTCGTTAAATGATAATTTAACTAATCCAAAAATAATTGGTTTTAAAATAATTTTGAGAACATAATTAATAGATATGAAATCAAAATAAAGATGTGATGAACTATTATAATTTTTTCATTTGTTTTTTAATAATTTTCAATTTTTTCGCCCCAAAAAATTAATAATACATCTTTTATTCATATGTGAAACAAAAGAATGTAAACTTGTTATATATCATTGAAAAGCTTATAAAATATGCAAAAAGATGAGACTACTTTCAACATAGGTTGCCATTTAAAAATCAAAAATTTGTGATATCAAGAATTGTTTTTTTTTAATCTAATTATGATATTTTATTTTACCTAAAAACTGTATAAAATTGGTTTAAACAATTTTTCTCTAACTACCCTAATAAATAAGTTTTCGAAATGAGCGAAAAAGTTTTTGCATGTAGCTCAGAAACAAAAGATGATCAAAAATTTCTGTAATGACTAGTAAACTTTTCTCAAAATATTGACCCCGGAATGTGCAAACGCTTTTACTCTATTAGTATTATATCCCGAGGTACCCTAAAAAAACATCGAAAATGAGACACGCGGTACATCATATAAGTAGCCTAATGGTAAATATAAAAGTCAAATTTATATCATATTGTAATTAAAATTCGAAATTAATATTATTACACCTTTAAACGGCAGCCGTGTAAAAATCCTGTTATGACATATCCGGCCCTGGTTATTTCTCAAGTTGAACAACTACATAGTAGTGCTGTCAAAAGTATTCGGTTAACCCGTTAGCCGGTTTATGCGGTTTTTAAAAAAATAAAAACCGGTTAACCGCGGTTAGCCGTGGATCCGGTTAACCGCCGTTAGTCGCAAAACCGTTTAACCGCAAATAGCCGACAAACATGGTAAACCGGGAATAGTCGACAACAACCCTGTTAACCGGCTAGTCTTGTAAAACTGGTTAAACGTTATTCGGCAGTAAGTCATGAATCAATGAAAATGTAACTCGATATTGATATATTTTGTAATTTTGTCACTATTTGATGCATAAAGTTCAATATTATAACCGTTTTATAACTACTTTAGTAAATAAAATGTTTCTGCTTATTTTTGACAAAAAACTATAGTAGCAAAACACACATACATATGTATTTTGCAATTTAACCGTGATAATTTTATTAAATATTAACATATTAACTAATTTTAAATAAAATAATTTTTAAAAATGAGACAATGAACTCTTTTAAAAAACACAATTGATTCTGATTAGTTTATATAACTTTGCTTTGAATTATTATTTTTGGATTGTATTTTTGTAAATAATGGTACACTCTTCTACTTCATTGCTATGGATAATGTGAAAATAATGAGTCAAAATTGAAAAAGTATAACAACAAAAACCTCAGCTAAAAAAACACTCTTAGAAAACGGTTAATAGCTATTAGCCGATTAATTACGGTTAGCCGTTAATCGCAATTAGCAGGTTAACCGTGGTTAGCTGGTTAGCCGGTTAACCGTGATATGTTGTCACGGTTAACCGGTTACCATCTTCGACGACTTTTGACAGCACTACTATATAGGTTTATTTCACATGTTGTGCCTGTTTAGAGTTTCGAAGCGAACATGATAACTATCTCTTTTTAATCGCTAACGCTTATCATTCTATATTCACAAGCATATCCTTAGCCTTAGGCCACATATGTACTGTATCCTATTTATTTCGTAATATTTTGTAACGGGAGTTTTGGCGATACGTAATGGTGGAGTGGTGGGGAGCAGCCATGTGGTGCGTTGTGGACCGGGCGAGGCATTATGGAACGGTGAGACGACGAGGGCGGTAGTGTGGCGATGTCCTTTGAGTTATCGCTTTATCTATTTTGACTGGTGTTTGCTGGTGACAGGGTGGCGTAACAATTCAGAAGTGGGATAGAGCGCGTGCGTATCTGTGTTGTGGCGAATATTGTGCAACAGGTGGTCGGTAGAAATGTTGCGCAGTAAAACATGTAGTCAAAATGGCGGCACGGCGACAACAAACCCGTTCAAAGGCGAGAGGCGGGTCTCCGGATTCTGAGGAGACAGTAGCGATGACTCTGACATTAGGGCGAGAAGTAACCTCGTCGAAAAATTGTTGGAGAGTCGCCTGATCAAGAAGATCGAGCGGGCGATCGACGAGAGATTCAAGTGACACACGGGCGGTGTGCAAAGCGGAAGTCAGGCGAGTACGAGTGATATTTCCCGAGCAGGCGGCCAAAGAGAACAAAAAGAAGAACCGGTAAACCGGTGGCGAATGGAAGGCGAAAGTCGTGCGAGGGGTGAGGTGCGGGCAACTGGCGATCTTTTAGACACATTTGATCCAACTGAAAAGCACGCAAATGTTGATCGATGGTTGGCGAAAATCGATCAACTCTGAGAGATACATGGGTGGACGGACTTCGAGCGAGCGTACTTTATGTAGGCGAAGCTAAAAGGCGCTGCTCGATGCGTTCCCAAGACAGCATTACTACGCGGCGCAAATGGCGAAGTTGATAGCCCGAACAAAGGATCCAGGTGAGTCAATGACGAGTTATTTTCATGCTAAGTTGGCGTTATGTTCAAGATGCGAGCATTGTGGCGAAATGGCGGTCTCATCATATATGGGCTGCCAGAGAGCGTTAAAGCATGGGCGAGGAGTGTGCAGGCGAAAATGCCGCAAGAGCACACGTTACCTGGCGGGATTAGATGGAGACGAAGTTGGCGGCGGTTGAGCTGCGCTTTTGGAAAAGGCGACTATGGGTGGGCGGAGGGATTTTTACATTCCATAGAGATGGCGGCAGAACAATTTCACAAGATGCACATTGACCACGTCAGTCCCTTCGCAAGAAGTAAACGAGCCAAGCCAACGAGAATGCTGGGTTCGGCGGAGGCGATACGTGAAATGCGTGGCGTGTTTGGCGTGTTTGGGTACCCAAGGCGAATAATCTCTGACTGGGTTTGGCGTTTACAAGCAAGGCCTTTGCGAACTTTCTGGCGGAAAATGGTTAAGCACAATCTGTTTAACAGAAACTAATTTAAATAACAATGTTTACTATCACGAGATACTGGATAATAACTTTAATTTTGTGCGGAGAGACAGAGCTAGTTCAAGGTCCTGTAAGCAAGAGTGTTGTGGTGTCCTTATAGGTGTCCACTACTGGCAGATGAGGATTATGATGTGCATAAGTTTAAATTTTGATTCCACTAAAATATTCATATCTAGTGTGTACATTTCACCTAGTGATTATAGCGCTCTTCATACGTTTCTCATAAAGTTGTCTAATATTATTGACGCTAATGATGGCGGTAATTTGTGGGGATTTCAATCTGCCCTACTTTAATTGGATCCCTAATAATAAATACTTACATTTAACACCTTTGTTCTCCTATAGTGTCATCTCAGGAATTTGTAGATTATATATTTTATTCTAATCTGCTCCAGTATAATAATATTCTTAACTCAAAAAATAGAATACTAGACCTAGTTTTATATAACAAAGATAATATTACTGTAAAGCAATTAACAGTCCCTTGAGTAAACTTGATGAAAATCATCATCCAGCCCTGGATATATTTTCATTTTCTGATCAATTTAGAGAGATAATCAAAACGAACCTGTAGTTGATATATATTGAATTTATTAGAAAGATTTAAAAATATGCAATAAATTGTGGAAATAACGACAAAGGAAGCTAAACGAAAGTAAAAGGAGTATTATGATAAAAATGCGAAAAATGTTTTATACAAAATAGGTGATTATGTAATGTTGTACCAGCTTGCTAGAGTTAATAAAGTCCAAATACAATGGTCAGGACCAAAGAAGATAGTAAAGAAAATTTCTTATACCAATTATGTAATTGAAGAAATAACTGGAAGAAGAAAACAAACGGTAGTACATGTAAATTTATTTAAACCGTACTGTAATAAATCAGAAATTGTTGCTATGACAATTTGTACAGTTGGGAGAAGAAAGCGCTAAAACTGACATTCTGTAACTTGAATTATTAGGTCCAAAAGCTGAAATTTTGACTACGGCAGAAGTACTCGAAAAAGGAAAAAAGGTAGAAAAACTTACAGAAGATCAAATAAATCATTTGGGAGAATTGATAAAAGAATTTCCTGGATTATTTTCTAAACGACCATGGCGGACACATCTCGTAGAACGTGATATATGTCAGAAAGAAGAAACAGTGATACGAGTTTAAGGCTTATTCACACTCACCTAGAGTAAGGGAAATTATTGATAAGGAAATCGATAAAATGCTCCATCTTAGGGTAATACGACCTAGCAATAGCGAATATTCGTCGCCGATGATCATTGTTGAATCTGAAAGTAAAGAACTTAGACCTATTATGGACTACAGAGCTCTAAATAGGATAACAGTCCCACAACAGCATCCTATTCCAAACATCGAGGCATGTGTAGAAAGGTGTAGTAATGCTAAATATCTTAGTTTAATTGATGTAGTACGAAAGAGCAATTAGATAAGCTATATTTATTACACACAGAGAAGTTTACGAACCCGTAACACTCGCATTTGGGCTGCAATCCGCACTATTTTCATTCCAACGACTTATGGATAAAATTTTCGAAGGCATGGGAGATTTCGCGGAGCCTTATTTAGATGATGTAGCAATTTATTCTTCAAGCTGGGAAGATCATTTAAAACATATTAAAATTGTACTTAGAGCAATGTTTAATGCAGGTTTAACAATTAAAGCAGAAAAATGTAAATGGGCACACGCAGAAGTTTTGTTCTCAGGTCATGTGATAAAGTAGCTACAATTTAAGCATTTAAACGACCAATAACAAAGAAAGATGTAATAGCTTTTTTGGGATTAACAGGATATTATAATTACTATATCGAAATGTATTCTGAGATTGCAAGTCCTTTAACAGATTGCGTAAAAGTGCTCCTTATCGAATCGAATGGGATGATACACAAGAAAAAGCTTTTCAATGACTAAAATCTGAACTTATGGGAAGTAAAGTTTTACGGTCACCAGACTACACTAGAGAATTTATAGTGCAAACTGATTGCTCAACGAGATGACTCTGGGCAAGAACAACCTGTATTATATTTAAGTAAGAATAAGAAATTAACTGAAAGAGAACAATCGTATGGAGCTAGTGAATTAGAATGTTGTGCTATATTTTGGGCTGTCCGTAAGCTAAAACCATACCATTATTTAAGTCACTTTACTATAGAAACCGATCATTGTCAGCTGAAATGGTTGAAACAGATGGGCCAGAAAAATGGTAAATTATTAAGGTGGTCTTTAACGTTACAAATATTGGATTTTTCTGTAGTTTATAAACCAGGAAAACATTGTAGAAATGTAGATTCCATATCTCGTTATTTATAAAAAAATGTAAAAATTTTCAGAAATAAATAATGTTTCTTAATACAGAAAAATCTTGTTGAAATTAAAAACTAATTTATGATAATATAACCTTGTAATGAGATTGTTTACTTCGTGTATGAGTTGTGTTGCTCATCACGTCCAAAATACCAATGGTGAAAGAATCAGAGGGATTCTATCCTCAACGACTTTCTGAAACTTGGGGCAAACTGTTGTGTTCCGCCCAAACTCATTCCAAGTCATGAAACTCATCTCAAGTCATCAATCAAAAAAAATCTGTTGTGGCCAGCACAAGACCTCTCGCCATTTTCATATTAGGCTATATATGTATTGTATTGCACTTCGCTTTCGAACCGTCGTTTTATAACAAAATATTACAGAACTTTACCCAAATATTGTTTTTTATTGTATTTAACATGTCCTCTGCACACATATAATTCTAATTATATCTATTTTATATCATTTTCATGTCAGAGATTGTTCCAATTTATTAATCAGATTGGCGGTATTTCTGATCGATATATGCATTTTACCACAATTTTACCTATAATTTCAAATATTTAATTAATAAAACAATAAGAAAAATTAAATATACTTCCCAGAAAAAGCTTTCACAATGTCACTAAAAATGTTGATATTTGACAATGACATGTGTCATGTTATAAACATTGGAATTTGTCAACTGGTTTCCTTAGTGCCATGGCCTCTGCGATTAGTTCACTCTATAAATTATAGTGTCTTTATCTCTAAATCTATACAAGATAATAAAAATTTTAAGTGTATTAGATAGAGAATTTTATGTTCTTTAATATTTAATAAAAAACCTCCCAAAAAATTATATTTAGAAGAATTTTTCTAAGGAACTACTACTTCCGGTTGTTCAATTGTTACCAAAACCTTTTCAGCTCTTCCCAGGAATGTCAGATTGAGGAAACTGCAGTTAAATATTTTTTAAGTCTTATAGTTTTTGAGGAATCGTGACTACAACATCCAGACATACATACATACACACACACACACACACACATACACACATACACACATCCACACACACACACACACACACACACACACACACACAGAGAGAGAGAGAGAGAGACATCATTTTAAAAATGTTATAATCGGATTCTAGGGACCTTAAATCGTGCTTATTCAATAAAATCTGGATATGCGAATTTTAGCATGAATCCAATACCTCTCTTAGCGAGAGGTAAAAAGAGATGTATAGAAGAGAATCGTGTGTCTTTCATAGATATTTTTTGTAATGTAAAATATGATTGCTATTATGTAATACATATTAAATATTTTATAATATCTTTCTTCAAGTATTGCATCGAAACAGCGTAGTAGGCGAAAACGCAACAGGGTGCTCCGTTTCATTTGTAAGTCCATGTTGAGTAACTAGTTGCCTGTGGATTATGCGGTCTACGTTGTTATGCCTATTTGTGTACTCTTTGCTTGTTAGTGTGGTACAGCCGCTAATTATATAGTAGAGGAGCGTTAGCTCAAAAAGGGTATTGTCTCGGAACCGGTTAAAACAGCTCCGATTTTAATAGATTTTTTTTAAATGTCCGTAATTAAAAATACTTTAACCTTTATAGTTTAAAAATACTTTAACCTTTATAGTTTAAAAATTGACGCTCTAGCCAATTTTTTTTTCAAAATTCGAAAGTCAAATTTTTTAGAAATACAGGTACAGGGATCATGCTAAAAATCACATATCGAGATTTTAGTAAATGACCACGTTTTAAGGTCCCCAGAATCCAATTTTAACATTTTCACGATAATGTCTGTATATGTATATGTGTGTATGTGTATGAATTTTGTCTTCTCTCTAACTTAAATACTATCATTCAGAAAAGTCTGAAACCTTGTATTTCTATCCTATTCTAATATGAAAAGAAGCCATTAAATTTTGTTGTAAATCGGATAAACGGAAGTTGCACTTTACCTGAAGCTCATAATGGTTTTTCTTCAAAAAATACCATTAAATGCCATTTTTCGCATTTTATGTCTTATGAATATTAAAGATTATTGAATTTTCTACAGGAATACATTAATACCTTTTCTATATATTTTACAGATAAATTTAAAAATATTTTTTTTTATTAGTCGCGAAGCCTAAGATAAACACAATTCCGTTGTTACACAGCTCATATTTCAAATGAATATAACTGACAGTAAATGTCACTGTCAAAAAACTAATCACTTCAAATTAATAATAGTGACATTTTAAAAAGAAAATAGTAAATAAAGCAATGGTTTTCTGCAATGGAACAGTTTGTAACGTTAGTAAATACGTAGGTACAGTAAAATTTTTGAAAGAAGTCCGATCAAGGCCATCTACGAATTGCATCTATGAATTAAGATTTTATGCTGTCAAATTTAGTAGAGTCGTTTACATAGTTTTTATGAGGTACACAAGATATTATGTACCCTCATAAAAACTAAGTAAAAGACACTACTAAATTTGACAGCACAAAATCTTAATTCATAGATACAATTCGTAGATGGCCTTGATCGGACTTCTTTCAAAAATTTTACTGTATGTATTCAAATTAATAAAAATTAAATAGCGGGAGGTTTTGTGTTGGCCACATCAGATTTTTCTATACATTTTACAGATAAATTTAAAAATATTTTTTTTTAATCCCGAAGCCTAAGGTAAACACAATTTCTTTGTTACACAGTTCATTTTTCAAATGAATGCAACTAACAGGTAAACGTCATTGTCAAAAAACTAATCACTTCAAATTAATAATAGTGATATATTAAATAGTAAAGAAAATCGTAAATAAAGCAATAGTTATATGCAATGGAACATAATATAGTTTGCAGCATTACTAAATACGTAGGTATGTATTTAAATTATTAAAAATTAAATAGCGGGAGGTTTTGTGTTGGCCACATCAGATTTTTTTTTAATATTCCTGTTGAAAAAAATAAATAAAAATAATGAGTGTAATGCAGCAAAAATTATGACTACTTTAATTCGTTGTCAATAGAAATTTATTAAAATATTTATAATATAATAATTTTTAAAATATTTTTAATTATTTTGTACCACACACACACAAACACAGTTTATACGACAAGTTGGACACCAAAAGATAATGAACTTTAATTCATTAAGGATAGCACCTTATACATCTTTCAAGTTGACGCACCCTAGGTGGAACCACTGGCCACAGGTACCATTACATCCTAAAAGATTGTCTAGCCTCTTAGCTCGACATTTGGAGCACTTACTCATATTAAAAATCTATTGTTCGAGATTCTTCCAATTCGTTGACGAGATTGGCGGGATTTCTGAAAGATATATGTTGAAATATACGCATAGCAAGCGCGTGTTTAGTTGACCTGTTACAGTACATACTTTGGCTTACAAATGAATCCGGTTTCTATTTATACCAACTTTAGATGTTGGCGAAGTCTTTTCCTTATTATAAAAATAGCATATTATAATTACTATTACACCTCGACTTGTGCGTACGAATTTTAGGTTTTCCGCATTCAAGAAGAGTTTAATTTAACGTGCGGCAGCTATATCTACAATTTTAAATATTTAATTAATGATAAAATAAGAAATATTAAATGTACTTCCCAGAAAAAGCCTTCAGTAATGTCTCTGAATTTTTGACACAGACATTTATGTCATTTACATACATTTTAATTTTTCAACTGGTTTCCATGGGCTATTTGATGGATACAATGAAATATTTTATGTATTTAAACTCTCTGTTATACAAGTAGAAACCATTGTTATCAATGACAACTTTTATGCAACTGAACTGAAGAATTAAACTAATGAAACTGAATTAAGAAGTTGGCTATTTTCAACTTTTAGTTTAATTTTATAATTATGACAGAATTTTACACCTAACCTACGAAAATGTACGATGATAACAAAGTTTCTGCAGAAAATAGCGACGAAATACTAATTGGACTAATTCAACAAATTGTTTACCTTTATTTTTTTATCCTATATAAATATAATATATCGCAATTTCACCTATAAAAATTAGATTATACGAAATGTCAAACATAAAATTCTGAATTTTAATTTACTGCATAAACGACCTTATTTTAGTTTGGTTTTTTAATTTAGTGGCTTAATTTAATTCATAATTTACATGCTGCATAAACCCAGCATAAAATTTTCCTCTCTATAAAATTTAAATCCGACCATACAAAGAGTATCACCCCTTCTGTATGTCTCGAAGCCAGAATCGTACCGCACCAAATTATAGCCTTTTACACAAAGTTCAGAGTATTCAATTTCTTGCTTCTGTAAGTAGATTGTCAATTTCGCTTTTATTAGCTAATGGTATATTGTGTTATTAGGAATAAAAGTGATTCTTTGTGAGGCGAGCATGTAAGTTCGTACGGCGAGCGATAGCGAGTCGACCAATTACATGCGAGGCACACAAAGAATCATTTTTATTCCGAATGACACATTACATTTTTTCTTCAAACATACGTATTTAAATAAAATAATTACAACTTGACGTTACAATAATTATAAATATTTTACGTGAAGGACGTTTGCTGATTTCAATTGCTCTGTTGCTATGGATACTTTCGTGTTTGTTCACTTTTTGTTATAAACATTCAAGTGAAAATTTTCATGTTTTGACGTTTAAATAAACACTATGTAATTTTATATTCTCCTTATGTGCAATTATATCACAATTTGAAGTATTGCCAAGTTCGGCCGTTGAAGTTGTTCAATCGAATGGAAATTCAACAATATGGCTGAAGAATATGATATATCGAGGAATCGCTGAGAAACAATATGAACTTTTTTATCACTTTAATTCTAAGTATTCTTATCGTCATTACCAATATGTAAGTCTGCTATTTTATAATATGTTATTTCGTTAAATATATACTGTTTATATTTCAATTTGTAGATTATCAATTCAAATTTGACAGCTGTTGGCTGCTCCGGCGGCGTAGAAATTAACTATTTCTACTCCGGCGGCCTAGAAATGAAACTTCAACCTTGTGAATCAAGTCACAAAAGATGCCATTTTCATGACGTTTGAAGAAAAATAAATTTGTCCATTTAAACAAATAATATTATGAGACAGTGCCGCAACTAGGCAGGTGTATGTATATATATATATATATATATATATATATATATATATATATATATATATATATATATTTATTGTAAGGGAGAAATTAAAAATCCGTGGGCGAGCCTGCTGAAGACGTCACCACTGCGCATACATAAGTGGGGAGTAGTGGGGAGATACTAAGATTGATGTGAAACTGGATGTATGGGCAGAACTCGGCAGTCAGTTGATTATTGTACATGTTGGCTAACGATAGAAATGAAGTGTAGATTGCATAATAGTTATGTTTAATTTGTAATGGTTATCTGGTGATTAGTTAATTAGTAATATAAATTGGCATTTGTTACGACTTGCTTGGTTTTTTTATTATTATTTCCTTTAAATATCTTACATCAGAAGTGGGATTGGCCCATGTGTTGTAGTTTTGACCTCATATATTCCGACGTTTTTAGTTTGACAAAGAGAAAGATATGTCCGACGGGCATAGAAGCAGGCATAGAACGAGTAGGCGCGACAGAGATTGTGGTTGGAGGAGGCATAGAAGCAGTTCTAATAGGGACCTCAAGAACACGTTGGGTGTTATCCTGGAACACTTAAATGTCTTGAAGAACCACGGTATCAGTAGTGTGGGTACAGTATCATCAGCATCGTCGTCACAACCACCAGCACCTACAGTGGAGGTGCTTCCATCAGCACCGTTGGATGACCACGTGTCCATAAATGAGGCACAAGGTGCGAGAGCCATAGATCCGCCATAAGGAGCATTGAATGCGTTGACAAGAGTAAGAACCAACCATTATTTTATTTCAAATTTCGATCCAAGTGTCAACGACATTGATGCTTGGTGAGCGGAAGTTGATAAAGCTCGTGAATTAAATAATTGGGATGACTATGAATGTTTATCCCGCATTGCTAACTGTCTAAAAGGTGATGCACTCAGTTGGCTCGATGATTGGATTACTAACGATCGTAGTTGGTCAAATTTTAAGTATGACTTTAAACCGCTGTGCCCGCGAAGGATCGACATTGCAAACATTCTTTTCGAGGTTATGTGTACAAGTTCCGATAACTATGCCTCATACGCGGAATATGCTCGACGTTCTTTATTACGTTTGAATGTAGTAAAAGGTTTAAGTAGTGAGTTATTGGCAGCTATTATAATTCGTGGTATCACTGATCCACAAATTCGTGCTGCCGCCACAAATGCTAAATTAATGCCGAATGATCTTGTTGAGTACCTGTCAATTTACACAATGCCTATACACCCGAATAGCGGTAATAGCCTTGTCATACTTAAACATAAATCGAGGGAACAAAACTCGCGAAAACGATTTCATGACTCTAAATAAACAATGCAAAAAGCTATTCTTGTGGAGCCAACGGTCACTTTCAAAGTTTGTGCCCTAAGAAGATTAAAAATGAAAGCCCGGCTAATCCTACAAAAACAGAAAATACAGTTGTCTGTTCATTTTGTAAAAAGTCGGGTCATAGTATTGATAAATGTTTTGCAAAACAGCGATCCGAATCACGTAGTACAAACAGAGTGAACTTATGTCAAGCGGTAGAAAGCAACTCAAATGATATTACTTCGGTTGTAATCCAGGGAATACCCATTGACGTACTCATTGATAGTGGGTCTTGCATCTCTCTGATGTCCGAATCCGTACTCAAACATTTCAATTGTAAACCCTCTTATTAACTACTGAAAGGTATTGGTAGTCAAAATATTGAATCAACGTTTTATGTTACTTTGGTAGTTGAATTTCGTGACATATCCTTAGAAGTTGATTTCTTTGTTGTATCGGCAACTTGTTTAAGTGTTCCCTTACTAATAGGCACGGATGTACTTAATAGGGATGGCGTAACCTACATTCGGACAAACAGCGAACAAAGATTGACCAGAACTCCTAACCCTAATGTTGAAATACGTATTCAATCTAGCGATAAAATGAATATAAATACTCCACTTATGGGTTGTGAACGCGAACAGTTAATAGGAATAATGAATCAATTCGTTGATTTCTTCATTACGGGTACCGCTGTAACGACGGTAAAAACAGGGAGCATGGATATACGGTTAACTAACGACACTCCTGTGTACTACAGGCCATATAAATTATCGTATGACGAAAAGTTGCGTGTCCGTCAAATAGTGCAAGATTTACTTAGTAAAGGTATAATTCATGAATCTCAGTCGCCTTATGCGAGTCCCATTATTCTTGTCAAGAAAAAAGACGGCTCCGATAGAATGTGTGTAGATTTTCACGCACTTAATGCAATTACAGTCAAAGAACGTTATCCACTGCCCTTAATAGAAGACCACATTGACAGGATGGGCAAGAGTTTGTACTTTACCTGTTGAGACATGGCCACAGGCTTTCATCAAATAAAAATCGACGATAACTCAATCGCTAAGACTGCATTCATTAAACCGGAAGGACATTACGAGTACCTAAAGATGCCCTATGGGTTGGCGAATGCACCGATTGTTTACCAACGGATCATATCGAAAACACTACACAGTTTTATCGAAAGTGGTAAAGTATTGGTGTACGTAGACGATGTACTTATTTTAGCATCTACTGTCGAAGAAGCCTTAGAAAATTTAAGGAATGTCTTGACAGTACTTACTACTGCAGGTTTCTCGATAAATCTTAAGAAAAGTACTTTCGTTTCTATGGAAGTAGAATATCTAGGCAGAATAATATCGCAAGGGCAGGTAAGGCCGAGCGGTCTGAAGATTAGGGCCTTTGCCAGAGTCCAAAGGTTTTTAATTTGTCCTGATACTAATCGATGCATTTTCAAAGTATTGTCTTCTGTACCCACTTTGTAGGCAGGACACAGCTGAACTTAAAAGGATATTTTCGAACGCCATATCTTTATTTGGAACATCAGCAGTACTTATCACTGACAGGGGTCGCATGTTTGAAAGTGCCAGTTTCAAGGCTTGGGTGAGTGAAATGGAGTGCGCTATACATTTCATAACACCAGAGGTACACAACGAGAATGGACAGGTAGAGCGGTATTGTCGTACGATTCTGAATATGTTGCGAATCGAGGCAGATAATAAACAAACAACATGGTCCGATACATTATGGAATGTGCAGTTAGTCCTTAATTGCACTCGACATAAAACCACCAATACTTCACCATTACAATTATTAATTGGCATCGAATCAAGCACGCCAGTCATAAGGTCCTTAGTACGAGATGTTGCACTTGACAATAATGCATCATCTAATCACCAGGTTGTACGAGAAATGAAAAGGCAAAGAGCTTCAATCTTATTAGATAAGAAGAGACAAAAGCAGGACGATTATGATAACAAAAATAGAAAGCATGGTCGTAGCTACAAAGTTGGCGATTTCGTTTTTATGATAAAAAACGCACAAATATCCGGAAAATTATAGAGTAACCAAGGTTCTCCCTTATGGCCGGTATGAATTATGTCTATTGGGTTGTTCCTATGGGAAGAATACGCAAGCATCGGTAGAGTTCATGGTACCCTGGCATGGTGAATGGACCCCAGAGGCGTGTACAACATTTTTTGAAAGTGAGTAGCACGTTACATAACCATTTGTGTGTGTTCCGGTATGCTAACTGGGTGCCTCTGCCGAAGATGACATGCTAACTGGGTGCCTCTGTCATGTGTGTGTTCCGGGATGCTAACTGGGTGCCTCTGCCGAAGATGACATGCTAACTAGGTGCCTCTGTCATGTGTGTGTTCCGGTATGCTAACTGGGTGCCTCTACCGAAGGTGGCATGCGAACTAGGTGCCTCTGCCTCATATGTTTTAGAGTAAATGAATTGGGTAGCTTGCCGAAGACGACGTACTAAGTTTCCGCAATGGTATCTCTGATTTAGATGCTAGCAAACCAGTAATCATTTGCTTTCTATGTTTAGGTGAAAACACTGAGGAATCTGGAGATTCCTTGATGATCGGGGACGATCATCCGTCAGGAGAGGCCGTGTAAGGGAGAAATTAAGAATCCGTGGGCGAGCCTGGTGAAGACGTCACCACTGCGCATACATAAGTGGGGAGTAGTGGGGAGATACTAAGATTGATGTAAAACTGGATGTATGGGCAGAAGTCGGCAGTCAGTTGATTATTGTACATGTTGGCTAACGATAGAATTGAAGTGTAGATTACATAATAGTTATGTTTAATTTGTAATGATTATCTGGTGATTAGTTAATTAGTAATATAAATTGGCATTTGCTACGACTTGCTTGGTTTTTTATTATTATTTCCTTTAAATATCTTACAATATACATATATATATATATATATATAGACGTGGGAGTACTCGCGACTGGTCGAGTAGCTAAGAAGACAAGTTTTAAAGCGGGATACAGTCAAAAGGAATTCAGTGGGCGGAAAAAATTGTCAATATGATAAAATAACAAGATTTTGTAAAAAAAAATTATCCCCTGAATCATTCCATCAACAAATAATAAAACTGGGAAATATTCTAGTAGAAAATGGCTACCCAAAAAAACTTCTCAATAGTCTTCTCTTCAACACTCAAGCTAACACACCTACAGAGAACAACAATGACAATAATATTTCCGACAACACTAACAACAGAATAAAATATGCATCCCTTCCAGAGCTGGGACCATTTCAAATTCAGAACAGAAAAACACAACAAATAATTAAAGTTATTTCAGATGATTCAGTTAAAATCAGCCAGAGAAATTGTAATCGAAATTTTTAGTATTGTACCCAATTATATACTACATTAGTATTCATTTATTTAGTAAAATAAACTAACTTTCCTTTATCCTTGGAAACAAATTTTCTCGCTGAAAATCAAACTTTTTAATTCCGTATTATTCTTATCTGGCGCCACCAGTTTTTAATTTTCTTGTTTTTTCTGGTTACTTCTTCGCCAGTTCAACTTTTACAATTATTTTTTACTTTTAAAAATGTAACGTTACAAATATTTTACAAAATCTTGCTATTTTATCATATCAACAATGTTCAAATGTAAATCTGATATCAAAATTCGTTTACTATGTTAACTTTTGAAATCTTACGTGCGAATCTCAAATTAATGTATTTTACAATAATTGTCCAAATTTTTGTATAACACAATATTTAAACATATTTTAGAGTCCTGAGGAATGTTTCAAATAAACCAAAAGCTTGACTTTTATTAAAAAGAGTGTCACAATTTTTTCTGCCCACTGAATTCCATTCGACTGTTATCCCGCTTTAAAATTTGTCTTTTATATATATATTATTTTGTTTCTTTGGCTCTTAATAATTCTTTTATATATTACCTCAGTACCTTGAAATTCTTCTACAATTCAAACCAGATCACAAAATCTTTTCTATTGCCCAACTGCAAGAACAAATATTTTTACATCTCCAATAATACGTATGAATACAAATTTTCTAACAATTGGCCATATCCTTTAATTCGAAATCAACAATTGTATATTGTATTTTTTTCATTATTATTTCTACTCTCTCATTGAGATACGCCGGTTGGGTAGTATCACTGAACTAAATATAAAACGGGAACTCGCTTTAAGGCTAAATTTGCGCGCAACATAGGAGACCGCCATATTGCTCTACTTCCGCTTTTTATAAGCGCGAATTTTGAATTTTTGTTTTAATTAAAATATGTAGATTCCAAAATAAAATAAATATTGTAATGTATCGATGGCTGGTAAGAAACACACACATACGAGTATAAGAAAAAAGATTACTATAAAGGAAAAATTAAAACAATTAAAACAATATAAAACTGTTATTATAAACATTTCAATATAAATAAGTTTATTCTTACCTATGAAAGGTCACATTTTTCGGTTTATTTTTATAATTCATTTTGCATAATTTTACAAAACAAGAAAACATTTTAATATATCTTCTTTAAAAAAAATATATTCACACGCACACACTAAACTACGAAACACAAATATTACAAAACTAGGCAATCTTAATAAATTATTAAGAAAAGTCAATACTATTATTACATTCCTTAAATCAAGTAAACAGGTTATGACAGGTTTTTTAAAAATCAAAACAATGATGAATATGGCAGTACAACAGTTTACAAGTGACACACCTTTAAAATATCCCTAAAGTGCAAACCTGAAATAATGAAATACACTAGAAGTAGAGTAGTATGGCGGTCTCCTGTGCAGCGCCGGATGTGCGTATGTTTTGATATAGGACATAAGCTTTCCCGTTTTATATTTAGTTCAGTGGGTAGTATACACTTAATATAAAATAAAACATAGTACGTACACTCTATTTCCCGAGTGGATCCTCTCATCTAACATCTTTATCGTACACGCATGGAAATCATGAGATTTTTTGTATAGTTTTCCCGAAAGACGTATACGCTAACGTCTATCTTGCTTAGCAATATCATTGTTCTTTTTTGCGATCTGTCGTACGTGAAATTTAAGACGTATAAGGCCGAGCACTAAAAGACGGGCCCGTACTATTACCTAGTTTTCCAGATTTTAATTTAAAATGTCAGAATCTTTTTGCTTTGCTGCCAACTATCATAAAATTCCACAATTTCCTATTAGCAGTACAGAAGACAATAATTTTCACTTTTGTAGGGTAATTGATGTTACAAGCTGAAATCTTCACTTTCACATATTAAAGTGAGTGTTCTACCAAATCAAAATTTCAAATCTGTTAAACTGACAGCACGGCAAAAAGCACTAGAATCAAAATTTAAGTTGGAATACATAACGGAAAAGTTTTGTGGCCGGTCTATTTTTAATTATTTTTGAAATATATATATATATATATATATATATATATATATATATATATATATGTGAAAGAACTAATCGAGCTATTAAAGTAAGCTGGTTTTAGGCGATCGATGGAAATTGTTTCTAATTTTTCATTTAGAATAATTTTAAAAAATTTATTGTAACGTTTCATGACCTTGAACGGGCCGTCGTAAGGAGGACCTATTGTATTGTTTTTTACGAAAACATGCGAAGTACGAAATAGGTCTGGGTTGACGTAATACTTTTGAGAACTAATTTTCGGAAAGCTGAAAGAAAATTTGTTGATGTAATCTTTTAGTTGTTGCAAATAAAAAGGTATTTCTGAATCTGGTAATATTTTTGTTTGTTTTGGAACTTCTCCTGGCACGCGTAGGGAAGTTCCGTAAACCAGTTCGGCCGAAGAACATTTAATAGGCTCTTTGTATGCTGTGCGTAAGCCTAATAAAACAAGAAGTAGATAATTATACCATTCTGAGGGATTGTTGTAAGTTTTTAAGGAAGTTTTTAGTTGCCGATGGAATCTTTCGATCAATCCGTTCGCTTGAGGGTGATAAGCCGTTGTTTTTATGTGTTTAGTTCCCAATAGTGACAATAAATTTCTAAATAGAGCAGATTCAAACTGTTTACCCCTATCCATAGTAATGACAGATGGGCAGCCGAATCTAGACACCCATGTAGTAACAAAAGCCTTAGACACTGTTTCTGCGGTGCAATCTTTGACAGGCACGACTTCGGGCCAACGGGAAAAATGATCAATACATGTTAGAACACTAGAATAACCATTTGAAAGAGGGAGATGTACTAAATCGATATGAACCTTTTCAAAACGGAAATTTGGTTGAGAACAAAACAGACTTGGTATGTTTAGTTACTTTTGACGATTGACAAGTTAGACAACTTTTTACCCAATTTTGAATATCTTTATTCATGCCAAGCCAAACAAATTTAGAGCCAATTAACTTAATGAATGCTTTAATTCCAGGATGAGAAAGTGAATGTAAAAGATTGAATATTTGTTGACGAAATTGTTTTGGAATATATGGTCTGGAAGTTCTTTTCGAAATGTCACATGACAAGGTAAGGTTGGAATACATTTTGAAATTGTAAATTGGTTTTCTTTGACTGTATTAACATTTTCAGTTGACTGTCTTGTTGTTGTGCTGAAGCTATGTTAGAATAATTAATGCTAGTATTTAAATGTAAAGCATGTATTCTACATAGTGCGTCAGCTACTGCGTTGTCCTTGCCGGAGATGTGTTTAATGTCATTCGTGAATTGAAGTATGAAATCGAGGTGTCTAATTTCTTGAGGTGAATAAGTGTCAGATATTTTCTTTGAAATGTAAGTTAAAGGTTTGTGATCTGTAAAAATTGTAAAATTTCTACCTTCAATAAAATAACGAAATTTTTTGACAGCTGAGTAAATTGCTAATAGCTCTCGGCCAAACGTGCTGTATTTCTTTTCAGCTGAAGATAAAGCTCTAGAGTGGAAAGCTATAGGTACCCAGTTATTGTTTATAAATTGTTGTAAAGTAGCCCCAATACCAGTGTCAGAGGCGTCTACCATTATGGATGTTTTGGCGTTATGTTTCGGAAAAGAAAGTGTCATATTATTAGCCAGTTTGTGCTTAATTTGGTGGAAAGCAGTTTTGGCTTCTCGAGACCAAGAAATTTCTATAGAACTATTGGGCTTATTAGTTAAAAGGTTGTTTATTGGTTGTAGAATATTTGCACAGTTTGAAATGAAACGATGGTAAAAATTAATTAAACCTAAAAATTCCCTTAATTTCCGTTGAGAATTGGGTAAAGGAAAATTTAAAATAGCATCAATTTTGTCTTTTAGAGGTTTTATACCCTTTGAAGAAATTTTATGTCCAAGAAATTCGATTTCTTTGACACAAAATTGACATTTGTTTTTATTGATTAAAATGTCATATTGTTTAAGTCTGTCAAAAATTGTATTCAGGTGTTGTAAATGTATTTCACGGGATTCACTGGCTATGAGAATGTCGTCAATATAAGCGAAACAGAAATCTAAACCTTTTGTTACTTCATTGATAAAACGTTAAAAGGTCTGTGCACTATTACGCAAACCAAAAGGCATGACTAGATATTCAAATAAACCAAAAGGGGTAATGATTGCAGTTTTAGAAATTGATTCTTCGTCCATAGGCAACTGATTATAGGCTTTAACTAAGTCTAATTTGGAGAATATGATTTTACCATGTAAATTGGCTGTAAAATCCTGAATATGGGGAATTGGGTACCTATCTGGGATAGTAATAACGTTCAAGGCGCGAAAATCACCGCAAGGTCGTCATTCCCCGGCCTCTTTCTTTTTAACTAAATGTAAAGGTGAGGCCCAGTTACTGGACGATGGACGGATCATGAGTATCATCTCGTGGACACTGATCCTATAGTCATCTCATGGGCACTCATACACGCAGAGTTCATGTGTATTCCAAAGTGATACACTCTGGGATTGAAACTATACTAATTGACTCTACTCGAAAAGTAGAGCCCAAAAATACACCCAGCTGACCATCACCCAGTCGCTCGCGCCCTTATCCGCGATCACCAACCTATACGTTTTCAAATAATGCTAGTCCAGTAAGTGCAGACTTTTCGTATGCATTATTTTCCATTTTTCTATATTTCGTTTGGATACCTCTTCGAAATTTAAAATGTATATCTTGTTATCTTCTACAAATAGAAAACTATTTGGAATATTTCGAAAAATAGTTTTTCCGGGTCGGAGTACAAGCATTGGAAATTCGTTTAATCAAGTTCATAATAGTTCAGAGGTATTACAAATATTCAATAATTTCTGGTGGCAGACAATAATCCGTCATTATTAATCTGTCAATCACTAATTATTCATTTTGATTTTAAATTATACAGATTATATAATATCTACTATAATGATGAAAATATATTACCATTCTACTATTTCTTCAAAAATTAAAAATAAACTCATAATATTTAATAGCATACACAAAATGAGAATGCGAAAATAGAATTTAATAATAATGAATTATCTCGAGAATTAGTCACAGGAAAAGAATGGCAATACGAAAAGAAATAATATCGTCATAATCGTAAACTTTAAGATTACAATAGATTTTCTGTATAAAATATGGAAATAAAAAAAGAATTCACATAATTTGGATGAAATGTATTATAAAAATGCGCCTTATAGCATTTTTGTCTTTCAATAAATACAAACGATACAAAAGTAAGCGGTTAGTATCTAAAAATAAAGAAAACATTTGGAATCAAATCTACTATAAATTCATGGCGTATTATTATTTAGAAAAATCCTATTTTTATCTATATGAAATACAAACCTCTTTTATTCCTTTACAGATAATGTAAAGCGGTTTATCTTTATTATCATATGGCATGCTCAAAAGTTTGACAGCTTTGCAAAAATTGTTCCGCAATCATTCGATTGCTCGGTACCAACTCGAGTAACTCTTAAACTTCACTAGTCAATAAAATAGTATTTTTATCTTACAAGAGAAAAATGACAAATAAAATATTATTTGTAAAAAAAATACACTTAAATTTCAATTTCGGCAGAATGGCAGAAATGACAATAGCGGTAGTAAGCTTGCTGGGCCGGTTTTCTAACAAAGTTAATGAAGCCGCAGTTTAGATCTAAAATTTTGGAGGCCGCATTTTTACTATTATTACATGGCCTTGTGACTGACATGTATTCAAATAGCACATATGTTACACCTATGGTGCATTCTCCAATATAGCTTTGAGTGTCCGCAAGATAACGCCTTCATGGTAAGCGTCATTTACAATAGAAAAATATTAGCATAACAGAAATTTGTCATAAAGACAACCTGGTACACTCATGTATATATCGAAAACGTGATGTTATAAAATCATAAAAAATGTTCACAGGGTAATCGCTCAATAACAGCTGTAGACACTTGTTTCGCTCGTATTAGAGCTCATTAGTATAGCATAGCTAGTTAGAGGTTGTAATTAGAAAACTGGCAAACTGGAACATTACTACTAAGCAACCATTTGTTGCTTCGTTCAAATTTCCACCGATTTGTGGATAAATATTATCTAAATTGCCTAAATATAGTTGTGAACTTCTTTACTTTGCATTTTAGGAAAAATAATCATTCTTCATAAAAAGTTTTGCTTCATCTAACAAGCAAATAACGTACAGGGTGGTTAGAAAACGAGATAGCAAAATTTATACTAGCATAAATTTTGCCAACGTTTTTTTTATTTATTTACTCAAATGATTGATTTTGGTCCTATTAGATGGCCTCCTCGCTCTCCAGTCATTACTCCATTAGAATTTTTTGTGAAGATATCTTAAGCAGAAAGTTTACGCGTATGATTTGCAGGATAATGAAAATAATTTAAGACAGGAAATTACAGTGTTCGAAAAATTTACAGCAGTAGTAGAATAAGTTTTCTTTGTTTTTGTGTATTGTAAAAATTGTGTAATAAATTGTAACCAGCCTGTATGTTATTTCGAAATTTTGGTAGTGGCTACGGACTTATTATGAAGAATGACTGTTCTTACTAAAATATAAAATACGAAAATTTACAAGTATAGTTAGGTTTATCCCGGGACACTATATATATATATATATATGTATATATATATATATATATATATATATATATATATATATATATATATATATAGGTTAGAAATGATCACGACTGACCAGTTAAGTAGAAAAACATATACCTGTGAAACATTTTGTTTTTCTATATATATATATATATATATATATATATATATATATATATATATATATTTGTTTTTTTGTTTTCCAAACATGGTATGTGTAAATCCCTCCCTTCCATAGTAAAGTTATTTAAATTAACAAATTCAAATCAATTTTACTCATATTATCGAATTTTTATGACTATTGTCAAAAGTTTGACCGTCATTTATTGAATGCATAAATTTTACTTACTTTGGAAGTAATTTTATGTAACGTTTACAAAAACGACCGTTTATGTAAGTATATCTAATTAAAATATACAAAATAAACAAAATCGGTGTATAATATTTGAATTGCATCTTTATTTACATTCATTCATTATTTGGTTGGTTTTAGTAAAAAAAGACAGCTCAAAAGTGACACCTTTGGTGTACTCTTCACGAGAGCTTCAATATATAATCATCATTTACCATTTAAATACCAGACTTAGTAAAACAATGTTTTAATCAGTGGTCGTACTCGTTTATTATATTCATGCATGTGGTAATTTATTTACCCCTCGTATTGCTAATTATTTATTCGAGATATTCGAAACTGTCGATGTCGAGTCGAGATCGAGAGTGAATGGCCACATGTGCAATTTGCACATAGCGCACTGCAGAAATAATGGTTGCTGTTAAAATAACACAAAAAAAACTGTCATCAGCCATTCGCAGTACATAGACAACGGGAGGGGATTTGTTTGTATCGAGATATCCAGGGAGATATCCTATCTTGCGTGTAAAGTCAATTCTGTTAGTGTCTATTGTTTCTTTCCGTTTCTCATTTCGCGGCATCACTAATCCCAGACCATGTTATAGTTTTGAAACAATCTGTGTCCTCGTCGCAGAATAATGTCAGCATTTGATATTTCCATAATGAAACTCAGGTAGATGACAAAATAGTAGTACTTGAACTGGATTTGGTGAAAAACAATATTTTATACGAGTAATACCCATTTTAAAACTAAAACTAACACTTCATTTACTACTCGTTTGCCATATAGAGGTGTTACCAGTACTAATGGATATGCCAGAATCATTATGATGCGATAGTTCGTAAGTTGTATTTATTTTCATATTTATTTAATTCTAGTCTACTGGCTTTGCATTACATAGTAGTAAACTTCAATAATTATAAGGTAGCACACTTTAATTTAATAATAATTTTAGTAAAATGAAAATGATGAAATATTACTTAATAAAAATGCTCAATTACTGTAAACCTAACGTCACAGTCCATAATCGGTTGTTACCGTAAATTTTCGGATAAATTCAGGCGAACTATCTATTGTTTTCGTTTAAATTAAGTTAAGAACTATAACATGCTAATGATTAATAACATTCTTAAAACGTTTCATGAAATAGATTAAAATAATATTTATTTTAAATATTATATTTATTTTAAATATTATATTTATTTTAAATATTATATTTATTTTAAATATTATATTTATTTTAAACATTTTTCTTTATTTTTGTATTCATTACTAATTAATATGATAAGGGAAAGATAATTTAATAAAAATAAATGAAAATATATACCTAACGCAGACAAAGCAGATAACCATAGAAATGATTCAAATTTTAACATCGCGTTTACACAAATATTCTTAGGTTTTATATATTATCAGAAAAATAAATAAAAATAACGGTAGAATACCCCATTGCATCAAAAATTCATATAAAATATGCAATATATAAAAAACCATAGTGATATCAGATGAATGAAAAATAATAATTCAATAATAATGATAATCGGGGCCCAAAATAAATTGCACTTAAGACCTCCTAAGTACATAAAACCGTCACTGGAATCTGGAATCCAATTCCATCGCGTGTCGGAACAAGTGCGAGTGAATTACTTATTTGGTGGAGGGGGATGAATCACGCACAGGAAGTGGGCGGGGCTTAGGGTGCACTAGCACTAGCACCTTCACTTGTCTATGGCGACGCCTGATCGTGCCAGCCCGTGTCAACCAATATCTACTAGATGATAACCACTTTTTCTTTTTTACTACAACGATTGCTAACGTTATAGATAAATTGAACGCTATAAACGAAAATGAATTGAATCTGATCAGGAGAATATGCTAAATTTTGCCATAGTCAAAATTGGATTCTTCTATGCAAATGATTTCTTCCCGATTTATTCACCGAACAAAATTTTCTTTACAAATGGAACATAAAGTATATGTACAAATAATATACATGAGTAATATCAGACAATTTGACAGCTGTAATTGAACAAAAAAATGTATTATAAAGTTTTATTTATAGTTCATTTCTAAGAAAATTACCAATTTGAAAAAGAATTGCTGTATTCCATGACATATGCTAATATCTATGTTGAAGAACCAAATAAATTTATTTTAGTTTATATCGACAAAATAAATGGACTACCCCACTTCTATGAAATATTCATAGTATTCATTCTATATTGTATATCTTTTATCCAAACAAATAAATAAATTGTTTCATAAAATATTTCTTTTTAAGTAAAAATATGTAATAGATGCCAATGTCTTATAAAATATAAATCAAAAATATTAACTAAATTGAAAGATAGCACAAACGAGCTCATGGAATAAAATGAACACAAAACACAATATATTGTTTCATACTAAAGTAAAAATTCTACTAAATTAGAAAAGGTAATATAAGAAAGTTATTCTTCTACAAAACAACAATTTATTCATTAAATATGAACAGTTTTTGTAAAGTAAATTGCTAAATACTTGATACTCTCTATCAGTAGAATTCATCAGCACCCAGCAAACAACAATAACTATTATAACAATAATAATAATAATAATTTTATTTTATTTTTCTCTAAAATAAATATTTATTACGAGGATTTTAAATCTTAGGTAGGTACCTATAATAAATATGTAAATTCAAAATATAAGTTAATATTTATTTTTACTTTTTTATTGCATTGGGCAATATATATATATATATATTTTTACAAAACAAATAAATATAAACTTTCAATATTACTGCATTAAAAACTTTTAATTAATTATAAAGCTTTTTATATGGAAAAAATACGTGATTTACTTACAATTTTTGGATATTGACGATTGGTAATTTAAGTCATTGTAACACTATCGCACTATAACAAATGAGTTTAATATATTATAATATTCCACTTTATGGTGTTGACAACACATTTATATGTTGTCACGCGAAATATGAGCGCTGGTGCGTTGCTAAGCAACTTGTTTATAAGTCAACATGGCGGGGAGAAATTTGTCTTACAGCTACATCTTTCGGTGAACTGCTCTCAACAGTCAACTATGCTAAATAAGAAAACTGTAAGAATTCGCTTGACACATTCGTATACTATTGTTTTACGTAATAAGTACCAGTGGGTAATACCAAAAACATTAAACAAAATAAAATAAATAATAAAGAATACGACGAAAATTAAGTTTTCAAAGAGCCAATATATGATTTACAATTTAATATTTGATATCTTAATTTATTGTTTTTCGCAAATATTTGATTCGAAATAATGATATCAATGAAAATATTTCATTTTATTTTTATTATTAGACTTATTATGGGCTAATCTTATAATTTCAGATTAAAATTTTAACTACCAGTTAAATAAACAAAACTATGGCCCGATATTTTCATCTCCGATTAAACAGTCTGTTAACTGTCAGGTAAGAGAAAAACAGGGTATCGATATTATAGCATAATTCGTAAAAATTACATATATATGTGTCAATTCTTCGGTGCCATAACCGACAGTTAAATTAACCGATAGTTTAACCGGAGATCAAAATACCGGGTCTAAGGGTGGTTTTCACCAACAATAGTTAAATCTATGGTTACCTAACAAAGCAATAAGTTAAAACGGTAGAATAAATTAACTGTAATTACACCAAATAATTTTAGCAACCGTTAGCCATCAGCCGAATGTCAAATTTTAACATGAGATTTTAAATGTGGTACTTATTGATAAATGGTCTATCATTTTTGTATTTTATCTTTGATCAATTTACCATAAATATTCAAAATATGTTATTGTTTTAATTATAGTCCAGTCATTAGGTAGATTTAACCTACAAAAGGTCGGGTATTTTTGATTTTTGGATATGTTATATATTTAGAGGTCTCAACAAAAAATGCAAGTTTTCCCCCTCGGGGGCCTTCGGGAAGCACCGCCAACTTGAGAAAAAAGGCGCAAAAAAGTGTTTTTTTAAAATATCTCTTCACTTATTTGCATTAGGCAAAAATAGTTATTATCTAATTTGTTGACTATAAAATTCTCTACAACTTTTATCTAAAACATTTTTTTCTATAATTAATAGATAGCGAGCTACAGTGCTTCAAACAGAGCAATTTTTTTGAAAATTTCATGAATGCTTCATTTAAATCATATTTTATTAAGCGAGCTACAGTGCTTCAAACAGAGCAATTTTTTTGAAAATTTCATGAATGCTTCATTTAAATCATATTTTATTATAGTTTTTACGTTTTTTTACAAATTACTTCTTGACAATCATTAATTATTATTATTTAACTAATATATATAAATATTAATTATTGTTTATAGTTTTTTTTTTTCATTCGAAAGATTTTTTATAGTCCAGCTAATTTATGATTTTACCATAAAGTAATTACAACAAAAGCTTTTTAACGGAATCCAGTCCCAGAAAAGTGCGCTGAATAACATATCATTATTTTCCCGAAATCGGAGCATGGGAACCTCCCGCCAATTTGGACAAATGGCGGCATATTCAGGTTTATGGCCATTTGCTTAAAACAATTATGAAAATATTTAAATTATTCAAAAAAACAAACAATATTACGTTCTTGATACTTAGTCTAATAGGTTTCACTATTTACAACAGTTTACATTCGACGTGGCATCAAAAGAAGTAAGTTATCGATAACTGTTTTATAAAATTTGTTAACGTTTTCCTGCAATTTTTTAGTTTTTCATCCACCACTATGATCTTGTTAAAGATATGATGACGCGGTTTTAAAATTTGAATTCAGCATGAAATTCTCTTTAATATCATGTATTACACGATTATTGCCGATGAACAATTGGCGAGTTACTAACAACTAAAACTCACATGAAATTCCTCTAAAATTTTAAACATCTGAAAATCGGGTCTTTTCTCCATTTTTCATCAACCACTTTGGCACATATTAAATACTTAATATTGGTTATCTGTAAGCCTGTTGAAATTTTGAATGAGAAAGTGAAAAAAGAGCCGATTTTCAGATGTTTAAAATTTTAGAGGGATTTCAAATGAGTTTTAGTTAGCAGTAATCCGCCAATCGTTCATCGGCAAAAATATTGTAATACACGATACGAAAGAGAATTTTATGCTGAATTCAAATTTTAAAACCGCATCATCATATCTTTAATAAGATCAGAGTGGTGGATGAAAAACTAAAAAAATTCAGGAAAACGTTAACAATTTTTATAAAACAATTATCGATAACTTACTTCTTTCGATGCCACGTCGAATGTAAACTGTTGTAAATAGTGAAAGCTATTAGACTAAGTATCAAGTACGTAATATTGTTTGTTTTTTTGAATAATTTAAATATTTTCATAATTGTTTTAAGCAAATGGCCATAAACCTGAATATGCCGCCATTTGTCCAAATTGGCGGGAGGTTCCCATGCTCCGATTTCGGGAAAATATTGATATGTTATTCAGCGCACTTTTCTGTGACTGGATTCTGTTAAAAAGCTTTTGTTGTAGTTACTTTAAGGTAAAATCATAAATTTGCTGGACTATAAAAAATCTTTAGAATGAAAAAAAAAACTATAAACAATAATTCATATTTATATATATTAGTTAAATAATAATAATTAATGATTGTCAAAAAGTATTTTGTAAAAAAACGTAAAAAATATTATAATAAATTATGATTTAAATGAAGCATTCATGTAATTTTCAAAAAAATTGCTCTGTTTGAAGCACTGTAGCTCGCTATCTATTAATTATAGAAAAAAATGTTTTATATAAAAGTTGTAGAGAATTTTATAGTCAACATATTAGGTAATAACTATTTTTGCCTAATGCAAATAAGTGAAGAGATATTTAGAAAAAACCGCTTTTTTGCGCCTTTTTTCTCAAGTTGGCGGTGCTTCCCGAAGGCCCCCGAGGGGGAAAACTTGCATTTTTTGTTGAGACCTCTAAATATACAATATATCCAAAAATCAAAAATACCCGACCTTTTGTGGAATAAACCCTTATTTTTCTACCAAATGACTGGACTATTATTCTTGACAAATATTGCATCTCTCATAGACATTGTCAGTCAATTCCACTGATAAGGGTAGAAAAAAGAAAAATCCAAGGTTTTTTCGTTGCAGAATGTATGAATTATTTATTTAAGTGGCAATCGATTTCGGACTAACAGTCCATCAGGCCGACGCTAAAAAAATATTACAAAAATAAATATTACATGTTTGTGTGTATGTTGATTGCTAAGTTTTAAGAATTTTTTTTTTTAAATTTTTTGAACATAAATAAAGATTATTACATTTCTCGATTATAAGAATTAATGATTACAATTGTTAAGAAAAATAAAGTAAAGTTTAGCGATTTTTTTTTATTTTTTTATTCCATGGGAAATGACTTGAAAAATGATGTAACATGTTTTATTTTTTTCAAAAATGCCCAGATTTTCCGGAAAAGCCGATTTTAAGCTGTGATGACGTTCGGTAGAGGCTTGGCGCAACGTATGTCGACTTATACACTGACGCACGCGGTTGCGGTTACCAGTGAACACGCCAGTGAAGCGCTTTTACGCTTTGTTACGACCTACGTTCAAGTGGTTTGATTTCACCGTTCTGTCTGAGTTCGCGCATAACTGACTTGTGACGTACTTAAAGTTTACCCAAAAAATATTAATTATACATAAATGGAGCAATAATTTTAATTTAATTTCAATTTCAGCAGTCATTTGTGTTATATTTGTGAGAAAATAGTATGTTATGTAGAATTTTTACCATGCTAAACTTCCCCATTGTAGTAAATGTGAGTGTAATATTTAGGTTAAGTGCACATGTCAACAACAGAGAACATTGAAATAAACTTACCGTCAAAATAAGTTAAAATATATAAATTGAAGCTGTAGGAAAATACATTGTTATCCTGAAACGTATGAAAATTCAATAGAAAAATGTTGATTACATCGTTAAAAAAAATTTGAAAAATATAACGTTTGAATACGTCCAAGAAAGAAACTGCTGTTGTAAACCGGATTGAACTATATATCGACGATGAAACTAGAAAACCGTGTAACTCCACTTTTGGTTAAAATGGAGATATTAGTGTCCTCTGTTAGCTACAAACGGTATCTATATTCTAGAAAATAGTGCAACTCCAATAAAATTTTGCAGACAGAAATTTCCACCATGTAATTATAATCCTTTCAAAGTTATACTATTTTATGCCTCTCCTGCAAAACTGACTGAGACGGAGTTACACGGTTTTCTGGTTTCATCAACGATATTCTAATGTAAATAGGAATGAACTATATATTCCAAGTCTTTGTATGGAAAGTGCGATCCTTGCACTCTGTAATCAAACAATGTAATGGGAGAGATGTAAAAGGGTTTTTCTGCTCCGTTACCGGACAGTGAGTTGAAGTTAGTCAGTAGTAAGTAGTAAGAAGTTACTTGTAAATAGTCAAGTTAATAAGTAGACATTCAATATTCAGTATTCATAATTCATAATTATATTATTTCAACATTAATAAATTAATAGGTGATACAAAATACACTTAATAATTTAACAACCCTTAAAACACAACCCTACGTGAGAACCCTAACACGTTACAACAACGTGAAGTAAATTTTGCATCGCAAATCTGGGGCGACAAGTGCTTCACTAATAATATAACAATTAAAAAAGTGTTTAATAAAAAGGGTGTTTATCATAACAACAGAGCTGAGTTCGTATATCTGCAGTTTGTAGTTCGTTTGTTCGTATTCGTGAATCGTCTGCAGTTCTGTTCCTGTTTATTCGCCGAATATTATCAGCAGTCCAGTTTCTTCGTGAGTTTCTGCTGTTCGAGTTCCTGTCCAGTTTCGTTAGTTTCCTGCAGTTCGAGTTCTACAAGTTCCAGTCCAGTTCGAGGGTGTCTGCAGTTCGTTCGTTTCCTGTTCGTTCATCTCAGTTCCTGTCCGTTGCTGTCTACAATTCGTCAGTGGTGTGAAGTGTACCCCATAGTAAAAAGTAAGTCCCATTCGTCAATTTAAAAGTAGTGTAAAAAGAATCTGTGAATATGATAGATGCAGGAAGTGCTTCCACATCTGGTACAAATGTTGGCAATTCATTCATTAGCTTAGATATCGCCACAAGGTTAATTAAAGAATTTGATAGTACAAAACGAGAATTAGTAACAGAATTTATTGATAATTGTAAATTAGCTATGTCCTCAGTAAAAGAAGAAGATAAAGGTATATTATTCAAAATTATGCAGACAAAATTAACAGGCAAAGCACGTAATATGATAAAATATAAAAAATTTGCAACATTTGAAAATTTTAGCGATCATTTAGAAAAAGTATATTCAGAAAAAAGATTCGTAGCACATTGGCAGTTAGAATTAAATAGTACTCGCCAAAACAAAAATGAGGATGTTGAATTGTACGCAAACAAAATAGAGAAATACTTATCAAATCTGATTGATGCTTCTACAGTAGGTAAAACTGAAGAAGAGTCCCAAATTATTATTCAGGTATTCTATCGATGAAGCTAGAAATGAAGAGAGAGAATTGTTAAGTAATTCGCAAGCTATGAAATACTTCGGTTACAAGGTTTCAATACCTCTTGAAGGACGAAAGAAAATTTGTTATAAATGTGGTAAACCGGGACATTTAGCTAGAGAATGTTTTTCTCAGAAATATCGAGATCATACCTCCAGTACGTCTAGTTCGAATTCGTTTAGTTCATTTAAAAATAATTATTATTGGGCAATGCCATTCGTAAAATCGAATATGAATTCAAAAATAGTTCAGATAATCGTGACATAGAATGTTTTCATTGTAAAAAAAGGGACATAGAATCGCTGATTGTTATAAGCGACAAGCGAATGAAAATAAGAAAAATAATGTGAAAGAAAATCAAAATTCGAATTCAAAAAACTCGAATGCGTTCCTGGTCAAGTAAGTACCGGGGACTGCCGCTATCAGACTCGGATGAAAAATTCAGATAATAATATAGAAGAACAGAGTCGTACTGAGGAATATTCGTTGAAAACTAATTGTGCCGAAGTAAATAATATTAACAGTTATGTAGAATTGGAATTAGGAATTACAAATAAGAAAGTTAGATTACTTGTTGACACTGGAGCACAGGTAAATTTATTAAACATTAGTGCCGTTCGTGAAAATGTAAATTTAGAAAATAAAGTGATAAAAATTCGAGGAATAACGGAACATCCAGTACAAACTTTAGGTATGGTAAACGAAACTTTTGAAAATGAAAATATAATAATTCCATTTCACGTAGTTAGAGATACGTTTCCGATAGATTGTGACGGAATATTAGGAAATACGTTTATGCGTGAATTAGCAATTACAATCGACCACAAAAATCAGAAACTTCGTTGTGACAGATTCGAATGGAATCTAATAGATAACACAGATAAGAAAATAATAATTCCTGCTCGTAGTGAAAAAATAGTATTAATTAAAACAGATAACAAACATGAGGGAATTTGTAAAAATTTTAAATTATCAGAAAATTTATTATTAGCAAGTTGTTTAACAAAACCTGATAAAGGTAAGTGTCCAGTAACAATTATTAATATTTCTGAAAATAATATAGAAGTAGAAATTCCGACAGTTAAACTAGAACCAACAGAAATAATTCAAAATTCAGTTCATAAAATACAGTTTGATGCAGATAGAATAAAAACCTTAAAAGAAAATATCGCGACAGAACATTTAAATGAAGAAGAACGCAATTCATTGTTAGACATTTGCGCGTCATTCATTCAGTGATGTCTTTTTTTGCCCTCTGATAAGTTAGGATGTACGTCAGCAGTAAGTCACTCTATTCCTTTGAAGAAAGACACAAACCCTATTAACATTCGTCCTTATCGTCTGCCAGTAAGTCAAAAGTCAGAGATAAATAAACAGATAGAAGAAATGCTAAATCAAGAAATTATTCAGCCAAGTAAATCGCCTTATAACTTTCCATTGTTAGTTGTTCCCAAGAAATCAGTTGACGGTGAAAAAAAATATCGGGTTGTTGCCGACTTCCGTCAACTTAATGATAAAACAATCGGTGATGCATTTCCGTTGCCGAATATCTCTGATATATTAGATCAGTTGGGTCAAAGTATATACTTTATAAATTTAGATTTGCAAAGTGGTTATCATCAGATACCCATGAATTCGGAAGACATGGAAAAAACTGCTTTTTCATCGGATTATGGACACTTCGAATTTAAAAAATTACCTTTCGGTTTAAAAGGAGCACCAGCGACCTTTCAGCCCTTAATGAACACTGTATTAAGTGGCTTACAAGGGTTAAAATGTTTTGTATATCTCGATGATATTGTAATTTATGCCAAAAATTTTGGAACCGGAACCGAACCGAACCGAACCGGAACTGGTTCCCACCACTACTTGCTATACATATAATTCATCATATACCCTTCAGAAATACCGCCAATCTCGTCAATAAATTGGGAGAATCTCGAACATGTAGAAGAGTAGGAGAAAACTTGTTCATGAATGAATTGAAAAATAAAGAATAGACGTAACTAGAATATTTTGTGTGTACCAGAAATGTTAAATACAATATTTATATAGCCTAATATGAAAATAAGGAGAGGTATTGTGCTGTGCTGGCCACAACAGATTTTTTTATGCTGGACTACTGTTTTTCGGTGAAACTCCCTAAAATAATGAAACCAGCATTACAAACCTCTTCTCATTTATAACACATCGCGATCTAACATTTCCATAAACGTAATTTACAAAATATATCAATGAAAAATGAATAGCATTTATTAGTCCAGTCATTAGGTAGATTTACCCTGCAAAAGGTCGGGTATTTTTGATTTTTGGATATATTGTATATTTAGGGGTCCTAATAAAAAATGCAAGTTTTCCCCCTCGGGGGCCTTCGGGAAGCACCGCCAACTTGAGAAAAAAGGCGCAAAGAAGCGGTTTTTTCTAAATATCTCTTCACTGATTTGCATTAGGCAAAAATAGTTATTATCTAATTTGTTGACTATAAAATTCTCTACAACTTTTATCTAAAACAGTTTTTTCTATAATTAATAGATAGCGAGCTACAGTGCTTCAAACAGAGCAAATTTTTTGAAAATTACATGAATGCTTCATTTAAATCATATTTTATTATATTTTCTTTACTTTTTGACAATCATTAATTATTATTATTTAACTAATATATATAAATATTAATTATTGTTTATAGTTTTTTTTTTCATTCTAAAGATTTTTTATAGTCCAGCAAATTTATGATTTTACCTTAAAGTAATTACAACAAAAGCTTTTTAACGGAATCTAGTCCCAGAAAAGTGCGCTGAATAACATATCAATATTTTCCCGAAATCGGAGCATGGGAACCTCCCGCCAATTTGGACAAATGGCGGCATATTCAGGTTTATGGCCATTTGCTTAAAACAATTATGAAAAATTGAAATTATTCAAAAAAAAACAAACAATATTACGTACTTGATACTTAGTCTAATAGGTTTCACTATTTACAACAGTTTACATTCGACGTGGCATCAAAAGAAGTAAGTTATCGATAACTGTTTTATAAAAATTGTTAACGTTTTCCTGCAATTTTTTAGTTTTTCATCCACCACTCTGATCTTGTTAAAGATACGATGATGCGGTTTAAAATTTGAATTCAGCATAAAATTCTCTTTCGTATCGTGTATTACACTATTATTGCCGATGAACAATTGGCGTGTTACTAACAACTAAAACTCACATGCAATTCCTCTAAAATTTTAAACATCTGAAAATCGGCTCTTTTTTCATTTTCTCATTCAAAATTTCAACAGGCTTACAGATAACCAATATTAAGTATTTAATAGGTGTCAAAGTGGTTGATGAAAAATGGAGAAAAGAGCCGATTTTCAGATGTTTAAAATTTTAGAGGAATTGCATGTGAGTTTTTCATAATTGTTTTAAGCAAATGGCCATAAACCTGAATATGCCGCCATTTGTCCAAATTGGCGGGAGGTTCCCATGCTCCGATTTCGGGAAAATATTGATATGTTATTCAGCGTACTTTTCTGGGACTAGATTCCGTTAAAAAGCTTTTGTTGTAATTAAGGTAAAATCATAAATTTGCTGGACTATAAAAAATCTTTAGAATGAAAAAAAAAACTATAAACAATAATTAATATTTATATATATTAGTTAAATAATAATAATTAATGATTGTCAAAAAGTAAAGAAAATATAATAAAATATGATTTAAATGAAGCATTCATGTAATTTTCAAAAAATTTGCTCTGTTTGAAGCACTGTAGCTCGCTATCTATTAATTATAGAAAAAAATGTTTTAGATAAAAGTTGTAGAGAATTTTATAGTCAACAAATTAGATAATAACTATTTTTGCCTAATGCAAATCAGTGAAGAGATATTTAGAAAAAACCGCTTCTTTGCGCCTTTTTTCTCAAGTTGGCGGTGCTTCCCGAAGGCCCCCGAGGGGGAAAACTTGCATTTTTTATTAGGACCCCTAAATATACAATATATCCAAAAATCAAAAATACCCGACCTTTTGCAGGGTAAATCTACCTAATGACTGGACTAATAAATGCTATTCATTTTTCATTGATATATTTTGTAAATTACATTTATGGAAATGTTAGATCGCGATGTGTTATAAATGAGAAGAGGTTTGTAATGCTGGTTTCATTATTTTAGGGAGTTTCACCGAAAAACAGTAGTCCAGCATAAAAAAAATCTGTTGTGGCCAGCACAGCACAATACCTCTCCTTATTTTCATATTAGGCTATATAAATATTGTATTTAACATTTCTGGTACACACAAAATATTCTAGTTACGTCTATTCTTTATTTTTCAATTCATTCATGAACAAGTTTTCTCCTACTCTTCTACATGTTCGAGATTCTCCCAATTCATTGACGAGATTGGCGGTATTTCTGAAGGGTATATGATGAATTATATGTATAGCAAGTAGTGGTGGGAACCAGTTCCGGTTCGGTTCGGTTCCGGTTCCAAAATTACCCGGGTACCCGGTTATTTGAATGTGTAACTACCCAGTTCTCGGTTCCGATTTCAAGACTACCCGGTTCTCGGTTCTGGAACCGAAATTACCCGGTTCTGGAACCGAAACTACCCGGTTCTGGAACCGAAACTACCCGGTTCTCGGTTCTGAAACCGAAATTCATCGGTTCTCGGTTCTGGAATCGAATCTCATCGGTTCTCGGTTCTGAAATCGAATCTCATCGGTTCTCGGTCCTGGAACCGAAACTCATCGGTTCTCGGTTCTGGAATCGAATCTCATCGGTTCTCGGTCCTGGAACCGAAACTCCTCGGTTCTCGCTTCTGGAACCGAAATTCATCGGTTCTCTGTTATGGAACCCGAACAGACTGAGTCTTGAATATAGGTCGGAATATAATGTAAAGTGCATACTAAGTGCATTCTTGCATATTTTTAAGAAAATTGAATAATACATGTGCAAAATAAAACACGTGTGCATATAATATGAAAACTTTTGACAATTATGAATTATAAATTATTACTTTAAAGAAAAAAAATTATTAAAAATTTTATGTACTGCTATGTGTAATTTGTATTTTGTATTTATATATATTATCAGGTATTTCCACTTTTACTACGGAATTTTCTCATTTCTCTACCCGACTCTTTGGTGTGAATTTGCAGTAAAGAAAATGATACGTATAAACAAAACATACAATTGTCTATTAAACAAAAATGATGGATTTAAAATTTCTATTTATTTAATCGAACTGAAGTCAAGAAATTAAGAAATATTCCTTTATATTACAAAAGTGAGAGATCAAAATGTAAAGATTAAAGCAGAATGTATAATATATATATATATATATATATATATATATATATATATATATAAATATTTATTGCTTTGTCCCTTCATTTTATGGTCACTATTGTCATTATGTAGGTAGGTACCAATATCTTAGAACATCACTCAAGGTCAAGCTACTGTAATAAACCATATTGAATGAAAATTGAAAATATATAATATGAAACATCAGGGTGAACCTAGCGACAGATTCGTAGCGACAGATTCGAAACGAATGAACGGCTGGACAACCCTGCCGTTCGCAAGCGTTCGGCACAGTTCGCTTAGATTCTCTCACCATATATTCTCTTTATTCATACGATAAAGTGCAACCAATGGTACATATAACCCATTTTCAGTTTTATTACAATAATAAATGAATTTATTTAAATAATCAGGGGATACTCGACCGAAGAATAATTATATTTATCATACGTACATTTGTACCCGAAATATTAACCGTTACCGTTTCATATTTTCACATACTGCAATATGCGAATAAAATAACAATATAATTGTATAAATATTCAGAGAATAGGGCAATGCGAAAAATAATTGTCGTTAGGAAATATCTTTCAAAAATTAACCCCTTCCCCCCTCTTTTACCCCCCCCCCCCCCAAAACCGTGACAAATTCATACCTCCACATACTGTGTTTTCTAGTAAAATAGACACGAGTAAAATAACAATATAATTGTTTAACTACTCAGGTGACGCATCGATAACTTTTAAGATTTTATTTAAAATCTGAAAACTAGAAGCCGTGACAAAATTATTTATAACGGAATTAATTCCTACATCCTTCATAATAAACCTCCATAAATATTATTAAAATATTCAGGGGATGAGGGTGGCTTATATAAGTCAAAAGACAGAGGTATCGAAAATATCCAAGTTTTTATTTTATATCTGGGAAACTAGAAGCAGTGACAAAATTATTTTAATGGAAATTAATTACTACTTTCTGCCTAATAAACCTCCGTAAATATTGATAAAATATTCAGGGGTTGAAAGTGACCAAAGAAGAAAGAGTCAAAAAATTTATTTCTCTACAACTAGAAGCCGTGACAATTTCTTTTATATGGGAATTAATTCTTACTTCATCTCTAATAAACCTCCGCAAATATTGTTAAAATATTCAGGGGATGAGGGTGACCAAAGACGGCAGAGTCAAAAATTACCAAGTTCTTATTTTATTTCTCTAAAACTAGAAGCCATGACAAAATTATTTATACGGGTATTAATTCCTACTTCCTCCCTAATAAACCTCCGTAAATATCGTTAAAATATTCAGGGGACGAGGGTGACCAAAGACGGCAGAGGCAAAAATTACCAAGTTCTAGAAGCCGTGACAAAATTATTTATATATAAATGAATTCCTACTTTCTCCCTAATAAACCTCCGTAAATATTGTTAAAATATTCAGGGGATGAGGGTGACATATAAATAAAGACAAAAGTATCGAAAATAACCAAGATTTTATTTTATTTCTGGGAAACTAGAAGCCGTGACAAAATTATTTATATGGGAATTAATTCCTACTTACTCCCTAATAAACCTCCGCAAATATTGTTAAAATATTCAGGGGACGAGGGTGACCAAAGACGGCAGAGTCAAAAATTACCATGTTCTTATTTTATTTCTCTAAAACTGGAAGCCGTGACAAAATTATTTATATATAAATGAATTCCTACTTTCTCCCTAATAAACCTCCGTAAATATTGTTAAAATATTCAGGGGATGAGGGTGACATATAAATAAAGACAAAAGTATCGAAAATAACCAAGATTTTATTTTATTTCTGGGAAACTAGAAGCCGTGACAAAATTATTTATATGGGAATTAATTCCTACTTCCTTCCTAATAAACCTCCGTAAATATTGTTTAAATATTCAAGGGATGAGGGTGACCAAAGAGAGAAGAGTCAAAAATTACCATGTTCTTATTTTATTTCTCTAAAACTAAAAGCCGTGACAAAATTATTTATATGGAAATTAAGTCTTACTTTCTCTCTAATAAACCTCCGAAAATATTGTTAAAATATTCAAAGGATGAGGGTGACCAAAGACGGCAGAGGAGAGTTTATTAGGGAGGAAGTAGGAATTAATTCCCATATAAATAATTTTGTCATGGCTTCTAGTTTTAGAGAAATAAAATAAGAACTTGGTAATTTTTGCCTCTGCCGTCTTTGGTCACCCTCGTCCCCTGAATATTTTAACGATATTAACGGAGGTTTATTAGGGAGGAAGTAGGAATTAATTCCCGTATAAATAATTTTGTCACGGCTTCTAGTTTTAGAGAAATAAAATAAGAACTTGGTAATTTTTGCCTCTGCCGTCTTTGGTCACCCTCGTCCCCTGAATATTTTAACGATATTTACGGAGGTTTATTAGGGAGGAAGTAGGAATTAATACCCGTATAAATAATTTTGTCACGGCTTCTAGTTTTAGAGAAATAAAATAAGAACTTGGTAATTTTTGCCTCTGCCGTCTTTGGTCACCCTCGTCCCCTGAATATTTTAACGATATTTACGGAGGTTTATTAGGGAGGAAGTAGGAATTAATTCCCATATAAATAATTTTGTCACGGCTTCTAGTTTTAGAGACATAAAATAAGAACTTGGTAATTTTTGCCTCTGCCGTCTTTGGTCACCCTCGTCCCCTGAATATTTTAACAATATTTACGGAGGTTTATTAGGGAGGAAGTAGGAATTAATTCCCGTATAAATAATTTTGTCACGGTTTCTAGTTTTAGAGAAATAAAATAAGAACTTGGTAATTTTTGCCTCTGCCGTCTTTGGTCACCCTCGTCCCCTGAATATTTTAACAATATTTACGGAGGTTTATTAGGGAGGAAGTAGGAATTAATTCCCATATAAATAATTTTGTCACGGCTTCTAGTTTTAGAGAAATAAAATAAGAACTTGGTAATTTTTGCCTCTGCCGTCTTTGGTCACCCTCATCCCTTGAATATTTTAACAATATTTACGGTGGTTTATTAGAGTTGACGTAAGAATTAATCCCCATATAAAAGAAATTGTCACGGCTTCTAGTTGTAGAGAAATAAATTTTTTGACTCTTTCTTCTTTGGTCACTTTCAACCCCTGAATATTTTAACAATATTTACGGAGGTTTATTAGGCAGAAAGTAGTAATTAATTTCCATTAAAATAATTTTGTCACTGCTTCTAGTTTCCCAGATATAAAATAAAAACTTGGATATTTTCGATATTTCTGTCTTTTGACTTATATAAGCCACCCTCATCCCCTGAATATTTTAATAATATTTATGGAGGTTTATTATGAAGGATGTAGGAATTAATTCCGTTATAAATAATTTTGTCACGGCTTCTAGTTTTCAGATTTTAAATAAAATCTTAAAAGTTATCGATGCGTCGCCTGAGTAGTTAAACAATTATATTGTTATTTTACTCGTGTCTATTTTACTAGAAAACACAGTATGTGGAGGTATGAATTTGTCACGGTTTTGGGGGGGGGGGGTAAAAGAGGGGGGAAGGGGTTAATTTTTGAAAGATATTTCCTAACGACAATTATTTTTCGCATTGCCCTACTCTCTGATTATTTATACAATTATATTGTTATTTTATTCGCATATTGCAGTATGTGAAAATATGAAACGGTAACGGTTAATATTTCGGGTACAAATGTACGTATGATAAATATAATTATTCTTCGGTCGAGTATCCCCTGATTATTTAAATAAATTCATTTATTATTGTAATAAAACTGAAAATGGGTTATATGTACCATTGGTTGCACTTTATCGTATGAATAAAGAGAATATATGGTGAGAGAATCGAAGCGAACTGTGCCGAACGCTTGCGAACGGCAGGGTTGTCCAGCCGTTCATTCGTTTCGAATCTGTCGCTACGAATCTGTCGCTAGGTTCACCCTGATATATGAAACTGAAAGTGTAAGTTGCAATTATGCGGTTACATTTTCTAAAAAAAAAATATCCTCCTGCATATGGTATATTATTTTTTTTTTGTAATTTTACGTGTATGTCAAATTTTTGTAAATTTTTGTAGGTCACAATACAAAGGAGGAGGAGTAGGAATTTGGTGCCACAACAGTATTTCTAAGCAAGTTAAATCTATAGATATTACGAATTTATGTAAAGAAAAATATTTTGAGGCTTGTGCTGTATTATGGGAACCAGATTTCTGCCAGCCTATATTAATTGTAAATGTTTACAGGTCTCCTTCCGTAGAGTCCAAAATATTATGTGAGAGGATTGTTTTAGTCTTAGATAAACTTTTTAAAATTAATTATAAAGTAATAATTTGTGGTGATTTAAACATAGATCCAGATCGTGATTATAATGAATACAAATCTTTTTCAGATAATTTAACAAGTTATAATTTATTTGATAAAATTGATGTTCCAACAAGAGGACATAATATTTTGGATCATCTATTTACAAATATTGAAAATGGTGTTGCTGTTGTTAAGAATAATATTATTTCTGATCACAAAACAATATTATATAAAAGTAATATTGAAATCATCAAACCAACTAAAACAATTTCATATAAAAGAGTCATTAATGAATCAAATATTAAAATTTTTTGTGATGAATTAGCAAACGAATCCTGGTATGAGGTTTATGCTCAGTCAGACACGGAAGAATCTTTTTATTATTTCTTGAATACTTTTCTTTACTATTTTAATAAAATCTTTCCTTTGCAAAAAATACGTCCTCCGAATCAAAATAAAAAATCCTGGGTTGACTCAAATATTATAATTTCTAGTGCTAATTTGAAATCTATTTTCAACTTAAAACAGAATTATCCAGAATTACTACCATTGTATAAAGAGGCAAAACAAAAGCATATTCGCTTGGTATCTGAAACGAAAAAACTCTTTTTTCAAAATAAAATCATTGAATCAGATAATATGGTGAAAACCTCTTGGAATATTATTAAAAAGAGTACCAAAATTGAAGTTAACAACAACCTGCAGTTGTGTCATAATAATAAAAAAATAGAGGATCCATTTAATACTGCTAATATATTTAATAATCATTTTAAAGATGCTCCACTAAACATCTTAAACAAAATTCCAAATTGTAATATTACGGGCCAATCACATTTAAATAATTTATCATGTAATATATTTTTAAATCCTGTCTGTGAATCAGAATTAGTTGATATTATTTTAAATAAACTTAAAAATAAAAAGTCATCCGGGTCAGATGAAATCCCAAACTCTATTATTCGATCGGTAGCACATATTATTGCTGCACCACTCTCTCATATCATTAACTTTTCTTTCCTGAATGGAATTTTCCCGAAAGAACTAAAAATTAATAAAATAATTCCTGTTTTTAAGAAGGGAGAGAAATATAGTGTTGATAATTACAGGCCTATTGCTTTGACCTCCGGTTTTTCAAAAATATTTGAATATTCCTTTTTAAATAGGCTTCAGAAATTCTTAGATTTAAATAATATTATTACTGATGCGCAGTTTGGTTTCAGGCCGGACAGTTCGACTAAGGATGCTTTACACTTTTTTTACAATAAGGTTATTGAAAAGCTAAACAAAGGGGAATATCCCGTTGGAATATTCTGTGATTTTAGTAAAGCATTCGACTGTGTGGATCATCGTAGGCTTTTAAATAAACTTGAGTGCATTGGGATACGCGGAGTAGCTTTAAAATGGATAAATACTTTTTTAAGTAATAGACACCAGTATGTGTCACTTAATTATACTGATAAAGATTCAAATATCCACACTATTCAATCTGATTTATTGCAAATCAATGTTGGTTTACCACAGGGCACAGTATTAGCTCCGGTTTTATTTATTCTTTATATGAATGATTTGAGCAAAGCTCTAGGTGATAAATGTACACCTATTATGTATGCGGACGATACTACTCTGGTTATTTCGCATTCTAACACAGATGCTTTCATTAATAAATGTAATCACAGCGTTCAGTCTTTGATATACTGGTGTCATGAAAATAAATTATTCTTGAATGATAGTAAAACTAACATTCTACGTTTTCATATGCATCATAATAACAATCCTGATATACTTGTTAAATTCGAAAATAATTATAAAAAAGGTAATGACGCCGCAAGAATATTAGGTATGCTCATCACTAATAATCTCAATTGGAAGCCTCTCTGTGAAGATCTTGTCTCAACACTTAATAAATTATGTTACCAAATTCGTCACCTAAAAGAATATTTAAATTTAAATCAATTACTTATGTTTTACTTTGCTTGCGTGGAATCTCGCTTAAGATATAGTGTTTGTTTCTGGGGTTCATCTAATATCAGTCAACGTGTTTTTATAGCACAAAAAAGAGTTTTACGCACAATAGCTGGTGTCCCATCCTATACGTCGTGTAAAAATTTATTTAAAAAATATAACATTCTCACTCTTACAAGTATTTATATTTTTGAATCGTGTATATTAATTTATAAAAATCAAAAAGCTTTTCCCGTGATCAGTGACTTGCATAGTCACAATACCAGGAACAAAAACGACTTTTATGTACAACATTCAAAATTAAATATTGTGAAAAATTCTCCATATAGAATGGGCTTAGAAATTTTTAATAATTTACCAAATAATTTGAAAAATGCTAATAATCTTAAGATCTTTAAAAAAGATTTAATATTTTTCTTGAAGCAACATTCATTTTATACTTTACAAGATTTTTTTGATTTGTAATAATTTTTATATTTTATTGTCATTTCTTGGACGTTTTCTATACACTGTATTTGTGTCTACAGAAAATAAACATTATTATTATTATTATTATTATTATTATTTACACATTATTATATGCAATTAAGTTACATAAAAAAATAATATCGTTCAATAATATTTCTCAAATAAAACAGAAAATCTGTTTATTTCTCAAAAATAGCGAGGCAAATTTAAAATTATAATTGAATAATATCATTGATTCCATAACCCGAATCTGAAGTTCTATTCCAGAGAACCGGTTCCTCTACCCGGAACAGGAACCGAAGATCGATTCTATTACTCGGAACCGGAACCGAAGATCGGTTCCATTACCCGGAACCGGAACCGTAGATCGGTTCCATTACCCGGAACCGGAACCGATGACCGTTTCCATTACTCGGAACCGAAGATCGGTTCCACTACCCGGGTACCCGGATAGTTTTGGAACCGGGTACCCGGTTCCAATTTTTTCCGGTTCTTGACAGCACTAATAGTAAGCACGTGTTTAGTTGATACTGATACTGTACATACTTTATTACTTACTTTTTATACCAGTTTTACATGTTGGCCGAGTCTTTTCCTCTTTATAACAATAGCATATTATAATTACTATTACATTTCGACTTGTCCGTGTACGAATTTTAGGTTTTCTGCAATCACGGATGGGTCAACTTAACGTGAGGCAGCTATTTCTATAATTTTAAATATTTAATTATAGATAAAATAAGAAATATTAAATGTAATTCCCAGAAAAAGTATTCAATAATGTCTGGATTTTTGACACTGACATTTATGTCAATTACAAACATTTTAATTTTTCAACTGGTTTCCATGGAATTTTTTATTCATTATACAATGGAATATTTTATATATTTATAATTCTCTACCTCTAAATCTTTAGAAGATGTAATAAAAATGTTCAATGTATTGGATAGAGAATTTTATATTCTTTAATATTTGTAATAACATAAATTTCCAAAAGATAATATTTAAAAGATTTTTTTTAAGAAAATACTACTTCCGGTTGTCCAATTGTTAATAAAACCTTTTCAGCTATTCCCAATAATGTCAGATTAAGGAATACATAGTTAAGTTGGTCTTTAGTCTTATAGAATTTGAGATACCGTGTCTATAACATCCACACGTACACTTACATACACATACACACACACACACACACATACAGAGAGAGAGAGAGAGATCATTGAAAAAATGTTAAAACCGGATTCTAGTGACCTTAAAACGTGCTTATTTACTAAAATCTGGATATGCGATTTTTAGCATGATTGCAATACCTCTCTTAGCGAGAGATAAAAATTGATTGTGTCATTAAACAAGTGCTTTACAACCATTATCACAAAATTAAAAGGAAATTTTTCAGTTGAAAACACAAAAGCGTAGGTTAAAAAATGCTTTGTACGTGTAAAGCGGGTAATAGTGGTCCTTGTAAACATACCAATATCAATCACATTATTTAATAGTATCAGGAATAGAAATAAAATGTCTTAACAATAGTGTGATCAATTTGTTTCAATTAATGTTATTATGATACGGTCTTAATTTAAGTGTTTTGATGTTTCTGCTTTCGTTTTATGTTTCAGGATTTCGTTGAATAAATTGGTGTACATATCTTAAACATAATTAAAATGTACGTGATCCTCGTAAAAAAAAGCAACTAAAAATATTGGGTGCGATTCAGTGGGTTGTATTAGCGTGTTTTAAGCTAAAACAGTCCTTTGTCAAAAATATTTTGGCAACTTTGTAATACCTGTCAGAAAAAAGTGAGAGACCAAAGGATCAAATAAAGAAAAAAATATTATTAACAGAAGTAAGAAAAAAAGGACAAATGTCAAAACTGCTCAAAACGGGGTTTGAGATATTTTAAAATTCATTAACATTCAGGTATGAAATATTTGACACATAAAATTTGACATATTTCTAACCTAATTTTGCAATAATGAGTTTCCATTTATACCTTCCATTTACAATAATACTTCCTCATTTGACTAAAGGATATCTGAATTACCTTTCCCTGTGGTAAAATTTCTAAATCACAATTGAATCTCATTGATCCATGTAGAAAATATTACAATGTTGCCATATACTTAATACAAGCTTTAATACAGACCTTAATACAACCCACTGAATTCCACCCATTATGTTTTTCAGAAACCAACACAGCGACCACTATTAATCATTTTAATTTTTACCTCGCATATCCAGATTTCAGTGGATAAGCACGTTTCAAGGCCCCTAGAATTCCATTATAACATTTTTACGATGATGTCGGTATGTGTGTGTGTGCGTGTGTGTGGATATTGGAGCTACGGTTTCTCAAATACTATAAGACTTAAAAATATTTAACTGCAGTTTCCACAATCTGACATTACTGGGAAGAGCTGTTTAGATTTTGGTAACAAATGGATAACCGGAAGTAATAGTTTCTGTAAAAAAATCTTCTAAATATTATTTTTTGAAAATTTCTGTTATTACTAATAATAAAGAATATAAAATCTCTATCCGATACATTTAAAATTTTTATTATATCTTCTATGGAGTTAAAGATAGAGACATATAAATATATCAAATAATAAGGTATAAATTTATCTCCCAGCCCATGGAAAACAAGTGGAAAAATTAAAATGTTTGTAATTGACAGATAAATGTGTGTCAAAAGCCAAACATATTACTGAAGACTTTTCCGGGGAAGTACATTTAATATTTCTTATTTTGTTATTAATTAAATATTTATAATTATAGATACATAATATTACATATACCCTTCAGAAATACCACCAATCTCATCAATGAATTGGAAGAATCTCGAACATAGATGAATAAGAGCGAATAGAAAGAATTAAAAAATATATAAAAAAAGACATGTGTTTCCGTCTGTATCAGAAATGTCAAATATGTACAATACTTATATAGCCTAATATGGAAATGGCGAGAGGTCTTGTGATGGCCACAACAGATTTTTTTAAATGCGCAAAAACTATTCATTTCAAAGTACTCTTTCAATTTTTCGTGGTAGTGATTGTAACGCACAATGTCTAAGGACACAATGAAGCAATTTTTATGCTTTCCTCTTGTTTTTCAGATAAACCACATAAAATAATGCGACCAGCCTTATAAATTTTCTCCTCTTGATAAACATCTTTCATTTCCATCAATACAATTTAAAAAATATATTAATGAAAAATCTGTTGTGGTCTTCACAAAACCTCTCGCCATTTCCATATTAGGCTATATAAGTATTGTACATATTTGACATTTCTGATCATGTTATTCCCATTGATCTAAACGTATTATATACCAAATTTGAAAAGTTTTGGATTACATTTTAATATAGTTTTTCATTAATATCTATTATAAGCCTCAAGTAAAGTACCATTTCCGAGTAGACCATTTTAACTAAAATCTATTATGTTATTCCCATTGATATAAAAGTCTTATATACCAAATTTGAAAAGTTTTGGATTTTAATTTAATATAGTTTTTCATTAAAATATATTATAGGCTTCAAGTAAAGTACCACTTCCGAAAGTTGTGTAATGACCAAAAAGGGAGGTGCACAACTAGATGTTATAGCAGTCCCAAATACAAAATTTTAACTTTTTACGGCTTCCCGTTTTTCAGTTATGCTAGGTACGTACGTACGTACAGACGTCACGACGAAATTGGTCAAAATGGATTCAGGGATGGTCAGAATGGATATTTCCGTTGAAATCTGGAAACCGAAATTTTTCGCGATTACAATACTTCCTTTACTTCGTACAAGGAAGTAAAAATAGCATATTATAATTACTATTACATCTCGACTTGTCCAAGTACGAATTATAGTTTTCGGCATTCAAGAACAGAATCAATTTAACGTGCAGCAGCTATATCTATAATTTTAAATATTTAATTAATGATAAAATAAGAGATATTAAACGTACTTCCCAGAAAAAGCCTTCAGTAAAGTCTCTGGATTTTTGACACTGCATTTATGTCATTTACAAACATTTTAATTTTTCAACTTGTTTCCATGGGCTAGTTGATGGATACAATTGATTATTATATACATATACAGGATGTCTCTTAAATAGGGGGACATGGCTTAACCACAGATTCCTGAGGCTAAAATAAGACGATTTAACCAAACTTGCTTCTACCGGAAAGTATACCGTTTAGCCAGAAATCTGCTTCAAAGTTCTTCGAAAAAAAAAATATTTTGCTTATAATAATCGGACGCTTTATTCGATTTGGATGAAACTTGATATGACAGTTTATATGGTTATAGGTCATCTTTTAAGGTGATACTTGTTATTATTAGTGAACCACTAGTGTATGAAACTTAGGTCTCCCAACATTAATTAGACCGTAACTTTTTAATGGCAATGCCGAAAACGTGAAATTATTTTTCTTCAGAAAGATACATTCAATAGTAAACTTTTGTCTCTCTGTGTAATTTGTGATATCTGTTACGGTTCACACAGAAAAAAAATAAAATCTGAGTGACTGCACTGCTAAATTTTTAAAATAAATTTAATCTAGCAGTCTATCCATATGTCAAAGTAATTTTTAATGACAGTAACAATTGTTTTACGGGTTGTTAAAAATTTTCTTCGCAATATTCTAAAATTAGTAACATCCGTGTGTTCGGCCTAATAGTATTTTACTACCATTATTATAAATAAGACGATTACATATCTTAGCTTACTCCTAAATAAGTTGTAAAGATTGACAACTCGTTACTGTCATTAAAAATTACTTGTTTGACATTTGGATAGACTGCTAGATTAAATTTATTTTAAAAATTTAGCAGTGCAGACACTCAGATTTTATTTTTTTCTTTGTGAACCGTAACAGATATCACAAATTACACAGAGAGACAAAAGTTTACTATTAAATGTATCTTTCTGAAGAAAAATAATTTCACGTTTTCGGCATTGCCATTAAAAAGTTACGGTCTAATTAATGTTGGGAGACCTAAGTTTCATACACTAGTGGTTTACTAATAATAACAAGTATCACCTTAAAAAATGACTTATAACAATATCAACTGTCATACCAAATTTCATCCAAATCGAATAAAGTGTCCGAATATTATAAGCAAAATTAATTTTTATTCGAAGAACTTTGAAGCAGAATTCTGGCTAAATGGCACACTTTCCGGTAGAAGCAAGTTTGGTTAAATCGTCTTATTTTAGCCTCAGGAATCTGTGGTTAAGCCATGTCCCCCTATTTAAGAGACACCCTGTATATATATATATATATATATATATATATATATATATATATATTTAATTTTCCATCTCTAAATCTATTGAAGATATAATAAAAATGTTCAATATACTACATAGAGAATTTTATATTCTTTAATATTTGTAATAACAATTTTCCAAAAAATAATATTTAGAAGATTTTTTTTAAGAAACTACTACTTCCGGTTGTCCAGATTGATGAATTCATAGTTAAACTGGTCTTTTGTCTTATAGTTTTTGAGTAATCGTCCCTCCAACATCCACACATACATACATACATACATACATACATACATACATACTCACACACACACAGACATCATCGTAAAAACGTTAAAATCGTTTTATAGAGATCTTAAATCGTACTTATTCACTAAAATCTGGATATGTGATTTTTAGCATTAATCCAATGCCTCTCTTAGCGAAATGTAAAAACAATATTTGGGTAAAGTTCTGTATTTTTTCTTATAAAACGACGGTTCGAAAGCGAAGTGCAATACAATACTTATCTAGCCTAATATGGAAATGGCGAGAGGTCTTGTGCTGGTCACAACAGATTTTTTTTTAAGCAGGAACGATATTTAAATTATATTTTAAGGAGCTGAAACGCATCGAGCCGAAAATTGTTCTCCTTCCGGGTCTTTATATTAGGTATTTAATGGATTATTAAAATAATTATATAATATATGTATACTGCTATCTAATTTAACCCCATACATTATGCATTTTTATACTGCCGACGGTTTTGTGTAACGGTAGACGCTGCTGTGCCACTAATTCACTCCCATGTTTTCTATAACTAGTAATTTTGAAAGGGAAGGGGTGCTGATTTAATTCATGCGGCTCAAAACTCACCTTGAAGAGCACTAACGAACAGTACATAGCATTTTATTTGTGCTTCCAACTGGCGAGCTGTGCGTGAAGTTGGTACGTCATTTTCAATTATTAATAACTCCAAAAGGGAAGAGGGCGCTGACTTAATTTATTCGGCACAAAACTCACCTTGAAGAGCACTAACCAACAGTACATAACATTTTATTTGTGCTTCCAAATGGCGAGCTGAGCGTGAAGTTGGCACGTCATTTTCAATTATTAATAACTCCAGAAGGGAAGGGGGTGCTGACTTAATTCATGCGGCACAAAACTCACCTCGAAGAGCACTAACCAACAGTACATAGCATTTTATTTGAGCTTCCAAATGGCGAGCTGAGTGTGAAGTTGGCACGTTATTTTCAATTACCTATTAATAACTTCAGAAGGGAAGGGGTTGCTGACTTAATTTATACGGCACAAAACAATACAAATGAAGCACAAACTTTTGAAGTAGTTTTTAGAATTTGTGCTCACAATGATGTGCCTACTTCACGGACCTCCCGTATAGTACGTCGTTTTCGTACATTGCTTAATAGAAGATAAAAATATGTACCTATGTAGGTATAATTTGGAAGATATGGACAGAATTTGGAGATCTGTTACAGCACGTAAATATAATGACATCATAGATTTTATACTCAAAACTCAAAATAATTTTTAAGTTTTACAAAGAGAAAAATGTACCAATTGGTTACATGCATGCTCCGAAAAATTGTATGAATATACCTGTAAGCACAAAGCACTGGTCTGCACACTTTCGTGTCCAAATCACTACTGATCCATTCGTAATAATTGCTTGCCTGCTAATTGTAGTCTTTAATTATCGTTACCTCACACCCCAAGACAGCAATTAATTCAACAAAACAAAAACAAGCATGTTATTAATTGAACTAGGGGCTTACGTAACCAACGGTATACTCACAGACATCAATACCTCCCGGGAATGCAAAACCATCACTCGCATTCATTTTAGTGCTTGGGGCATCACACCCGTCCTAAGCATGGCATCGCACCAACTCACAAACACTAGGGCATCGCACCCTCTCTGAGTATGGCATCGCACCAACTCACAAACTCTAGGGCATCGCACCCTCTCTGAGTATGGCATCGCACCAACTCACAAACACTAGGGCATCGCACCCTCTCTGAGTATGGCATCGCACCAACTCACAAACACTAGGGCATCGCACCCTCTCTGAGTATGGCATCGCACCAACTCACAAACACTAGGGCATCGCACCCTCTCTGAGTATGGCATCGCACCAACTCACAAACACTAGGGCATCGCACCCTCTCTGAGTATGGCATCGCACCAACTCACCTGAAAAATAATACGCTAAGAGGAAGCCGACCGCTCCCTTTAACGTTCACGAAGCTACTGTCCCCAGAATAAAGGTGATGCAATCAATAATACTCATTAATTGCGTAAATAATTTATTAAATAACCCCCAAAAGTACAACAAAATGATTACTTATTTGGATAGCGCTCACATACCATATAAAAGCAATAATATTACAATTAAATACAAAATAAGAAAATAATTTTCATACGGCTGGGTTATTGTGTCATAAAAAGTTGATGGTAAATAATTTTTTACTGCGATTTATAAGTTATTTTATTCATAAAATCCTTTGTACTCTGCATGAATTTTGGCTAACAAAATGAAACATTTAAAATTAAAAAATCTGTTGTGGCCAGCACAAAACCTTCCGTCATTTCGATGTATTTTGTACAAATCCGATACCAAAAGTTCCTTGGAGGAGATTCTATATATCCTGTAAAATTGTAACACGAACACACTATTTTTTACAAATTCCATATTGCAAGTTCCTTTGAAAAGATTCTATAAATCCAATATAATTATAACACGAATGTACATTCTGTAAATTGCACTTCACACTTCCTCATTCCTATCCAACGCATCTTCTTCAGACAGTTCTTCCTCTCTCAAATATTCTGCTACACATTCCTTCCATCTTCTCTTTGGCCTTCCTCGTACTCCCGGTAATGAAACTGCAAGTCACTTGCGAGGGACACTGTCACTTATGTTACTTTCTGATCCTATACTTTCTACTTTGGTTTTGCAAATGACACTGACATCTGTCAATTAGAATTTTTTGAGTATATCTGCTGTTTCCATAATTTTTGCAAAGCTGACTGATTTTTGAAAGTTAACCTCTCTTAATATCTCTATAACTCTATATCTATTGAATATGAAGGAAAATGTATAATCAAATCGTATAGAGAATAAAATTTTCTTTCATATTAATGATCATAAAATGTCGAAAAATGATATTTAACTGCGGTTTTTTTTCCAGAAAAACTGTTAAGAACTTCAAATAAGGGTACTTCCGGTTGATCATTTATAACCAAAATCTAATCAGCTCTTCATAAGCAAATAAGACTAATGCCCATATTCATAAACACTCGTAAAGTTTCAAAACGGTTCGTTATAATTTTTGAGGATAGAATTAAACTTGACAAATAAAATTTCGATTTTTCTTTCATGTCGACTGTTTTTATTGGATAAAAATTATAACGAACCGTTCAAAATTTTTGCAAGTGTTTATGAATACGGGCATAAAATATAAATAAATTTATTTTAATATTATTATTATTATTATTATTATCATTATTTATTGGGAACTATAAGAGACAAATGTCATAAAAAAGTTAACGATTTTAATACTAGTGTTGCCAGAAGTCGAGACGAGACGAGACTTGGGGTCGGTCTCGTCTTGGTATTGATTTGGTCTCGATTAGAGTGGTCTCGTCTCGAGTCTCGACAAGACTCTCGACTTTACCGCCATTAGCAATTTTTTTTAATCGTGTATAATAGTACATAACATTCTAAGAACAGCAGTACAATCGCGATTCAATAATTCCAAATAATATTTGAGATATTTATTATTGTTTTCTATGAATATCGTCAACTTGATACTTGAGCTCTTCAAACATTTAATATGAAAATATATGTGTATATCGAGTGTTGTTTCTCATTACTAAATATATAATTTCAATTTTTTAGTTACAAAATAAATCACAGCAATGAATTTTTATTATTAGAAATAACAATTGTTAAATAGATATGTATATGTTTAAATGAAGCAATAAGTAAATGGACAAAAATCCCCATAAAAGTAACTTCTTTCGCTATTTTTACTCACTAAGACAATTTTAATGAATTACCGTATGTCACTAACTTAGATGTAGCATTAAAAATAAATATTTAATCATTTAATAATAGATTTATTTTTGGCATAATATATAAGAACAAAAACATAATATAAAATATTGACACTAAAACAAAATTATTTCCTTTCTTACTTTGAGAAACATGGTTAATGGTACACCCTAGCAATCAAGTCAAGCTTTTTTTTACTTATTTTTGTCATTACTATATACCCTCATAATTTGTGACACTTATTTTTTATTGTATATTTGAAGAGAACGTTACTTTTGTTATAATAAATTAATTTAATAAATAAAACTGAAGTACATATGTAGCTAAAGTGGAGAATACACAACAGATGTAACTTTTGTGTTATTTGAAAATTGGAAATATTTTCTAAGATGTAGTCAGTATTTCATATACGTTGTACCAATATATTAATTGAGAATTAAACAAAAATTAAATTAAAATCAACATATTTTTAAGTATAAAACATGTATATTATAAAAGAAAGGTTGATTTTAATTTAATTAAAATATTGGTGCATTAAAATAACAAAGAATTCCAAATTTATACTTCTTTTATTTCATCCCACCTACATGGTAATTTAAATTCATTTAAAAGTTACATTTGGGTTATTTAGATGAATAAGGAATACATCATATTTACATAAATTAATGTTTCTGGAACACAACTATGAAAGTAGAAAATTACAAAATTTGAAAAATTAATATCTCTTTTCGTACTCACTGCCTAGAAACTAATGTTTCCCGCAGCCAACTCACAATCCGAAAGGCCATATTCCCGCGCTGTTGTTTTACTTCCCGCACTAGTGTTTCAATGGAAACTACTTTAATCGAGTAGCTTAAAAGTGCTATTTTATTTTTAATTTTTTTGTACATTACAACAAATTTAATATAAGAACATAATCATTTAGGAAAATTACTTGAAAGAATAAAAAATATTTAAATAAAATTAGAATCATTGGTAATTTTGACATTTTAATAATACTAACGCCATCTATTAGAAACTAATGTAACGAGAATCGAGACTGATGAACATGGCGGCCATACTGTATGTTGGACACAATATTAAAGATAATGAAGATAATGTAATAAGTAGGTATTAATATACAATAAAAACAACCTTATTATTATTAAGAGGTTTAAGAATATATTTTATTTAAAGATAATTTAATATGTATTCATACTTTTATTTATTTTAGGTAGTGATATGTTCCTAACTTTATAACCAAACTACTACACATACGTACTATCAAAATAAAATAAGATCTTAAATTTAAGAAATTGTATTTGAATCGATTATATACAGTTTTAAGAATGCTCCTTGGTATTGCAATAATTATTATATTTATATTTTGTATCTGACAATTAGTTAGTGAAATTGATGGCTCTATTTGATGCGACGACATGTTCTGCGTAACATCTATCGAAGGTAGAACAAGAACTTCCGTGCATGAGCCTTTGTTTGAAGTACGAGCGAGCAACGCGAGCGAGTATTTCATTTAGGCGAATGCACGGAAGGTATTTCCGCATAAGTATTGTACAAGCAGGGCCGGATTAAGGTATTTTCGGGCCTGAGGCGCTAACAATTTTCGGGCCCCTAGAATAAAACATAAGACCCCAAAAATATAATTTATTTCATAAATAAAACAGAAAAATAATTACAACAGAAATAAACTCATAAAGTAAATACAATACAACTCTAAAAAAATAATAACTCGACAAAATGGTGCCGTAGCCGGGCCCTTAGCAAGCCCGGGCCCTGAGGCGCGCGCCTCATGGTTAATCCGGCACTGTGTACAAGATTTTTTGTAACAAACGAATTAATTGTAAAACTGTTTTACCTTCGATAGATGTTACGCAGAACATGTCGTCGCATCAAATAGAGCCATCAATTTCACTAACTGTCAGATACAAAATATTAATATATAATAATTATTGCAATACCAAACTGTATATAATTGATTATTGATTCAAATATAATGTATTAAATTTAAGATCTTATTTTATTTTGATAGTACATATGTATAGTAGTTTGGTTATAAATTTAGGAGCATATCACTACCTAAAACAAATAAAAGTATGAATACATATTAAATTATCTTTAAATAAACTATATTCTTATACCTATTAATAATAATAATGTTTTTATTGTATATTAATACCTACTAATATTATCTTTAATATTGTGTGCAACAGTATGGCCGCCATGTTTATCATTCTAGATTCTCATTACATTCGTTTGTAATAGATGGCGTTAGTAGTATTAAAATGTCAAAATTAGCAATGATTCTGATTTTATTTAAATAATTTTTATTCTTTCAACTAATTTTCCTAAATTATTATGTTCTTATATTAAATTTGTTGTAATGTACAAAAATATTAAAAATAAAATAGCACTTTTAAGCTACTCGATCAAAGTAGTTTCCATTGAGACACTAGTGCGGGAAGTAAAATAATAGCGCGGGAATATGGCCTTTCGGATTGTGAGTTGGCTGCGGGAAACATTAGTTTCTAGGCAGTGAGTACGAAAATAACTATATTCATACGAATTTTCAAACAGTATTTACAGCAATACTTTCAGTTTCTGAAGCACTTTCAGAATATATGTTTTATAAAAATACTTTTGAACTGAAGTCGAGAGTCTTGTCTAGACTCAAGACTTTCTCGACAAGACTTGATATTGGTCTCGTCTCGTCTCGACTTTTCTACTCGAGACCAAATGATGGTCTCGTCTTGACAAGACCAAGACGAGACGAGACCAAGACCAAGACCGGTCTTGGTCTTGTGGCAACACTATTTATACATACAAAAATTATACAGGGTTTTCGGTCTGTTGCGAACATGGAGATTTAACATAGGATTTTTGTTTTATGCAATTTCCTGCACTCCTATTCATTTTACTCCAAAACCTGTAGAGTGCGGAGATTTAAAAGTTGCATATAAAACTGTTTTTACCCTTTTCATTATGTTTCTAGTTTCTTCACAATTTTAAAAAGAAATTTTAAAATATGTTAGTTTGTATCAATAGCCATGACATTGTTTTATTTTTTCTGGATTTCAGGAATTATTGATAAATGTCAAACGCCAACCTGAAAATAAATTCCGTATTCTTCGATAACTACATATTTCTACCACAATAATTCTTTATATTAATGGTACGTTCCTTATTATGATCAACATTCATTATCTTATTTACTTTTACCGAAATAATAATAATAATAATAATAATAATAATAATAATAATAATAATAATGACAGAATATGATTAAAATAATTTTGTTTTCTACAGTGTCAATCATGATTATTACTACTAATTAACGGAATTTTTTTAATTTCTTTTTACTTCCTTGTGCGAAGTAAAGGAAGTATTGTAATCGAGAAAAATTTCGGTTTCCAGATTTCAACGGAAATATCCATTTTGACCATCCCTGAATCCATTTTGAGTAATTTCGTCGTGACGTCTGTACGTACGTACGTATTTCGCATAACTGAAAAACTGAAAGCCATGGAAAGTTAAAAATTTGTATTTAGGACTGCTATAACATCTAGTTGTGCACCTTCCCTTTTTGGTCATTACATAACTTTTCTGAAGTGGTACTTTACTTGAAGCCTATAATAGATTTTAATGAAGAACTATATTAAAATATAATCCAAAACTTTTCAAATTTTATATATAAGACTTTTATATCAATGGGAATAACATAATACATTTTAGTGAAAATGGTATACTTGTGTACGAGATTAGTGGAGTGCCGTAAGGTTTATACCTCGGAACCCGGATCTACTGAACGGATTTTTGTAAAACTTTTTGGAAAGTGTTTTTAACACTAAATACTAAAATGTTTAGCCATTTATTTTTGCCGATCTCAATTTTTTAATTATTAAGACAAATAATTATTATTTTTTTGGAGTTTTCATTCATTTTCTGTTAAACTTTTAATTTTTTGCGATTAAAGATAGATTTTACATAGGATAACTACTACATACCTGTCCTTGAGGCCGTTATTGGCTTCCTCAAGTAAAATAAAAGTGGATGATGATATTCCAATTGACCCACTACTTTTATTTCAACGTATTTGCGTTTTAAAAAAATCAGACAAAGAGCTAAAATCCTGTATGACTTTTAAATTAGCCTCTTATCCTCTGGCTCTTTTTGAAGATGGCGAAATGCGCAAAACAAAAAAATCTGCATTATATGACCTATTCCCAGAAATGACGGTGAATGTGAACGATGTACAAAAATATTCCTACGTAATTGATGGAGAGATGTTACTACACCGGTGCAAGTGGTAATTGGATGAAAATTTCGGCACTATTTGTGAACACTTCATAAGATATTAACGTAACAATTACGGACACAACATTTATGTAGTATTTGATGGTTACCAAAAAATACAGCACAAAATCGATCGAAAGAATTCGTCGCTCTAAAAGAAATGCATGCCTCTCAAAATAGGACAAGGGTAATTTTTAGCAAATGCCATAGATGCTACGAAACACACTTGCAGAAAATCAAATATTTTCTTGTCAAGCGGAAACTGATGCCGATAGATTAATAATTGAAACCGCAATTAATTTACAATCCGAAAATATTGTTGTAGTTTCCGAGGATGTGGATGTTCTAGTTTTACTGACTGCGCTCTCACCAACAAATTGAGAAATTTACTTTCAAAAACCAGCACAAGGCAAAATTCCACAAAAATTGTACTCATCTAAAAGTTTGGAAACAGTATTATCAAAGTGTAAACAGCATATCCTTTTTTACATTCTTTTACTGGGTGTGACATGACGTGGGCTTTCTTCCAACGGGGAAAAAATGTTTTTTTAAAAAATTTCGAGAAACGGCCGGACTTACAAAATGCTGCAGCAGTTTTTGAAAATGAATGTAAAGACGCCAATGACATTTTTAATGCTGGTGTTATATGTACTCTTGATTTATACGCTGCCCCCCAAAAAATAAAAGATCTAAATACATTAAGGTACAACTCTTGCGTTAAATTACCATCTTTGGTACAGACGCCGCTTTTGGACACTTCAAAAGAGTATACCTTCAAATTCAAACATGGCTCGGAAGAGACATATTACCAGAAGAATGGGGTTGGAAATATGAAAGCGGAATTCTGACACCGGAAACAATGACGCCAGCTCCACAGACCTTACTGAAAATGATTTTTTGCTCATGAAAAACAGGTTGTGAAGCATCTAGAATGCAATGGCAACAGTTGCACTAATCCATCACCTATCATCCAAATTGATGAGGTTGTGACGACGATACGAATAATGTAGATAATTGACTGAAAATTTTTCAATATTTATATAATACAATGACATAATAAATATTTATTTTTTTCTAAAAATCTCGTCTTTTTACCTCTCGCTAAGAGAGGTATTGGATTCATGCTAAAATTCGCATATCCAGATTTTCTTGAATAAGCACAATTTAAGGTCCCTAGAATCCGATTATAACATTTTTAAAATGATGTCTGTGTGTGTGTGGATGTGTGTATGTGTGTGTGTGTGTGTGTGTGTGTGTATGTATGTATGTATGGATGTTGGAGGGACGATTTCTCAAAAACTATAAGACTTAAAAAATATTCAACTGCAGTTTCTTCAATCGGACATTCCTGGGAAGAGCTGGAAAGGTTTTGGTAACAATTGAACAACCGGAAGTAGTAGTTTCTTAGAAAAATTCTTCTAAATATAAATTTTTCGGAGTTTTTTTTATTAAATATTTAAGAACATAAAATTCTCCATCTAATACACTTAAAATTTTTATTATATCTTGCATAGATTTAGAGATAAAGACACTATAATTTATAGAGTACATTAATCGCAGAGGCTAAGGCACTAAGGAAACCAGTTGACAAATTCCAATGTTTACAACATGACACATGTCATTGTTAAATGTCAACAGTTTTAGTGACATTCTAATAGCTTTTTTCTGGGAAGTATATTTAATCTTTCTTATTGCTTTATTAATTAAATATTTGAAATTATAGGTAAAATTGTGGTAAAATGCATATAACCATCAGAAATACCGCCAATCTGGTTAATGAATTGGAAAAATCTTTGACATTTATAAACTTCCTCATACAATGAAAAGTAGATATAATTAGAATTAAATGTGTGCAGAATACATGTTAAATACAATAGAAAACAATATTTGAGTAAAGTTCAGTAATTTTTTGTTCTAAAACGACGGTTCGAAAGCGAAGTGCAATACAATACTTATATAGCCTAATATGGAAGTGGCGAGAGGTCTTGTGCTGGCCACAACAGATTTTTTTTATTAATGCAGTATATTTTATCTTTTTTTGTATCTTCAGTCCGATATGTATACGATTTTAAACAACTCGCCTTAGTATAATTTTTTTATGTAATTTTTTTTTGCTAAAATATTATAAATACATTTTAAAGTTACTATAAAAAATATAATTTATTGTATATAGAATACAAATCTTTACTACAAAATTTTTTTTATTCTAATTTTTCAATTAATTGTTGTTAAAAATTGTTGTAATTGAGATCGGCAAATTTTGATAGGTAAACTTTTTTATATAAACTTTTAACAATGTAATAGAAAAGGTTTCACGAAAATCCATTCAGTGGAACCGGGTTCCGAGATTTTTAAATTTTTTTGTCTTACGGCACTCCACTAGATGAAAAGTTACGACTTTAAAGATTTAATAACTTAAATTTTGAAATACTGCAGAATGATAGTTTAAACATTTTTAGATTACTATATATATATATATATATATATATATATATATATATATATATATATATATATATATATATATATACAGGGTGTCTCTTAAATAGGGGGACATGGCTTAACCACAGATTCCTGAGGCTAAAATAAGACGATTTAACCAAACTTGCTTCTACCGGAAAGTGTACCATTTAGCCAGAAATCTGCTTCAAAGTTCTTCGAAAAAAAATTAATTTTGCTTATAATAATCGGACGCTTTATTCGATTTGGATGAAATTTGGTGTGACAGTTTATATGGTTATAAGTAATCTTTTAAGATGATACTTGTTATTATTAGTGAACCACTAGTGTATGAAACTTATGTCTCCCAACATTAATTAGACCATAACTTTTTAATGGCAATGCCGAAAACGTGAAATTATTTTTCTTCAGAAAGATTCATTCAATAGTAAACTTTTCTTTCTCTGCGTAATTTGTGATATCTATTACGGTTCATCCAGAAAAAAATAAAATCTGAGTGTCTGCACTGCTAAATTTTTAAAATAAATTTAATCTAGCAGTCTATCCAAATGTCAAACAAGTAATTTTTAATGACAGTAACGAGTTGTCAATCTTCACAACTTGTTTAGGAGTAAGCTGAGATATGTAATCGCCTTATTTATAATAATGGTAGTAAAATACTAGAAGGCCGAACAAACGTATGTTACTAATTTTAGTATATTGCGAAGAAAATTTTTGACAACCCATAAAACAATTGTTACTGTCATTAAAAATTACTTGTTTGACATTTGGATAGACTGCTAGATTAAATTTATTTTAAAAATTTAGCAGTGCAGACACTCAGATTTTATTTTTTTCTGGGTGAACCGTAATAGATATCACAAATTACACAGAGAAAGAAAAGTTTACTATTGAACGTATCTTTCTGAAGAAAAATAATTTCACGTTTCCGGCATTGCTATTAAAAAGTTATGGTCTAATTAATGTTGGGAGACCTAAGTTTCATACACTAGTGGTTCACTAATAATAACAAGTATCACCTTAAAAGATGACTTATAACCATATAAACTGTCATACCAAATTTCATCCAAATCGAATAAAGCGTCCGATTATTATAAGCAAAATTAATTTTTTTTCGAAGAACTTTGATGCAAATTTCTGGCTAAATGGTACACTTTCCGGTAGAAGTAAATTTGGTTAAATCGTCTTATTTTAGTCTCAGGAATCTGTGGTTAAGCCATGTCCCCTTATTTAAGAGACACCCTGTATATATATATATATATATATATATATATATATATATTTGAACAATATAGCTCGAATATTTTATTATAACTCAGTTAAAAGACAAAAAGTATCTCTGCGTAGTATGAAATATGAAATTCAGTCCCCGGTACGTGAATTTGTAGTTTTAATACAATTATTGGCAGCATTGATATATAAAATTGTAGTTTCAATGATTTACTGATATTTGTCCCAGCAGACTGCAATTTCAAGTCGGAATTGTCGTAAGTCGAGTTTCGACACAAGTAGCAAGTAATCCCGAATTTATAAATTATTACTCCTCAAATATGTTCTTGATGAAGAATACGACTGAACAAACTTATAAATCGTGATGAAATGACCTAATAAAAATATTTTAGGTCAAAAAGCAAGAAAGCACTCATTCAAAGTGTAATTAAATCTGATATGTCCTACAGGCCGCCATGAGAGGTGCGCTTGCAGCGACGCTAACGAATCCTGCGGGCCTCAATATTAGAATTATTTTTGCATTTGAAATTTCCCCATAAATATAACCTGATGTGCATTTACGCATAATGTAATGCAATCAAATTATCTCCAAGTACTACAGCTCCCACATCACCTTAAATAGTAATCTTTCATTAAACAGACCGTACTATCAATCCACTAACCTGCAGTCGACATCTGGCAATTGTAGAACGTGATCTTTATCGCTGTTGGAACTTGTAGAAGTTGTAGCACTCGCACTCGCAGTTACTTTAGCACTACTCCGTGTGTTAGATTTACGAGGTTCTTTACGCACTTTTGGCGTCCAAACAACCCGTTTAGCATCGACACTATCCAACCACTCTTCAACATCTTCTATCACGTTCTTTTTCCAGTCTATACCCACAAGCAAATTCAATGTCATCCAGAAGTTTTTCCTTCGTTCCCCAGACATCTCGATTTATACACTTTTACTTTCAGGTTACTAACTGCAAACTATTTTACTCTATGTAGGTGATAAATCTTGTCTACACTAAAAGCCAGTTTTCTCTATATAGATATTAACATTTACAATTATGTACTGTATAGTTAAATTTCAGAGAATTTCAATTAATAGCAATTCCAGGAAATAAGTAAGTTTTTATATGTAGTTCGTAAGCTGTCGAAGGAAAGACGTTGATGTATTAATCAGAAGATTGGAAGTCGTGTGGGATGTGTTAGTTCCGGCACAGACAGTTTCGGCATTGATATATAATAGAGAATGTTAGCGTGACTACCTACAGATGCATAAAAAGAAAGTGACTACTAAAGAAATGAGATTTTTGCGTGATTTAGATGAGTGCGTATACGACCATGTGAGGAAAGAAGTGATATATGAAGAATATAACGCCAAAAATAGATGTTACGAAAATAATAATAAATCAGTTTAGACAAATCGAGAATTTTCACAAATGTTATTGAATCCAAATATGTCCATAAAAAATAACAAGAATTTATTATTAAAGTTCAGCATTCATTCTGAAAATTATTAGTATGCATTATGAAATAAAATTATTTATCTACGACTAATATAATTGAAAATGATATGCTGGGAATTACAGTTGTAGAAAGGAAATAAGGCCTTTAAGTTCCTGTTGATAAAAATTATCCTTCACAGTTCCTTCAAAAAACTATAAATAAAAGACTTCTAAAATTATCATATCAAGCCGCCTCGCCGAGCGCGTTGAAGCAGTGTGTCTCGACAAAGTGACCTTCACCGCTCGGACCCTGAGGTCTTGGGTTCGATTCCCACCAGGGGCTCGGATGTTTGTGTGTGTCCTTAATACTTTATATGATTTATATGTATGTAATGTAATGTAAAATACTGTAATGATAAAGTATTTGGGGCTATAACTAATATATGTAGTTGAAAAGCCGACAAAATAGTAATTAAGGTACCAAGGGTTGTTATAAGGACAATAATGGCTGAGGTCAATAGTGTACTGTCGAGGGCCTCTGGCCCGAGGCGAGTACGTTGACCGAAGGCATTATTGTCGTTTAACACCAGTGGTGCCTTCAACGTTTTATGTCTTACTAGAAATTCTTAATAAACATTTTGTCTGACTAGAATGTATCAAACAAAAATAATAAATTACAAAATTTTAATACAACTTACAAAGTAGCCTGTGAATGCGATTTATAGGTAATATTTTGTTTCTGTAAACAAAGCATTTTTTCAAACAAAAAATATATTTCTTGTGGTATTTTTCTGTCAATATGGACGAGCAATGTTATTGCTAAGAATAAGAAGTATGCTGGTTTGTATTTGTGATGAAACAAATATGATTATAAACGACTACAATTCACAATGCTTCTTAACCTTAACTGCACTTTATGTTAGTATCAGTATTATTAACCTCAGTTTGTTGTCAAAATTACCATAGCAACTTAATACGCCCTAGGGTATTATTTACTCAATAACAGACCTAATGTTGAGGTTGTTATAAAACAATAACATAGTAATAAGACATAAATATTATTATTATTATTATTATTATTATTATTATTATTAATTATCAAATCAAAATCAACCCAACATAAACAACATCGATGGAATAGAGGTCCAATAGGAGAAAAAAATATATGTCTCCATCCCCTACGATCATATTCTTCAAAAATCTATACAGCAAATAATTAACACTGTCCCCCATATATGTACCTTGAACCTTACGCTCCATTCTAGCCATGAGGGACACATGCATTCCGACAAACCGAAAATTATTTGCAGCCGCATCGCATCACGTTCGTGCGGCATTGCAATGTGAATTATAGGGAAATATATTTGGTAGGTAGTAAGCAAAATGGAAGTTTATTTGGTTTTGGTGTAAACATTTTTTAAAATTTTTTATTAAACGAAATAAAAATTTCAACAAATTTAGTATCAAAATTTATTTATTTCACATTAAAAATGTGTATTAAAAAAAAATTTCAACATTTTGGCAATATATTATATCGAAATTTGGTTTTAGATGTTTTGTTCTTGGCAGCCGAAACAACATGTCTGACATGCATTTGCGCCAGCGTACTTTACCCCTCCACCGGCCAAAAATTTTTGTCATATTTTGGTTTTATTTTAATTTAAAATAGTTATTTTACTAAAAAATTGTACAAAATGAAAATTTTTCAGCATAATTTTGATTTTTTTATTTCGGACTGCGTGAAACTTTACACATCACAATGAATCGTCAAAATGCTTTGAACTACCCAACTGACTATAATAATAACTTACAACATATTAACAACTTTACACATAAAATTTTAAAATGTTGCAGCCAAAAGTATTGTAAGCACTTTCTTCTTTTTGTTATTCATATAATATTTTATTTTGTAGGTTCTTGTACACCGATATAAAGAGAAAAATATTTTTAATGAAATATTAAATAATACAGAACTCGTCAGAAATATTAATATATTAATTAATTACAAGAAAATTAAAATTTAATAAATAAACTAGAAATTTATATTCAAAAATATTATTCTTTAATTATTATGATGAAATATGAGCTATGCAATATATAAACATTTTAATTCACGCACCAAATTACAACTGATTTTTAAATATTCCTGCCATACATGTAAATCTAGCAGAGGTAGCATATAAATTCTCGCTGCATTTGCTAGCTAGCAAATCTAGCGAACACTAGGCTAGCAAAGCGTTCAATAGAAGATACTTCCGTTTCGCTAGTTTTGTTAGCCTCATTGAATGCACCTCCTGTCGCCCGGCCTTCAATCGGTAGAGCCTCGTTCGCCGCCCAGTAGTGAAGATGAACACAAGTTTCAAACTTATTTTGGATATATTTTTTACTGCAACTCCTAACAGTTGTTGGATTTTACCAATTCGAAAATGTATATAACATTTATAATAGTTATTTATGTATTAAGAGCGTAAGGAGGCTTTTATGGCCTGCGGCGGGATTTTGAGCCCGAGGCGTAAACCAAGGGATAAAAACACGTCATGAAAGCGGAGAACAACAGTTTATTGTTTGTTTATTAGTTATATCATTTGAGTTTTATTTTGTGTATCTCCGTGCTTTCCATATAAATATCACAAAATTAATTTTCATTTTTCATTAAAGTATAAAAATTTTCGATTTGTAATAAAAACTTTTCATGTTGCCTGTTTATTGTTCATATTGTAGGCACAGACAAACCTAGGTTTGTCTGTGTTGTAGGTTATAATTTGGTTTGACGTTTTATTATAGCCCGGTGGGCTATAATGAGGCCCGCGGGCTATCAAATGACGTTTATGTCAAAGAAATTCGTGTATAATTGTCAAATTATGATACGTCCGTGCATAAATGTAATTTAAACACAAATAGTACACAAATTTTGTACACATATATTTTATACATGTAAAAATATTATTCTAGTAATACACTGAAGATGGTCCCATTTACGTCTGTTTGATAAATAATTTTGTTAACTGGAACTTAAAGGCCTTATTTCTTTTCTGCGACCAATATAGTTATTAACGTCATTGGGCCGATATGAGGTAAATAAAGGACGCAGCTGAGATTTGTGAAGCGAAGCGATGGCCGAGGTTTATAATCAGCCGAGTTCGTGATTTGCATAGCGGCCGTGTGGCGTTCAAGATTTTTCGTAATAACATAAAATTTGAACATTTAGGAATAATAAAATTCTTCTCTTTCTGTCATACTGAACAACGTTTTTGTTGATTTATAAATTCTGCTTGACAACGGTCCATCAAGACGCTGTGATTTTTCTAGGAACACTTGATCCTTAATTAATTATTTTCAATTTATTTTTAGTCCTGTTATATCATAGTAACAGTATGGTATTACGAAAAATAATATGTATGTATAACTGATATTTGATATATAATGCCATAATCCTAGAGGGTATAATTAGGCGGGAATAATAGTCATTATTCCGTCTGATGCACCAATCAGAATATTTCAAATAAAATAAATATACAAAAAAAAAATACATTTCAAAAATATCTATCATAGTTACATCGCAATACATTACATTGCAATGTTAACCTAATTTTAAATAAACATAAGTACATCATGTGGATTATTTAGTTTAGGATTATGAAACGACTATGGATGATTGAAACTAGGGTTGTAAATGGAAAGAAAATATTGGAAATAAAGGGAAATTCATTTCTTAAAAATATTTCGTTTTCTCATGTTTTTAGTCATTAAAAAAGTACTTGAAGAAAATATGATTGGACCGTTACCAATTATTATAAACGAAATAAGAAATATTGTGAAAATCATAGACAAAAGGAATAAATTTCTTTTAAAACCTGTACACTACGCTACTGATCCGCTAAATTCACAAAGTCAAGTTGCCAAATTAAATAAATAAATATAAATTTTATAGAGAAAAACTAAAAATAATGAAAAAACTGTGTTAGCTACTGAATTAGGGTTTCCAATCCGGGATCCCGGAAGATTTTTCGTCCCGAAAATTTCGGGATTAAAAATCGGGATCCCGAAAATCTCGATTTTTTTAAATAATGAAATTTCAATTTGCTGTATTCCTTTTTTCTTTATCCGCGTGATATTTAGCTTTACCCAGGTAATTTACTTATGTAATATGTTTACCTACCGCCGGACGGGGATTCCCCTATCGGAACATTGTAAGACAAATATAATCTTAGATTCGGACTCTGAAGATATGCCTCTGTCTGAAATACAAAAAAAGCCGACACAGATTTTAACCCTAATGCAGAAACTTCAAGAGGCTATAGGGTCTGTTACTACTAAAAGTAAACCTAATTGGCAAAAATTAGAAAATACAAAAGGTTGTCTTAACACGCTTAACGTAATTAAAAAAGAAATGTCACTATACGAAAATGGAGGATTAAGAGGCTTATCTTAGCAACAGTGTTACGAATATTTACTGACAGTACCACGACCACCTACGAGTGTGGAAGCTGAAAGAGCCTTTTCTTCAGCGGTCTCATTTGCGAACAAACTTAGATCGCGATTAAAAAACTCGAGTCTAGACGCGTTTGTGTTTCTAAGGGCATATTTTATTTTTACCAAGCAGAACGCAGATGTTTAAAAATTATTTTAATTGCACATTTGAATAAAACTTTCCTCAATATTTCTGTTTCTAGTTCCTAGTTTTATGTTTTATAACCAAAGATGTTTTTTTTTTAAATTTTACTTCTTAAATGTAAAAAAAATATTTTTTATTTTTGTATTTTTTAATAAAAACGTTCTTTTGTTTGATGTATTTCTGTATTTTTGTTAGTCCTGTTGCTAGTGTTAGATTTAAAAAAAATTATTGGGGTTAATAATAAAAAATAACAAACCTAGATCCCGGAACCTTGAAACGGGATCCCGGTACCTCGAAACGGGATCCTGATCCCGAAAATTGGTAACCCTATACTGAATGCGTTAAAAATATTGGAAAATTAATACAGTATAATGAAAGAATGAAACTGACATACTTATTAACAATGCTATATACCGGTCTAGAGAAGGCCTACGTCGTCACATTTTCTATAGCAAACTGTTCTTTATAATCCAATGTATGGTGGAAAGATCTGTGTAAGTACATTTCCACTTTTGTCAAAAAAAATGTACATATATTTTCATTGCAAGCTTCATATACAGCAACTAAGGGATTGTACAGTTATTTTACCTACATTCACAATAACAGAAAGAAATCGTTTAAGAACGGTTAAATCTAGTGAGCTTATTTACATAGCTCACAACAAAAATTTGTTGCACAAACGATCATTGGTACACAGATCAACAGTGATTACATTTAATTACGATTCAGGTAATGAGAAGTCTGTACTCGAAGAATTAACCAAAAGTATTCACTCTTCAAATTCAGAACCAATTGGAACACTCATGAAGAGAGTTATGTTCTGTTTCTGTTCCTTAAACTTGTCCTGGCAATAATTTAAAATTATTATTACTGTTTTATACAATGATATAATGTAATAAAATTTATATTTTTCTTTTCAATATTTCTAATGTTCCACATATTTCCGAAAATATTTTCAAAAAATATATATCCGGAAATTTTGCATCACTAATTGCAACCCTTGATCGCTTCTCGATCATGTTCCAAACTTCATCCTTAGCAAGAGCTTTCAATATAGCCTCGTTAGTAGGAAGTAATACCCCTAGTCCCACAACGGAATGCGGACTAATTAAGATAATGAAAATGCTTAATTAAAACAATGACTTGACCTTACATAATTGGTGAAATTTTGATCTGACGTCATGAAACGAAAATTGATTTTGGGTGGTATTTTGAGATTGGAAATAGAGATTCACGGGCTTGGCTTGAAGCTTGGCTTGGCTTGGTTTGAAAAAGCTCAAAAAATCAAGCCAAGCCTGTCTTTCAAAAAAGCTTGATTTTTCAAGCCGAGCCAAGCTTCTGTTTTATCAAGCCCAGGCCAAGCCTACCATTAAAAAAGCTTGAATTTTCAAGCCAAGCCAAGCCTTTGACTGTCAAGTAGCTTGGCTTGAAAACAAGCTTTTTCAAGCTTTTGACAAAATTGTTGTGGAGTCCGACAAGACTGTAAATTGCAAACTTCTGAGAAATGGGGTTCTGAAAAGGACCAGCTTCACTATCTGGCAGTTTATTTAGTTTCCAAAATTTGTAAAGAGGATTATTATTAAGCACTATATACTCAAATACTAGTAACATTGCAAGTAGTATAAGGTGTGGCAATTAAATAACGAGATTTATATTTTTCCGGCTTCCCTGAAAATTTGATAACATTGCAGACTACGTCATATTAATTTGTCATCTTCCCTCCATCCACTGTTAAAATTTCATGATAATTAGGCAAACTTTGTTGTAGTGTTAGAGCTAGAGTTGAGGGGCAAGGGAGTCGCACAGTCTGTATCGCGGGTCTGCATACATTGAACAACTTATTTGAAATAAATTGAAGTCATCGTTTGGCGTGGCATAAATGAAACAATATATTTATTTTTTCTTTAGACACTAATTCACAAACAATCAAACAAAGATCACGCTTTGACGTTTGCACTTCTCAAACTTGTAAACAAAACTATGCAGACCCAGACCCGCGATACAGATTGTGCCACTCCCCTGCGTCCCACACGTCCCACCATTAGCTCTATCACAACAAACTGTGCAGCAGCATTGGCCGCGCTTGGTCTACGTTAGTTATAATACGTCAATGTGTTAAGGCGGATTTATGCAGCCATTTTCATTTACATTTTAATTTAATTTTCATTTAATTCTCATTTATAATTTTTAAATGTACATATTCATACAAAAATATATAACAAAAATAAATGAAAAAAACGCATGCGCACATATAAAAATACGCTGACAGATGATTAACGTTATAACCCGACTTTCATTGGAATAAAATTTATTAATAAAAATATTCAAAATAGTGACAGCGAAGAAGTTACGAGTTTAGTTTTAAACGTGTTATTGCAATAAAAAACCGTAAAAAGAAACGATATCGGAGATACATAATGACAACCAGCTGATCAACTTAAATTGTCGTCCCTGTCATGTCGTACACGCATGCGCCATTTATAATTTCCATATATTAGATAAAAGTTGGCCATCTTTAAAAATAAATGAGAATGAGAGATAAATGAAAACGTAAATGAAAATGGTGTATGCATGGCTACATTGGTTTACATACATTTATCTTTTAAATGAAAATTAAATTAAATGTAAATGAAAATGGCTGCATAAATCCGCCTTTAGTGTTATGTATGAAATTCTGTGTGAATAGGGTTACCATATTTTGTATTAGCCAATCCGGAACGTCAAGGGAGGGGGGGAATATATCTTGCTTTATGGATCGAAAACCTCACACCACAAAAAAAAACTCAATAAATAACCATTAAGTTGAAAAAGAAACATGTGTCACTGTTACGTCACATTAACAAATTATTGCTATCTTGACGTCATATTGACATTAAAAATTAAATGCAGTTAAACTAAAATCAATTGAGACTTTTTAACTTCAAAATTAAACGCACTATCATTAAAATAATAAAAAATAAGATAGAAAGACTCCATTAGTAACTACTCAGGTAAAAAAATATTTTATTATCTATCAAACTGGCCATGTGATAAACATTCTATATTTATGCCCAGTTTCATATCCGCTTGTTAAATCTCAACAATTTGTTAAATAATTTAGTAACTGATTAAGTAGGAACTCTTGTTTCATCAACAAATGCTAAATTTAAACTTTGGTTAAATGGTTTGCTATTTTAACAACAGTCTCGGGTCTTGTTAAATTTTTAACCAGTTGCTATTTATGACATCTGTCACACATGTGTAATCAGAACAAAATATTTATTTTGTCCTTTCCGTCATAAATTAATTTGCAACAAGAAAATTAGTAAGTACAAGTTGCATTAGCTGTGTAATTTAAAATAAAAATATATTCATTACATTAATGTCACAGGAAATATTATTCAACTATGTTTTCGTAATCTGATGAGTCTAAAGAAGAATTTTTTGAAATAGATATTCGATTTCTGCGAAGAGAAAGAGTATTGAGATCGAAGAAATCCTTTTGAATTTTTTGATGATGTACAATTTAAAATGAGATATCAGCTATCTAAGGACACCGTTCTGTTAATTTCGGATCATATATATATATATATATATATGAAAATTTGACATCATACACTGAAAGAAATCATCCAATTGATCCAATCAATCATTTATTATTAACATTAAGGTTCTGTGCAACTGGTACTTTCCAGTCTGTCAATAATGACATTTATTATTAATAACTATGAAATTGGTTTCTATATTACAAAAAAATACAATAATTCCCTAAATAAATTTTAACATGCATGTTGACTAACAACAGTTTAAAATTGATTTGCTAATTTCATGAAACTTCATAAAAATTGAACAATTTGTTAATTTTGAAAAGTTGTTAACTAACACAAGATTTAACAATCGTATATGAAACCGGGCATTAACCTATTAACATTTTATGGGGTCCCGTGGCCGCGTGACTGAGTGTCTGGTTGCGAACCTGGGGGAACCGGGTTCGATCCCGACAGACGCCAAATATTTCCAATTTTAAATGGCACAAAGTGACTCCTGTGGTGCACTCTCCACACCAGCTATAAGTGCACGTGATGTGACGCTTGGTAAGCGGTAAAATATAACGTCATCATTACCGATGTCTACATGTGTTGTAGATACTGGCACACCCACAATGGGGGATTACGGCTCAATCGAATTAAAGGAAAATAGTACAGAAATACGAATGTTTATATGCTGAATAACGACTATTAATAAAAAAATGAAATGGTATAATTGAGATATTTCGGAAATAAAGGGTTTTTTGTTATAGCGCTTCGACACTAATATGAAAATATTTTGATTGGCGACCGAGAAATCGCTTATACATGCATTACAAATAGCGTGTTAGGAGGTGGGGATTACTACCAATGGAAGTTAAGAAATACAAATTCGAAAGGAGGGGCTAACATTCCTGTACTACAGTTTCCAAACAGTTTTTATTTTAACATAAATTTCTTGCATTAAACTTAATAATTTAAATACACCTATAATTATAAAGTATGTAGACTTATACAGTGTTATAATATTCATTTATTTTTATGTAAATATAACTTAAAATAGCATATATTTCAAGAACATTTAGGTCCATGATGAAAACAGTTTGATATAAAAACACATAAATGTGACGTCACGTCAATCTTTTCAAAATTCGGGAGACTATAACTCGCTTATTAATAGGATTTTTTTTACCGGATTTTCATCAATAGTCTTAGTTTTCCTAATATTTTCAGATGAAATTATAAAAAAAAAAATGGTGTAATCGTGATGATATATTTATTTATTAACATTTTATATAAAATAAATCTGACTGAAAAACGTACATTCACAAAAACCGGGACAAATGCTCGTCACGAAAAGTATATTCGGGACACCGGGATATTTAGTTAAAAAGCCGGACAATCCCGGAAAACCGGGACGTCTGGTCACCCTATGTGTGAAACTTAAAAAATCCGCTACAGAAATGTACGAATTATTGCACAATGTTTATGGTGATGAGGGTCTATATAGTACTCAAATTTTCGAGCAGTTTAAAAGATTTAAAGAAGGAAGAAAAGAGATCGGAGACGATTAGCGCCTCGGCCATGCACTGACATTGTTTTCTTCGAAATGCGAGTGATTGTTACATGGATTGGGTGCCTGAGGGGCACTTTGTTAACCAAGCATATTACAAGAAGGTTTTGATAACCCTTCATGCACAGGTGAGAAGTAAAAGGGCGGAAATGTGATGGATTCTCCATGAAGACAACGCGCCGGAACAATACGCCCTGTCCGGCAAGACATTTTTGACGAAATACAAAATCACCGTGTTGGTACATCAACCGTACTCACTTGACCTAGTGCCATGTGATTTGCTTTTATTCCCAAATTGTAATTCTAACAACCTAACAACAAAGGACTGCAGGCATTGCTTCCAACAATGGAATATTCGCATCAGGCGGTGTGTGGTTCGGGGAGGAGAGTACATTGAAGGTGGCAATATTTGTTTTATGTAATTTTATACATTGTCAATGTTCTAAGATCAATCTTGTTATTTATTTCCCACACCTCGTATTAATATAAAATACAAAGAAATATATATATAATTACAACACAAAATTTATTGCAAATATCAATCATTACATATAGAAATATTTAATATTTTTATTAAATATTTATTAAGTTAAAAGTACTTAGAATAAAATCTAATTAATTAAATCATTATGTAACTGGAATAAATTATAAAGACAAATCTTTAAGAAATAATTTTTTTAAATTTTTCATTGTACTTGATTTTAAATACCTACCATCTGCCAAACAAACATCAACAAATATTAAATATTTATGACTATTCTGCCGTCATAAGGAGAAGTGCGGCATCTACAAAAAATGTCTATATGAGTTTTTGGTATCGTTGGATTCAGTATCTAAATTCCTATTTATTGCAATAATAAAAAAGGCGGCATCTCCACTTCTAAGACCGAAATCCCAACTACAGAATGCGGTATCTGAATCAGTTTTTTGCTTGATCCTAAGGCAGAGAGCGGCATTTGTAAATAATTAAGGATAAACGCGGCTTCTGCTCGTAGATGCCGCGTTCTTCCTCAGTTTTTGTAGATGCCGCTTTTATGCTTCGAACGCATGCATAAACAGCTGCTCGTGTTGCAAAAGTGAACTGATAAGAAATAACTCTTTTAAGTGTAACGTGTAGTTATGTTTAACAAAAATAAAACCAACAGCCGCACCCAAAGAATGCTGGAAATGTGTTATTTGGAGAAGCATGAAAAGACAACCAATTCAAGTAAGTTCTATCATCATTTTCTATTATTTATTCTAGTGTTTACTCTGCAAATTGTGCATAGTACAATATTATGCATAATATTATTAGCAGCTAGGCTATTTATTATTATATTGAACCTTCGTATTTTGCGTATATTTCATTAAGAATAATTTACAGTTACTAAAGTGTTTATATTTCTTAAAACAGGGTCTTCCTCTATCAAGAATAATAACGCACAAACTGATGTGTCGGTACCAATCGATGAAAACGTTGAAAATATGGACTCAATGGAAAAAATAAATAAATTCGAAGGTAATTTTGTTTATATTCCAATATTTCGCTGCTTTTATCCTATTCAAATGTTTATGTTATTATTAATTATTATCACACTTTTGAAGATTTCTTGTCTATTGAAATTTATTACAGAAGTCTTTTTCTTTTCTACAGAATCGGCCGTTATGAGAAAAACTGATCATAGTGACGTACAAATACTACTACTGTCTACAATCCATGATAACGTGGAAAAGATGATTTCCATTGAAGACATTCACGATAACTCTAACACAATCACTGGTAAAGGTTTATTTCATTTCGCTAGTTTTAGTTTTTTTTTTTTCGAATGTCTATGACATCAATTACTTGCTTTTCAAAATCCCTGGTCTTTTAAAATTAAATTTATTACAAAAGTATTTTTCTTTTTGATAGAATCGGCCGTTATCACAAAAGTTGCTGCACTAGTTCCAGTCTGTCACAATAACGAAGAGTTCGAATTGATCAATGAAGTAATAATTCAAGACTCAGTACCATATACAGTAGCTGATGATCTGTTCTCACAAGACATTTCCCTTCCTGATAATATTTCACAAAACCAAAACGAGTCAAACCAAAACGAAGATCAAACCATGCCTGAGAACGCAGAAACAATAAATGAGATCCCAGTATTTTCAGAAGATGGCATACTAATTTTACCTCCTAATGCTGCTGTTCAAAATGAGCCAGAATTTACAAAAAGAGGTAACATTCGGAAGAGAGCAAAGCCCACAGAAACTCAAGCAGAAAAAAAGAGAAAAAGACAAGATTGCTTAGCAAGAAACCACAAGGTATTGGAAGCATGCCAAAATGATACATGTAAAAAGAAATGCCGTACTAAAATTAGTGAAGAAATGCGCGTCAAAATTAATGAACACTTCTGGCAACTTGAATGGCTTCCGAGGCGAACATTCATCCTAGACCACTGTGAACGCTTCGATGTGAAGAGACATACGACACAAAATAAAGAAGAACCTACACGAAAGAATACTTTCAGGTATTTTCTTAAAGACGGTAGTGCAATAAAAAAGGAAGTATGTAAGCTGTTCTTTCTGACAACATTGGGGTATAAAAAATCCAATGATAGAGTTCTTCACGATGTACTATCTAAAACACCTAAAGACCAGCTACTCCCAAATCTCGACAAAAGGGGTAAACAACCACCCCCTAACAAAATATCTTATGTGGAATTTATAGAACACGTGGAGTCATTTAATCCGACGATATCCCATTACCGCCGAGAGCACGCTCCTAACGTCAGATACTTACCATCTGATGTATCTGTCAAATTGATGCACGATGATTTTCAAATGAAATACCCACAAGTAAAAATGAGTTATGACACATACCGACAGAAACTAAAAAAATTAAATATTTCTTTCTCAAAACTTGGTCATGAGGAGTGCTCGGAATGTGAAGAAATGAATTTACATCAGCACAAGAAGGACAGCCTTCAAAAAGGTTGCGAAATATGTGAATCCTGGAAATGTCATTACGAAAAATTCACAAAAAGTCGTATTTTGTATCGTATGCACGCCGAAAATGCTGTCAAAGGTTCAAAAGCAACTCATTTTTCTGCTGACCTGGAAAAGGTTATCATGCTTCCTAGAGTGGATACATTTAAAGAAGTTATTTTTACAAAACGCTTAACAGTATATAATGAGTGTTTTGTGCCGGTGGGAGAAAAAAGTGCAACGGCACCATTCGCAGCAGTATGGCACGACGGAATTTCAGGAAGGTGCAAAGAACAACTTATAAGTACGTTCTATGCATTCCTAATGAGCGAAAGAGATACCGAGGAACTCACAATTTGGTTGGACAACTGTTCCAGCCAAAATAAAAACTGGTGCTTGATGAGTTTCTTTGTATACATTATCAACTCAGACTTCATAACATGCCGCACATTAACTGTGCATTACTTTGAGCCTGGCCACACTTTTATGAGTGCCGATAACTTCCATCATCAAATTGAGTTGGCACTTAAAAAAGCGCGGAAAGTGTACGATTTTGACGATTTTTGCGAGGCAGTAAAGAGTGCCGGAAATAAGACCCCCAACGTAAAGAGGATGAATTATAACGACTTCCACAAGTGGATAGACCACTCATCGGTTAAAAAACTAAAAGAACCACTGCGACCCCGTTTGTCGGAGATAGTTTGCATAAAAGCAGTTCGAGGAGAATATACCCTAAAGTACCAGACAACGTATGATGAGAGCGAAGAGTTCAAGGAATTAAACTTTCTAAAATCATCAGCAATGAAAAAGGGAGGCATGCCTTTTCCCACCGTGCAAAATGTTCCCAGCGGGTTCCCCAGAGAAAAAAAAGAAAATATACTGCACAATTTAAGAAAAATTTTGCCCGAAAACAGAAAGTCATTTTGGAAGAATTTGCCAGAACCATCATCCTCTGAAAAGAAGGAGAAAAAGAAGTCTCGACAAAGCGGCGTAGAAAAAGAATAATAACATTCCTATTATTACAGAAAGGTGGTGTATTTAACATATATTTATTTACATTTTTAAATTAATGTATTTAATTAAAGTTTTTTGAAATATGTGTGTTTTTGTACTATTTAAAATTAATGAAGTCATCAACCCTATGTAGATGCTGCAGTTTTATACTATTTTCACATGCCAAAGTTTTACTAGTGATCAGAAGAAAAAGTGCGGCATTTACTTTTTTTCCCCATATTTTCTATATTTTACACGTAAAATATATTTTTTTGTATTTTTTTTATTAAAAATAAATATACCTATGCATACAAACACTAACATAATAAGTATCACGTCGCATGGTTGTGAAATATCAATTTTACACATTTTGGCCATTATCTGAAAACTAGATTTTCGTAGATGCCGCACTTCTCCTTATGACGGCAGTATTGTAATGCTACAAATAGATAATTTTGGTTCACAATAAAAGGAATAATATCACTGAAGATATTTAAAAATAACACTTGACATGTTTCATAAGATTTCAGTCTCTGAATCAACCTCTCAGTCATTTATCAGAGACTGGGTCACTTAACCAGACCACAGACGCGTTTCGCTCTTATTGGAGCTCTATAGTGTGGTGTACTGACGCGTCTAGGAGGCAGTGAACGGATGAGAAGTTGATTCAGAGACTGAAATCTTGTGAAACATGTCAAGTGATAACTTTAAATATCTTAGAACAATTTCACCAAGTGTCGCCATTTTATTGTACTTTATTGTTCTTTTATTATTAATATCACTTAAAACCGAAAAGTAAATTGGGTGAAAGACTGCGTAAACTCATAAACTAATTTTGTCTGTGGCTGTAAAATAGACAACAAAAGAAAGAGTGAATATTTCAAGGAAATTCCCATATGTACAGGGTTTTATGATTACCAAATGTATTTGCAGTAAAAGAGATAGGTTGACCGTTACATCCCATTATAAAATTCCAAAAATACGTATTTAAACATTGTTCTAGTAAGTCGTAATCTTCTGTCTCCGGGGTCTTGAGGTTTTTTAATTATGCAAGATGAGTATGAACGAGTATAACAAATTTTAACAGTTTGTTGGTAGGTTATTCCGTGTAATAATGGTATTATAAACATACATGTCACATGTCATGCCTTTTAGTTACCAAAATACAATAAAGACAAACTAATGCATAAACATAAACCCATAATAAATGAGTGCAGTAAATAAAATTTATAAACGTAACATAAAAATTGCAGGGTTAAAACTCGAAAATAAAATTCTAAATATCAATAGACATTAAAAATTGTAAAATATTTTTATTTTTCGTTGTTAGAAAAATATTTATCTATGTATACTATTACACTTTTAATAAAAAATAATAAATTATGTTGATCGTTTACTGTCAAAAATAAAATTCAATTAAATGTTCATATCAATATTGTTACATTTTACAGTCTTATTTCATCTTTACACAGTTATTCTTTAGTATTACCATAATGAATTTATGTAAAACTAAACATGGTACAATGGTATAACAAAACATATATCGATATATGGGATATATCGGTATTAATTTCACATCGATTATCAATATTCAAATCTTGATACTTAACTAATAGTTTAATTTAATATATCAAGACCTTTATATTACTTAATATACTGTACAAATAAATGACATGAAATAAAACTATCATATTATGTGCGTGCGGAAATAAGTTCGCGCATGAGCATTTACAAAGCTTGAAAGCTTGAAAAAGCTTGAAAAGGCTTGAAAAAGCTTGATAAAGATTGAAAATCAAGCCAAGCCCAAAAATTTAGAAGCTTGAAATTTTCAAGCCAAGCCTTGTGTCCATCGAGTCCAAGCCAAGCCAGACATTAAAAAAATCTTGAATTTTTAAGCCAAGCTTGGCTTGGTGAATCCCTAATTGATGATATATTTTACATTATTTTGTAATTTGTAAAATTTGAGATTTCAGACATTTATGATTATGAATATGTATATACTCGTATTTGTAATTACTTTGTAACTTCAAAACGACATATGAATTTCTTTAAGTGATCTGTAATGAGTTACAAATACTTTTTAATATACAGTGAGTATTTTGGGTAATGATAATGACATGATGTTTGAAAAATTTGAGTAAAATGAAATATTATTATGCTAATGACTGACAATCATTTCGAATGGGGATTTAAAAACTGCAAAAATTCGTGTAAACAAACCACTTGAGAGAACAAGTTGAAACTTGTCATACGAACTAATGACACCTGCAACCAGGCAGGAAACATAAATTTTTGCTGATTGGAACGCTATCTCTGGGTCAGGCCGAGAACTTTTCACCTTATCCTCGTATGTATATATAATATATACAAGTTATGATTCACTACCATCACAGAGTTATGACTCACTACCATCACAAATGCCATCATTTCTTATCAAATTTGTTTATGATAAACTTAGTATATAAACTAGTGTATAGTTAGGCATAAGTGTTATTTGTATCACTTTCTACAAGCTGTTATTATGTTCAACAACGAATCTGTTTAAATAAAGACTTGAAGTTAGAAAATAAAAATTAATTTTTTTGAAAAACTTCGATTCCAAAATCAAAATTGGCGCAGTCGGTAGGATCGCAAATAAAGAAGGCAGTGTGCTGAAATTCGCCGTAAGTCTGCGCAATACTTTATTCAACAATTTCAATTGTTGCTCTGTGCGATCGAACAAGTGAAAACACATAAATATTCACTCCATCAACAATCAACCTAAACAGTGGTTGCACCAGGGTCTAACCACGACCCATCTTTAACCCAACGAGATTAAGGAGATCAGCCCCAGTAGAACATCCCATTCCATCACCATCGACAACACCGAAGGTGCAGGGAAAGATACAAACGCCCGTCCACTTGAAACGTATCAAGACATCTACTACTATGCAGAGAACAACATACATCATAATAATACTGTTGTAAGTTACAAAACACTCGTAGTAATTACGCACACTTTTGCCGGTAATAACAATCGGTCCGCGAACAAATACTGTTATACTAAGGATTCTGAGGAACGGCTAACGCTGTTAGGAATCAGAACGAGCCCCGACACAAGGCATATACAAGTTACACATAATAATACAAAATTAATATATAATTAATGAACACTGACAATATCAGAGAATTAGAAGACAAATTTAGACTTCTACCTGTATCAAATAAACAAAGTACCAACAAAATTAAACAGATAGTAACAGAGGCCATAAATTCACCTTTATCATATTCAGTTGAAGAATTAACAAAATCTCAAATTAAATTCAGCATGGCCACTGCTACGATCAGTGATATCAGAAACTTCATTGATGGAGTTCCGGAATATGATGGAGAGGTAAAAACCCTCCCGGAATTCATCAAGGAAGCTGACAATTTTTACTCAGTAATGAATACGTTAAACCTCACAGCCATACAAAAAACATACTGTTTTTCCATGCTAAAAAAGAAATTCACTCACAAAGCTAGAGATAGTCTAAGTACACAAGAGTTCAACTCTTGGGAAGAGATAAAAACTTATCTTCAGAATAATTTCGAAGATAAGAGTACGTATATCACGACCCTGTTAACATTACTTCGGATTACTCACACAAACGATATTAATAATACATTAGGAAAATTCAAAACAACATACCACAAAATCACATCAAAAATAGCCCTATTAACATATAAACAGGAAGAAAAGAAAGCAATAACAACAGAAATACATACACTAATCACTACACATTTTATATCGCTAATACCCTTGAACTTAAGAACACTATTTATCAGCAAAAACATACAAACTTTGGATGAATGTGAACAGATACTCACTAACGAATTCAACTTTACACAAGTACACAAATCACCACTCCACAAAATAAATAATCAATCCAACATACAAAACCCCTTTTTTAAACAATTTAACCCACCTCCACGAAAATTCCCAGGACAAGAATTTCCCTCAAAACCATTTAATCCTCAACTTGCAAGACCCTCAGGTAAACAAATGTTTGCCAGACAGAATATCAAAAATGGTATAGAGACGAGACAACAGTTTAAACCAACACCTATGTCCGGAATGACAAAAACAACAATACCCATGTCCACACAGACAATAAAAAGAAATTACGCCTTAGAAACACAAGATCCCGAAGATAATTGTGACAATGAAATTAATGATGAGGACGTAACTAACGATCAAGATGAAACATTCGATAATCAATCTTTTTTAGATTACGATCCCGACCAGATAACAGAAAATATGTGATGTTATCAAATATAAAAATGATCCCGATTATCACATATCAAAATTTCAAAATTCTCATAGATTCAGGTTCGAATATAAACTTAATAACGGAACAGACAATAAAACAAAATAAAATGAAGATTCTTAAAGAATTCCTTACTTTTAGAACAGCGACGAGCAAAGTCAAATGTGATAAGTATGTAGAGATTAGAATATTCGGAAAAACCCACAAATTTTTCATTTTAAATTTTCACGCAGAATGTAACTTATTGTTCGGAACAGATATACTCCGCGATACGAACACAATAATAGACTTTACAAATAACACGATTAAAATGAAACAGATGAAGTTTAATATTCAAAATTTGGACAAAAAAGATAAAGAAACATATGTGCAATTACGCGATGAACATTTAGAACCAGGAACAAAGAATAAATTGTATAAATTATTAGGAAAATATGATTCACTATTTCCTAAAGAAAATGAAACGTTAACATCCACTAACAAAATACAACACAAAATATATACCACTGATGACGTACCCGTATACACAAAAAACTATCGGTTACCCCAAATTTATGAAAAAGATATTGAGGAACACGTGCAAACATTATTAAAAACAGGAGTTATACAAAAATCTAAAAGTCCGTACAATTCACCCATCTGGATTGTACCAAAGAAAGCAGATGCATCTGGCAAAAGGAAAACCAGACTAGTAATTGACTTCAGGAAACTCAATCAAAAAACGAAAGAAGACAAATTTCCCATACCCAATATCGATACACTTTTTGACAAAATAAATAGCCCAAAATTCTTTACTACCCTCGATTTACACTCAGGTTTCCATCAGATATTAATAGACAAAAGTGATAGAGAAAAAACAGCCTTCAGTACTACCACGGGACACTATGAATTTTTGAGAATGCCTTTCGGTCTAATTAATGCACTAGCCACCTTCCAAAGGTGCATGAACGAAGTCCTACAAGACTTAATAGGTAAAATATGTCTCGTATATCTGGATGACATAATCATTTTCGGGAATACAGAACAAGAACATTTGCAAAATATTGAAACGGTCTTTGAGTACTTGAAAAACGCAAATCTAAAAATACAAATAGACAAATCAGAATTTTTTAAAACAGAAGTAGAATATCTAGGATTTGTAATCTCGAGCGAAGGTCTTAAACCAAACGAGAAAAAAATAGAAGTAATACAAAATATTCAAATCCCGAAAACAGTGAAAGAAATAAAATCATTATTAGGCAAGCTATCTTGGTATCGCAGGTTTATACCAAACTTTTCAAAACTAACTAAGCCTTTCACTAACTGTTTACGCAAGGGGTCTACAATAGATATTTATAATAATGAATATAGAGAATGTTTCACGAAATTGAAGGAACTAATAATAAATCCCCCAATACTTTCATTCCCGGATTTTAATAAAAAATTTATATTAACTACCGACGCATCCGATTACGCAATGGGCTCTGTACTTTCGCAGGTACAAGACCTACAAGAAAAACCATTAGCATACGCCTCGAAGACATTTAATACACATGAACAAAATTATTCTACCATTGAAAAAGAATTAAAAGCAATAGTTTGGGCCATACAGAATTTCAAGACGTACCTATACGGACGAAAATTCATTATTCGTACTGATCATATGCCATTGACCTGGCTGTTTAACATGAAAAATGCCAACCAAAAATTAATGAGATGGAAAATTGAACTTAACGAATATAATTTCGAGATAGAATACATAGCAGGAAAAACGAATAAAATCGCGGATTTTTTAAGTAGAATCAGAAATACATTCAAAATAAATTTTAAAGTAGGTGACGTAACAACGACACCCATCTTCGCGCACTGTATATCTAAGGATTACAAGTTCGGAAAAGGTTTGGCAAAACAAATAGATAACCAATTCAATAGTAGGAACTTTTGTGTAAATAAACTACCAAATAAGATAATAATCCAAAATGAGTATGATAAACACATTTTCCACTTGTTTTCAAAAGAATCATTTAGGGATGAATGCAATAAAAAATTATTAAAAAACTCACTAATACAGCTTCGAGATTATTTAATAAAAAATGACCTATACGAAATTAACATCCCATATTTATCATGCGGATTGGACAAATTATCGAAGGATGAATTAATTAAAATACTAAACTCCGTATTTGAAAACACATGCATACAAATAAACGTCTATGCACTACCACAAAACTTCGTGCTAAGCGATGAGTTAGAATCTAGAATAGAACTAGAAAAGATTATACAGCAAAACGATGACTCAATAAAAGGAATAATAGACACACAAGACGATATAGAAACTATACATTCAGCTCAAGAATACCCAATTAACGGTTTAAAAATATTAGAAAATCGCATAAATGTAGCAGATAATCAAATTATATTTTCTTTAGACAAAACATATGACGTAGACATCAAGAAATTATTCAATAACAAAAAACAAAGACTAATAGTCACTATTGAAAGAGATAAATTAGATACACAATTACAGGAGTTCATAAAGGATTACATCACCCCCAAAGTTAGATACTACTGTATATGTGACGACAAAATCTTTAACGCCCTAAATAAAATCATCCAAAAAGATTTCGAAGTAAATACTTTAAACTTAATAAAAGTTAATAAAGAGGTAAAAGATATAGAGCAAATAGATGAACAGAATGAAATCGTTTACCTATACCACACAGGTAAAACAAACCATAGAGGAATCATGGAAACTTATAACAAATTAAAAGAAAAATACTATTGGCCAAAGATGATTAACACTATTACTGCCCTTATAAACAATTGTCAGACTTGTAAAGAATGCAAATATGATCGTAAACCTATTAAGCTCATAGATAATCTCACGGAAACACCTGAAAGACCTTTCGAAATTATAAACATAGACCTCCTGACCCTTGATGGACAATACTACCTGACAATCTACGACCAATTCTCTAAGTACGCACAAGCATATCCAGTCAAAACTAAAGAAAGTAAGACAATAGTAAAAACGCTAGAAACATTTATTAAAATCAAGATACCTCCACGGAAAATAATATGCGATCAAGGTTGCGAGTTTAATAATATATCCCTAAAAACATTTTGTCATAATAACCAAATTGAACTACACTTAACGTCTGCTCAAAACCCGAAATCTAACGCGGTAGAAAGATTTCACTCCACGCTGATCGAACACCTACGAATAAAAACAAGAACACATAAGCTGAAATCTCTGAAAGAAACAGTTGATGATTGTATATTCGCGTACAATAATTCAATACAAACAATTACAAATATGACCCCGAACGAAGTACTGTACGGAAAAGACTACACAAATCTAAGACCAAAGGAAAGAATAAATAATCAATTGCAGGTTTACAAAGAAAGAAAACAAAAAGAGTTAGTACAAGTAAAGAACAAAATAAAACAAGAAAAACTCAAACGATTTAGAGAACCGCTAGAAAACAATAAAATTAATAAATTAAAGACATTAAATGAAGCATATCTAAAACAAAACCCCCGACTAATAACCAAATTCAAAAAACCCTTATACCTGAAATCCAAAATAAAGAATTATAACGATAAGTTCAAAACAATAAATACAAAAACGAAAAGCAGAGAACGAAAGGTAAAAATTGATAAGATCAAAATTTAACTGTTTCAGAACCTCACATGGGTTCGCCGAAATAAAAAACATCACAAGTAACCCCGGATTTCTATTGCATACAATTGGTAAGTGCTACCTAAAAGAAAGCGAACAATTACACTATTATTATAACGACATAAATCCAATATACACTGAATACACAAAATTAGAGCAACTCATCAATAATGAAGTCAAACAATTAACTAATGAAACATTTCTTATTGAAAATGGCAAAATTATAAATTTCATGTTCAAAGAACTCGAAACTAACATAATCAAATTATTCGGAAGAAGGAAGAAGAGAGGTTTGATAAATGGATTCGGATCTATAATAAAATCAATAACAGGTAATTTAGACGCTGCTGACGAAGAACGTTACAATACAATTTTAGAACAACTCAGTAGTAACCAAAAAGTATTACAGGCACAAACAAACGAAATTATCCGCCAACAACAAACTTTGACCGATAAATTTAACAAAGAATTACAAACTGTAAGACTAGACGAAAATAAACTACGAACGACAATTAACGAAATAATTGTAATAATGAAACAGGACAAAAGTTGGAAAGCGCTTATGCACACTGAAATCCAAATTAATAAAATTTTAATATATATTCAAAGACTCAAAAGCATAGTAGACAATGTCATAAAATCCTTAGAATTCTGCTCTTTAAATCAATTAGACATAACCATAATAGATCCCAGTAGTCTCCAAAACATTACACAGAACCCAAATATACTACAAACACTCGAAACGGTATATGTTACTTGTACACTACAAAATAATAAGATACACATCTTATTAGCGGTCCCAAATTACACAAAAAACTTATACCCAATTCAACAATTTACTCCAGTACCATATTACGATTTATCATACAAACAATTAGCAGAGGAAAACAATATGATTACTAGCTATAATAACATATATATATCCATACGTAAATTTATAAATAATAAATATTGTATAACAAATTATAACCCTATTAGCAATTGTATTAATAACATACTAAACAAACAAATATATGATGATTGTCTAAGCCAAGAGATTGCAACAAAAAATTACATTTCACAAATACCATTTACAAATAAAGTAATTATATTTTCCCCAAATCCCCAAAATTTAGAGTTTAATTGCGGAGACAACTACAAATATAAACAAGTACAGGGTATCTTCATCAATGAACAAGATATCTGCACTATAAAAAATTGGCAATTCCAAAAGTACGAACCATTATATCAAGAATACATTTTCGACACTATAAAAGAAATAGAAATTAAACAAATACCAGAAATAAATAAATTGAATAGAGTCAAGTTAAATATTACACACCTAGACCAAATCAAATCTATAAAAGGGATTGACAATCACCATGTACCTATATTATATATTATTTTAAGTATTATAAGTATCATTATTATACTCATATTATGTAAAAAGAGAATATATACTCGTATTTTAGAATATAAGCAGAAGAAAATTGTGAACCAAGAAAAGATAGACTTAGAATTGAATCCTCTGAAATAATGTCATTTCTTGAAGGGGAGGAGTTATGATTCACTACCATCACAGAGTTATGACTCACTACCATCACAAATGCCATCATTTCTTATCAAATTTGTTTATGATAAACTTAGTATATAAACTAGTGTATAGTTAGGCATAAGTGTTATTTGTATCACTTTCTACAAGCTGTTATTATGTTCAACAACGAATCTGTTTAAATAAAGACTTGAAGTTAGAAAATAAAAATTAATTTTTTTGAAAAACTTCGATTCCAAAATCAAAATTTACATATATGTTAATTTTATATAAAAAATATTAAAATTAATATTTTTTGTACCTATGTATATATCTTTAACAATTATAAAAAATGTGAAGTATAAATTTATGATATTATAGTGTCATTTCTTAACTATACTAACATTATTTTTAAGATTAAGAAAATATATATTTTTTTTAGTTTTATATCATTTATAATAAATTAGATATTTGTGGCTGTTTAAAGTAAAACGATATATCTAAAGACATTTACCTGGTTTCACATGTACAAAAGTATTTTTACATCACAACGTCACATCAAGATTTTTACCAATTAAAATGATCTCTATCTTTCTAAGCATTTTCATAGATATATAAAAATATATTTTTAGATATACAGTGTGTCCCATTTAGAGGTGCCACCATTGGGATCTCGAGAACTACAAGAGATACGATGGAACTTTTTGTGCGCCTTTAAGAAGCCATCTCAGATGTGCTTTTGTTTTTCCAAAAATTCTCATAGGGCACTAGATAATGACGAAAAACTGAATATTGTTGATTTTTTCTTTTTCAAATAACTTCTAAACTACTAGTAATTGAGAAAAACGTTTCAAATACAAAAGATAGATATTTTTATTAGCTAACCAGCGGCGTACGAAATAAATTTTTATATCCGTAAATTTTTGAGATATGACACAAACTTATATTTTTTTAAATAGAACCCATATCTGATTTCAGTGTCAAAAAAATCAATATTTTTTTCTCTTTTCAATGATATAAGGGTTATTAAGTTTTATATTTGTTTTGCCTTCAAAATTATTATTTTTTCCTTATTTTGTATTAAATTTATAATTATTTCGAAAATATTGGTAGATTTCTATTTAGAAATACTCCTTGTATTTAAATAATTTATTTCGTTACAAAATTTTGTTCAAAACTCGTATCAAACCAATTTTTATAATATTTTGTATCTGGTCGCCCTTGGTACATTATAGTGTAATTTGTAATTATGAGTCTAGAATGCAAATATTAAGTAATAAAGGCACGAAACAAATTATTTTGATCAAATACAATATAATTAATAAAAATAATAATTTTTTTTTGGGAAATAATAAAAAGCAGCTCAGGAAAATAAAGAGAAAAATTAAATTTTAGGAGCAAAACAAATATAATACATAATAACCCTTACATCATTGAAAAGAGAAAAAAATAATTATTTTTTTGAGACTGAAATCAGATATGGGTTCCATTTAAAAAAATATAAGTTTGTGTTATATCTCGAAAATTTACGGACATAAAAATTTATTTCGTACGCCACTGGTTAGTTAATAAAAATACCTATCTTTTGTATTTGAAACGTTTTTCTCAATTACTAATAGTTTAGAAGTTATTTGAAAAAGAAAAAATCAACAATATTCAGTTTTTCGTCATTATCTAGTGCTCTATAAGAATTTTTGAAAAAACAAAAGCACATCTGAGATGGCCTCTCAAAGGCGCACAAAAAGTTCCATTTAACCGACATCGTATCTCTTATAGTTCTCGAGATCCCAATGGTGGCACCTCTAAATGGGACACACTGTATATTATTACTAATACATATCTCAAATATTTTAAAATGTTCGAAAATATCTTAACACGCTGTCAGAGACTGCAACTGTTGTACATTGAAAATGCTTACCTCGGTATTAAGGTATTCTTAGAAAACTCTCATTTTCACTTACTCTTGGAACTGTCCCTTTCACCAAAAACTTTCAACAAAACTAGGATTGTAACATTCATATATACTGACCGGCACAAAAAACGGGCCATTTTTTTTACAACAAAAATGCTAATAACACTTTATTTCAGTAATTTCTACAAAATATTGTCATTTATAGATGTCAAATAAACTACCTCGATCTCTCATCAATCATCAACTTCTAAAAATATCACTAATTAACTCCAATATTCCTATTCTTAACTTGTCATGACGAAATCACGAAATTAATAAAATGTATCCAGATGCTTATAGTTTACATGGGTAAATTATGTACTAATTGAAATATTCAAATTTTTTAACATAATTTTTATTAGAGTAATTAAAGTAATGCCTTTTGTATAAACATAACTCCTAAATATAAATTTTGTTATGAAACAAACTGTAGTATAATCATAACACAACTGATTCCAGACAGGCGCAATTTTAATTAGAAAACGTTAATTACCGTGTCAGAAGGTGATATATGAGTGCGAAATCACATCGCGCTCATATAAAGCGCATGCAATGAGTTATGCATACCAAAATGAATGATACAATTCAATGTGCAATTTTCCAATTGATTTAGCTTTTCCGATGAAATGATGTGTGCCACATATTTCTATTTCTACGGCGTAACGAAGGAACTGCGCCATATCATCAAAATTTGTTATTATTGTTCAACTTGATCGTATGTAAAATGTAAATATTATACAGGAAAATTTATGCGGTAATAAGGCTGTTGTAAGAATTTTTGACTTCTAAGTAGTAAATTTTTAAAGATACTGTTCTTTAAAGAACCTAAAATTTGAAAATATCACGAAATATCCATTAGATATTTTACAATTAAATATTGAAATTTGTGTAAAATTTTTAAAAAGCAGATGTGATTCGAAACTAGTGGGTAGAACCGGTTCCGGTTCGGTTCGGTTCCGGTTCCAAAATTACCCGGGTACCCGGTTATTTGAATGTGTAACTAACCGGTTCTCGGTTTCGATTCCAAGATTACCCGGAAATTAAGTTATATTCCTTCATATTACAAACCTGAGAGATCAAGATGTAAAGATTAAAGCAGAATGTATAAGTAGTTCAGTGAAATTCTAGGAAATATTTAGTGTCTAAGAACCTGTAACCGTATATATGATATCCCCAGTTTTTTTGTATTCAGTATGTTGTACCTATTTTGTGTTGCACTGTGCAATATGTAAAATAAAATGTGCTTTATTATTAAACATTTTATTTAAAATAATCTTACTGTGGTTACAAGTACGCCGAGTAACCACAATCTGTTGTGCCCTAAATTTTGCACTTATCATTCCTTTGTGTTGTTTGTGCTTCACTGAGCAGTAGTTAAAATTAATGTAATATTATTATTAAATATTTTATTTATAATAATCTTACTGTGGTTACAGGTACACTGAGTAACCACAATTTGTTGTGCCCTAAATTTTGCGCTTATCATTCCTTTGGGTTCAGTTTGTGCTTCACTGTGCAGTAGTTAATATTAATGTAATATTATTATTAAACATTTTATTTGAAATAATCTTACTATGGTCACAGGTACGCTGAGTAAGCACAATCTGTTGTGCCCTAAATTTTGCGCTTATCATTCGTTTGTGTTCAGTTTGTGCTTCACTGTGTAGTAGTTAATATTAATGTAATATTATTATTCAACATTTTATTTAAAATAATCTTACTGTGGTTCCAGGTACGCTGAGTAACCACAATCTGTTGTGCCCTAAATTTTGCGCTTATCATTCTTTTGTGTTAAGTTTGTGCTTTACTGTGCTGTATTTAATATTAATGTAGTACTTATTTCTAAATATAGAACACTGTGACTAAGAATTTTATAGTTTTTATCACATTTGGGTTCCTTTTCATCATCATATAATATATTAAAGAACAAGTTTTATAAGACATGTTCTTTTCACGTGCAACAAAATTTAGAAAACGAGCCCTGCCGAGTGTTTTAATTGACAAGTGCGAACAAAAAGTCTTATAAAAAGTCTTAGAAAACATAGTTCCAGTTTGGTCAAAAAATAAAAAAAAACATTATTTTTAAGGAAAAACTTTTGCAAGATTTTTGTTATTGTTTTTTATTTTAATTACCGAAATTTGTATACAAATACAACTACAACTCGTCATTTTCAAGTGGAACACCCTATATTTTATTATTCAGTTGTGTTTATTTTTGTATTATCTTTATTTTTTATTTAGGGTATCCTATGCCTAAAACCAATAGTTTCGGAGTTTTTCACCATTTTCTGTAAATTTACTCGCTTTAATTGAAAATTAAATTGAGTATGCTATGGAAATTATGTTTTTAACAAGAAACAATTGCAATATTGACATTAGTTTGCATTAGGCAATAACAAAAAGTGATTGTTATTAATATTAAAGCAGTGGAAAGAAATTCATTGTTGGCATCAAGAATTTACGCAAACGGTTTCCGGAAAGACGACATCCAGATCAGCGTTGTTTTGAGAGTCTTCGAGAAAGATTTGAAATAACTGGTCATACAGTACGAAAGAGAACGGGCCAGAAATGAAGATACTGAATTAATTGTACTCGCAAGCGCTGTTGAAGATCCCCATACAAGCCCGCGAAAAATCAGTCGTGAAGTAGACGTAAGTCAATCTACCGTGTCAAGGATTCTTCGGAAAAATAAATTTCAGCCTTATCACATATACAAGCTGCAAGAATTAAGCAAACGTGATTTTCGAAATCGTCGAAAATTTTACGAATGGGCTATTGAGAGATATAGGGACGAACACGATTTTTAAATTTTGTTCTCTTTACGGATGAAGCAACATTTCACAAAAATAGACAAGTAAACCACCACAATTTCCATTATTATGACACCGTAAATCCACATTTTGTGAGACCATTAGACTATCAGCACAGATGGTCACTTCATCTATGGGGAGGAATATTAGGAAATCGCATTATTGGACCATATTTTTTGACAACCATATTAATGAACAAAATTATTGTGAATTTTTACAAACTCATCTTCAAAATTATTTAGATAATTTACCCCTTAATATTATCCGGAAATTGTGGTTTCAACATGATGGTGCACCGGCCCACAACAGTCTTCGTGTTAGGAATTATTTAAATTATGAATGTCCTAATAGAGCACCTGCACGTGACGTTTCAACATGGCGGCCACCAGCTGATCTTGGTCAACCAAACCTTCAGTTTGCATTGTGTCTTACGGATAAATATCATGCCGTAAGCTTTTATTGTGTTTTTATGGCATTTATTGTTTTATTTGGGAAAAACTGATTAGAGTGTGTAAAAGTGAGTATATGAGGAGTGTTTTTCGTAAAAAATAAGTCAGGACATTCTTATTATTTAATGAGTTCCAGGTTATTAAATTAAACTAACCCAATCCTATTTTTTTTGTGTATTGCATATAAAATAATTTAAACATAATCGGATAGGAACATATTGTATCAATATTTAAATATATGTAATTTTCTTTAATAATATATATATAAAAAACATGAAGAAATATTTTTTAAATGACAGAATTACAAATTTTGAATGAAGTTCTTTTTAGTAACAGAAAAAATATATATATTTGTGTCTGTTTCTCACAAAGGTTTAAAAATTAGATAGGTTATTATTGATTTTTAAAAGGCATTTATAATCCTCGTCAAAAAAATGTCAATGTATAAGGATCCACATTATGTATCCACTTAAATTTATCGATTTAACGTACTTTGGTTTCCAAATATAAATTTTTAACGTATAAACTCAATAAGCTCATTTATATACAATAAAAATACATAATATGACAATAAGAAAAATGAACTCGAAGATAAATATATCTCAAATTTAATTTTCTTTATAAATTAAAAAAATCTAATAATTCAATTATCTTTAATTATGGCTAATTACACTTTAAAATAGCATGTATAAATTTAGGAATAACTGAATTTCTTGTACAGAAAACACATTCGCTGCATAAGACGCAATGTTAAACTGAAGCTTCGTTGCCCGAGATCAGCTGATCATCCGCCATGTTGTGACGTAGGTGCAGGTGCCCTATAGATGGATCGGAAGAGGCGGCCCAAGGAATTGGACTACTAGATCTCCGGATCTTACAAAATTGGATTTTTTCTCGTGGGGCTATATTTTAAAGTTTAAAAAAATATGTGTGGTCACGAATATAAGTATAATGCTATTTCTAAATTATATTTATAGCAAATCTGATTTGGACACCGTATGACTTCTTCATACGCTTAAAGACTAATGTGCCCTTTTCAAAAGGCCGATTGGAACAAAAAATGGAGGTGAATAATTAGATGGTATAACAGTCCCATATACACGATTTCAACATTCTACGGCTAGTTGAGTTATGCGAAAAATTCAAAGAAACCCTTCGAGCAAAGTGCCCTTTTGGCCCAGTCGATTTCAATAAAAATAGGACGTGCACAACAAGATGTTCCAGTAGTTAAAAATACAAAATTTTAACATTCTACGGCTATTAGTTTTTGAGTTATGCGAGATATATTATGTACGTTCAGAAGTCACGCCGAAACTAGTAAACATGGTTTAAAGGATTGCTCAAAATGGATTTTTCCGTTGAAATCTGAAAACCGAAATTTTTCGCGATTACAATACTTGGAACAAGGAGGTAATTAACCGCAAATAGGTATACAGTAATACAGTTATGTCCAATTTCTAGTATGCAATTTCCATAGTATACTGTAAATTTAGAGAAAATGGTGAAAAACTCCGAAACTATTGGTTTTAGGCATAGAATACCCTTAATAAAAAATAAAGATAAAACAAAAATAAACACAACTGAATAATAAAATATAGGGTCTTATATTTGAAAATGACGAGTTATAGTCATTTGAAATTGAGTATATTTGATTCGCTTTATTTATCAGACTGTATAATAATGTGAAGAAAAAATTCTGTGAGAACATAGAGTATAGTTATGGTTATACAGAAAAAAAAATCGTAGTCTTACCCAGTGGCGGGTTAAGACATTTTGTGGCCCGAGGCGCAATATTTTTTGAGGCCCTTCGACATTTTTTATTTTTGTATAAAAATCTGATACAGTACCAAACTAATTAACTCAAAATGTTTATAATAATTTTGAAAATTGATCCAAATAAATATATTTGACCAAATTAAAACAAGCCAAAAACCATTTCCATTCGCAAAGATCTACATTTTTAAAATCTATTTTTTTAAAATAAACTTTAAAGCGTAAATGATTGTAGTGAAAAAGTACAATTGAAAAAATTCTATACATAAGTATTACTATAGAGGGTGTTAATGGTAAGTCGTTACACCCGAAAATGGCAGTTAGAACTCATTAAAACAAACTACTATTCTTAGTTCCAAATTTTTAAATTGGTGCCCTGGTTCGTAGTTATTGCAGTTCTTTTGTTTTTCGAAATCGTCATAACTTCCTTATTTTAAAGACTATTGAATTTTTTTTTCTTTCAAATTTACCTTTAGGCTCTCTAAAACATTTGGAATTTCAATTATTTTTAATTTTTTCAAATGACAACATGGCGATCGATCAAAAATTTCAAAACATGATTTTTTGATAACCACTCCATCGATTTTCGAACGTAAAACATTTATAATATCTTTAAACTATCTACTACAACATTTGTCCAAAACATTTTTTTCAATATATTCTAAAATTAAATGTCACTTTGACACGAGATATTGTCAAAAATGTTATCTATAGAAATATTCTTCTATCCTTATTTTAGAAATAGAAATAAATTAGAAAACTGTGAATGGCAATAATCTGTATCCTCCTTTATCTTTTCTCCTTAAAATTACACTTCACGATCAACTGTGACAACTTTATTTTTGAATTGAATAATGATGAGACATACGTTTCTGTGTTCATAGCCTTCTCCAAATTAGGGATTTTTCTGAACACACTGCACTTATATAAGTCAAGTAAATGAATAAATACTTATTTTGCATAGATTGAACAAAATATTTATGACAAATCTTGTAGTAGATAATTTAAGGATTTTATAAATGTTTTATTTGAAGGTTGTAGACAATGGTTGACTATGAATAATAGAAGTATTTCGAACTTTCATTGTCTTTATTTTTTGAGTTACACAACGTTTCGATTGATAAAATCTCCAATCGTTATCAAGTGAAAACTGAACAATAATCCTTAAGGCTACAGCTTATATACTAAGGGTGTGTGATGAAGTGTGAAGTTGATTGAGCTGACCAATGAGAGGGCGCCATATGGACCGAATGTCTATGCTGGGATGGCTGAACACATCACCAACACATCACAACAGAGATGTGTTCAGCCATCCCAGCATAGACATTCGGTCCATATGGCGCCCTCTCATTGGTCAGCTCAATCAACTTCACACTTCATCACACACCCTTAGTATATAAGCTGTAGCCTTAAGGATTATTGTTCAGTTTTCACTTGATAACGATTGGAGATTTTATCAATCGAAACGTTGTGTAACTCAAAAAATAAAGACAATGAAAGTTCGAAATACTTCTATTATTCATAAATGTTTTACTTTCGAAAATCGATGGAGTAGTTATCAAAAAATCATGTATTGAAATTTTTGATCGATCCCCATTTAAAATAATGGAGTTATGACGATTTTTCGAAAAACAAAAGAACTCCAATAACTACGAACCGGGGCACCAAATGAAAACTTGGAACTAAGAAAAGTTGTTTGTTTTAATGAGTTCTAACTACCATTTTTGGGTGTAACGACTTAGTATTAACAGCCTGTATAAACTGAGGAAATAAAAAGGATTATTTGTTAGTGGATAAAATGTAATAGAAACAAAGAGAATATTTATTAAGTACCTATGTACCTATAGATAATATAAAAATGTAAAACAATTTTTAATAATGTAATAAAAATAAACTTTACTTAGGAATAATAAACTGGGAACAAAAATAAACAAATAATATTTATAAATAATTTATAAATGAAGACTAGAAATTAATAATGATTTAATCTCTGATTCCGTTGTTTGAAATAAATTTGTGGAAAAAAAAATAATCTAATTATACAATTCGAGAGTTCGATAAATAATAAGAAATTGTAACGCGAGCCATTCCCGACTCCCCAGTCCCAACTACAGCAATCCAGCACCGCCGACATCTGACTACCGACCGACCCCAGCCAAACAGCCAAACTGCCAGAGTACCAAACGAGTGTTGAATTGATCATCCATATAACGGTTAGGCGTCCAGAGATTATGCCCTTTATATTTTGTTATAAACAATAATCAGTTTGCTTTGTATTATTAACAGTAGGAATATTTAAATATTTTCATATGTGATAAAAATTGAATACGTATAGTTATTTTGTACTGTACTGTGTTGACATTTTGAGGCCCTTGTTCAGGTGAGGCCCGAGGCGCCTCATGCGCCTAATGGATAATCCGCCACTGGTCTTACCTAATAAAATTGAAAAGTTTTGGTCGAATATTTGGACCGAAAACATTACCTCCCTTATTTATAATAGGCGGGAGGTAAAAAAATAAATAGGCAAAAACCTTCGCGGGCAGGTGTAGAACAACTCACCAATGTTTCATCGCAATTGAATGAACGGTATAGGAAAGCATAAAGGACATACATACAAACTTACATTCCATTAATTTTTATATATATATATATATATATATATATATATATATATATATACCGAGAGTTTTTTTTTATCAGTGAACAAGGGCGTATGTCATTACCATAGTTACATTTAAAATGATTGACAGCAATGCATTATCGCGTTTTTTTTTTAAACATAGGACGTGACATTTAGTATATCTGTCAATGTCATCAAATTGTCATATTTCAAAATGTATACAGTTGAAGAAAAAGTTCAAATTATATGGTATAATTCTATACTCTGACATAAGCCTAAGAAGAAATAATTAATATAAATTATATTTTATCCCTATTTTTTAATTGATCAATTTTGTCACCATTGTAAATACAATTTTTTAAATGGAAAGAAAAAAAAATCGTTTGGTGCAAGATCTGGTGGCATTGCAGGCCACTCCACTTCTCCACCACGTCCTATCCAGCGTTGGGGGAATACCTGGTACAGATATAAGTGAACATTTTGACGACTCCAATACCTGCAATTTTGTAAATTTACTTCCCGATTAATATAAAATGTCGCTTCATCCGTAAATAAAATTCGATCCAGTAATATTTCCCCACTATTAATTTTGTTCATCATATCTAGAGATTCACGGGCTTGGCTTGAAGCTTGAAAGCTTGGCTTGGCTTGAAAAAGCTTGAAAAATCAAGCCAAGCCTACTGTTCAAAAAAGCTTGATTTTTCAAGCCAAGCCAAGCTTCTGTTTCATCAAGCCCAAGCCAAACCAAGCCTAACATTAAAAATAGCTTGAATTTTCAAGCCAAACCAAGCCTCCAACTGTCAAGTAGCTTGGTGGAAAACAAGCTTTTTCAAGCTTTTCATAAGAATTGTTGACGAGGCCGGCAAAACCGTAATTTTATGGAGGTAACGGCACAGTTTTGCGAATTTCTAAGAACTGGGATCCCCAACAGTTCAGTAGGCTTCAATAATTTGTAAATGGGAAAGGTTACCCTTCATTGTCCTTGTTATGCACGGATCACTTATTTTCACGATCTGAACTACCTAATCGCACACTTTAATTCGCGCATATAATCAAGTTCAAAATAAATTTGTAGTTATTGAAAAAGTTTTTAAATAGATAATGATATATTAATATAAAATATTTTTTTTAAATTCTTATTATTATTAAGACTAAAGTATTTTATATGAAAACTATTTAATTAGATACTTAAAGTAAATGGAATAAATTATAGACACATAGCTTTTAGAAATTAGCTTTTATTTTCAAACGAAAAGAATTATTTTTAAATTGATCTGATTATATTTCATAACTTAATAATATTCATTAAAAATTTAAGTATATAACTTGATTATAAAGGCCAAGCATCAAGCTTCAATAAATAATATTTATTATTCCGGTTTCAGGATATTAAGCCTTTGTTTACATATACAAAATATTCAGCCCTATTTTTTAAGGAAGCTGTTAAGTATTAGCAACCAATGAAAACAAATGAAAAGCCAGTCATTTTCATATTTTTTTCAGTGTTCGCAATTATTATACGTTATCTGCCATGTTGCTAAAGACATTACAACTTTCTTACAAAATAGGGCTGGTATTATATATTAGACCATACAAATGAAAATAAAATAAAATGAAAGTATAATGCTCATAGGTTAGTGTATCGTTCATAACAGGATTTACTTAATTCTAAAATAATAAACATGATTATTAAAGCACTAAAGTATATAATTTGAATATTTGTCATACTGACATATTATGTCAAAATAATTGTTCTGTTTATCATGGCATTTTGAAAGTAGTATATATGAAAGAATTTCTGAAAATTACTTATTAATAATGTTTTCATTTTCTCACACCGATAAACTATTGAATAAACCACGGATGTTATGAATCATTATCCTTAGATGTCTTAAAATCTTTGCTTTAAGAGCTCGGCTTTTAAACTGACAACTGCGGTAGTTATGATACATAACAATCCTACGTATATTAATACATAGCTACTACTTACTACAAATAAATAATTTTGGAGCAGAGTACAAATTAAAAGAAATAATAATATACTCAACACCACAAGGTAAATTGAGTGACTACGTATGATGATGATAAATATCATAGTTGCATTTTAATAAATGTTTGCAAATGTTTTTTTTTTTGTCAGCAGTGGATTTACAATGTTTTGTTTTTCTAGTAGTTCCGAATCATAGAGACGAGAGAGTTTGTGTTTGTGAAAATATATGTAAGATTTCAATGCTATTGTTAGCACAGCCCCTAATATTACTCGTAATAAACGGCCTTGCCTGTAGCAGGTATAGGAGATAATAAAAATGTAAACGGACAAAAGAATATTCTCTTTTAAATATTTCCTTGATTCAAGTTTCCCTTGTTTGTATGCACATGAATTAAATATATAAATACATATAAAATAACGGGATATTAACTAGTTTTGAGTGTGCCAATTTGTTTTTATTTGCAAATTTTGGTAATTAAAATATATCCGTATTGTTGAGGGTACTTTTGTTCTATTTGCAAATTGATAATAATTACGATAATTATATATATATATATACAAGATACCTACTTAACTTTACATGATTTTGTTCTGAAAAATCAGTACAAATTTTACAGTGTTAAAAATAGAAAGAGACAAATTTTTGTCTCACCAACGAACAACAACAAAATTTCTAGGAAATCCCTGTCAGTAAGATTTTATTATTTCCAGATACATTTGAAGTATAAAAGGGATACTAACAGGTCAGTTTTATCCCATTGTATAGGTATATTCCAGAATTATGTATAATATACTTCTTTGAACACAGATCTTGAGTATTTGGAGTATTATTTGTTGTACCTATTTAAACATGGTAAATATGAACTATATATTATTACAAACTTATAGTTTTTTGGGGAAGTCATTTCGAGTGAAAATGGCATTACGAAAATAGATCCTATTCATTTTAGTTACTAAAATACAACAAAACCAACTCAAACTAATGCATAAACCTACTAGAATGAATGCAATCAATAAAAATTATAAAAGTAACATCAAAATTGCAGGGTATTTTTTTTAATAAAAGATAATACTCGTAAATTTATGTTGATTGTTTACTTTCAAAAATGAAATAATAAATGAAATAGATATTTTTTGCACGATCGTATTTTTTTAATGTTTACCGATCCGATTTCCAAGGCAAAAGGCTTTATTTACAAATTAAAAACAAAAAACCAAAGCTTATTTTAAAAATGACAACCAAATTTTTTACTTCGGACTCTTGATATCTGCAACTCGGTTCCACTCGAAAATATCATCGATGATAATTATATTACGTATTATGTTACGTATGAAAATAATTTTCAAATTTTTTACGTCAATCGTGCAAAAAATATAACAAGCATTCCGGTCAGTAAATGATCTTTTACCGGTATCGGATAAATTGGAGATGTCGATTTCGTCTCGATCTTAAAAATCATCTTCAACCGGTACGAATCACTTATTGCTCTTAATACTTAAATAAATATTTCAATTGTACCAAAATAAATTTATGTAAAACAAAACGTGATTTATTCATCGTTACAACAACAAAATGAAACATACTGACACTTCAGTACACTCGATATATTGATAGATATTTCAATACATCGATACATCGGAATAATCAGTTTACATCGATATATTGAATATCCATTGAATATTGGTATTCAAATCTTAATACTGAACAGCCCTCCCATACTTACACTAGTTTAAGTTTTCAACACCCATTATACATATCGTGAAAATAAAGTTTAGCTAAAGTTAAATTCTTCGAGTGAATAAACATTCTTAGCTCACATATTTTATTAAATTTTGACGAAATAATAATAAAAACTATTGTAATATTTAATTTTGACAAAATAAAAAACTAATCAGTTAGTACTTAGTAGGCTGTGCATGACAATCATCGATGATAGACGTCAAGTCATCTATTTAAAAAGCATTATTGCTTGTTATTTGTGTCGTGAAAAATAATGAAAATGGCTGATAATATCTAATAAATACTGTGGTGAGTGTTATTTTCGTGTCTAAGATAATGTTTATTCATGAGAAGAAAGTTTAGCTCACGAGCCCGTAAAGGCGAGTGAGTTAAATTCTTCGAGTGAATAAACATTCTTAGCTCACATGGTTTATACAATATTTTATTCAATTTTGACGTAATAAAAAACTGATCAGTTAGTAGGCAGTGCATGACAATCGTCGATGATAGACGTCAAGTCATCTATTTAAAAAGCATTATTGTCTGTCATTTGTGTCGTGAAAAATAATGAAAATGGCTGATAATATCTAATAAATACCGTAGTGAGTGTTATTTTTGTGTTTGATGTTATTTTAAATGCATAATTTTTGTTACAAAGTGAGTTAAAAAAAATTGTAAGAGTGAATCAAAAAATTTTAATTCACTTGTGCATAAAATATTACTTATAGTTGTTGCTATTAAGTTAATAATGACAGTTTAAAACGTCAAAATTGAATAAAAAATATTATATGTGCTTGTGAAAATGCGTTTGCGCATGAGCATTATAAAGCTTGAAAGCTTGAAAAAGCTTGAAAAGGCTTGAAAAAGCTTGAAAAAGCTTGATAAAGCTTGAAAATCAAACCAAGCCTAAAAATTGAAAAGCTTGAAATTTTCAAGCCAAGCCAAGCCTCGTGTCCATCAAGCCCAAGCCAAGCCAAGCCCAACATTAAAAAAAGCTTGAATTTTCAAGCCAAGCCAAGCTTTTTTATTTCAAGCCAAGTAGCTTGGCTTGGTGAATCCCTAATCATATCTTCGCAAAAGATATTTCTTCGTTCTATCGTTGTGTAATAACTCTTGGTGATTTTGATATTAAAACTCTTAAAATGTTCTTGTCTTAAAACCTTGTATACTAGTATTCTTAATTTCAGAAAAAAAATTGTTGACAGGGTGTTGTCACTTTCAATTAATTGTATAATTTCTTGTTTCTTACTATTAACTACAGTACTTGGTCTGATTTTCTTCTTGTGCTGTTTATTGACGCATCTTTAGTTTTGTAGTCATTGTAAATTTTTCTTATAGTTGTTGGACTGGGTCGCTTATTAAAAATTAATGCACATAAGTCAGAAACTTGTTGTAGACTCGTTATAATTACTCCAATTTACAATTTGAACTTTTCTTTAACTGTATACATTTTGAAGTATAACAATTTGATGACATTGACAGATATACTAAATGTCACGTCCTATGTTCAGTTTTAAAAAAAACGCGATAATGCATTGCTGTCAATCATTTTAAATGTAACTATGGTAATGACATACGCCCATGTTCACTGATAAAAAAAACTCTCGGTATATATATATATATATATATATATATATATATATATATATATATATATATATATATATATACAGCAGATCACGCGAGAATGAACCAGCAATTTTCTCCGTTATTACGCGAAATCTTCAAATAAGAAAATTTATTATAGATAATATGGCCAATAAGATATCATTTCAAAAAAGCTTTCTATTACTTCCAGTTCCGGAGTATGTGATACCAAATTTTCTGCACACATAAAGGTATGAAAAGCGCAAAATCTAGGGCACAACAGATTGTGTTTACTCAGCGTACCTGTAACCACAGTAAGATTATTATAAATAAAATATTTAATAATAATATTACATTAATATTAACTACTGCACAGTGAAGCACAAACTGAACACAAACGAATGATAAGTGCAAAATTTAGGGCACAACAGATTGTGGTTACTCAACGTACTTGAAACGACATTCAGTTTTTTTTTTTTAAAATTGTTTAAAAATAAAGCACATTTCATTTTATATATTGCACAGTGCAACACAAAATAGGTACAACGTACTGAATACAAAAAAACTGGGGATATCATATATACGGTTACAGATTCTTAGACACAAATATTTATTGCTTTGTCCCCGTCCCTTCATATTATGGTCACTATTGTCATTATGTAGGTACCGTTAACTTAGAACATCACTCAAAGTCAAGCTACTGAAATAAACCATATTGAATGAAAATTGAAAATATATCATATGCAACTGAAGGTGTAATTTGCAATTATTAACTACATTATGCGGTTACATTTTCTAAAAAAAAAATATCAAGCTCCTGCATTTAGTATATTATTTTTCTTCAAACGTCATAAAAATGTCATCTTTTGTGACTTGATTCACAAGGTAGAAATGAAATAAATAAATATCCATAGCAACTATTTAAAATGAGCGAATAAGAAGTAACTTGTAAAATAGAAGCCTATCATGTCGCCACTAGATAACCCTAATCTAAGAATAAAGTTACTAAAAACCTCCAACAGCTGTCATATTTAAATTGATAATCTACAAATTGAAATATAAACTATTTATATTTAACGAAATAGCAGACTTACATATTTGTAATTGGTAAGAATACTTAGAATTAAAGTCATAATAAAAGTCCATATTGTTTTTCATCGATTCCTCGACATTTTATATCCTTCAGCCATATTGTTGAACTTCCATCCAATTTAATAACTTCAAGGGCCGTACGTGGCAATACTTTAAATTCTTATATAATTGCACATAAAGAGAATATAAAATTGCATAGTTTTTATTTAAACGTCGAAAGGTGAAAATTTTCACTCAAATGTTTATAACAAAAATTGAACAAATACGAAAGTATCCATAGCAATTAAAATCAGAAAACGTCCTTTACGTAAAGTATTTATAATTATTGTAACGTCAAGTTGTAATTATTTTATTTAAATACGTATGTTTGAAGAAAAAATATAATCTGTCATTCGGAGTAAAAGTGTCATTGTGTGCCTCGCATGTAATTGTCCGATTCGCTACCGCTCGTCATTCAAACTTACATGCTCGCCACACAAAGAATCACTTTTACTCTTAATAACACAATATACTATTACACATTATTATATGCAATTAAATTACATATATATATAAGTTACCTCAGCCCAGACCGCTGAACTTGCAGATACTTGACCCCTAAGTTCCTTTATATAAAATTGTAATTTCATTATCTTAGAGTTAGTCAGAAACTAGTATTCTTGTAGTAATAAACGACATTATTGTTCTCACATAAATAAAATTTCTTTTTTTAAAAACCCTTTATCGAACCTACAAAATATAACTGGCGCAGTCTAACGGATTATTTTCGGGCGAATTTCCGCGCAAAGTGAAATCCGCGTTCGTATCAACGATTAACCGAAAATCAGAAGGTGAAAAGAAATAAGAAGAAAGAAAAGGTCCCAGTACGAGTCCAAGTTCAACACATCTACGAGGGAACATCGTGACGTGCAGAACCAGGCCCTGAACACAGAGCTGACTCCAGGATTCGACACTACCCATGGACAGAGTAATTCTTCTATTGTGAGTAACACATGTCAAATAATTATCAATACCACTCAGACTCAGATTCTGATCGCGAAACCCCAAATACTACCACAGAATCCTATGACTCAGAACCCGAATTTCCATTCGAAATTAGTTTTAGCCCCAATCTAAAGAAAACTAATAAAACAAAAATGGCACCACCCGGAACACAAGCACAGGTAGCTCCACCTGTACCCCCGCCAAAATTAGAAAAATACTATTTGGACATGGTACCTGAATTTTATGGCGACAGTAAATTATTAAGTAGATTCATAGAAATCTGTGAAAAATTAGTGAATAAATTCTATAATTTGGTTGACACATCAGATTTTCAAAATGAATTCTTAATGTCGAGCATACTCGCCAAAATAAAAGGCGATGCCGCGATTAACATTGCTAGCACCACAATTGGAAAGTGGGACGACTTGAAAAATGCATTGTTAAACGCGTATTCCGATAAACGCGACTTATATACTTTAAATAACGAAATCACAGAGTTACGGCAAGGAAACGAAACAGCGTTTGATTTTTATAATCGTGTGCAACACATTCTAAATTTGCAAATCTCATACATCAATACCCAAATTTGCGAAGCAGCTAGACCTATTTTAACTAGCTATTTTCAAAATTATTCTGTTAGAATATTACTTCGTGGACTCAAAGAGCCATTAGGGACTCTTATGAGAACTAAAGATCCGAAAGATATGAATAGTGCTCTTAACATGTTAACGAATGATTTCAACTAGAAACACATAGCCGTACGCATGCAAATACACAATTCAAAAATAACACTCATCACTCACAACAACCTAAACAAAAACAAACTATCCATACCCAAATTAGACAAGTACAACACCCTCAATTAATGTACAGACCTACCCCACCTAACACTCAAATTTTTAGACCCTATAATAACCAATTCCCCAATAATCAACAATATAATAAACCTTTCAACAATCACAGTTCCAACAATCAAATTGTCAAATCCAATAACCAACCCCAGCAAAATGTTTTTAAACCAAATCCAAATTTTAGACCTTCCAAACCGACGCCTATGAGTGTCAGCACGAGGCAGTCGTTCACACCACGCTCGAGTTCTAATCCTTATCGCCCGCAGCAATTCTTCCACTCCCAAAACAGACCTAACGTTATTGCTGAAGAAATGTTTAACACTGAAGTAAACGATTATACAGAACTCGAAATTAACGAACAAAATGTAGAATATTGTGAAAACGAACCACATTCAGACTATTACGTAACCGAACCCGATCAAAACGAACAAACTGATTTTTTTCCTATAACAGCTTCGGAACAAATATTGAACTAATGAATGTAATTCATAATCACAGCGAACTACCATTCATAATTTTCCCGGAAATGAATCTAAAGGCCCTAATAGACACTGGTAGTACACGCTCTTTTATAAATCCAACAATCGCAAATAAATTCTTCAAAAATAAAATAAAAAACGATCCATTCAAAATTACAACTGCACATGGAACATCCGTTGAAAATTATAGCATTGTAATACCCTCTTCAAAATTATTCAACTCACCCAATACTATGTTAAAATATCATTTATTTAACTTCCATAAAAATTTTGATATCCTATTAGGTCTAGATAATTTAAAAATATTAGGTGCAAATATCGATTTGACTAATGATAAAATAACTACCCCAAATCAAGAAATAAAAATTTATTATCACAAAATACTTCCAAAATCTCATTACATAAAAATTCCCCCTAAATCCGAAAGATTTTCTAAATTATTCGTTCACAATATCGAAAATGGTGAAGCATTCATCCCCGAAACTAAAATAAACAATACAATTATCCCAGAAGGTCTCGCTAAAATTCAAAATTATGAAATTATTTATCCAATTATAAACTTAGGCGAAAATGAAGAAATTTTAAAATTCTGTAGATTGTGTACAAATCCAACCATTAAACAATTTTGAAATAAATGATTTAAATTTTGAACAAAACGAAATAAAAAAGGAATTAGATATGAGCAAAATTAGACTTGACCATATGAACGAAGAAGAGAAACATGAGATGAAAAATCTGCTTACAGAGTTTTCTGACATCTTTCACTGTGACAATGAACCTTTATCTTTTACTAATGACGTGAAACATTTCATCGCACGAAAGATGAGATTCCCGTTTACGCTAAAACTTATAGATACAAAACATAATACGTCCATCCCATTCACCCTGGTCATCCCCTGTATGGATTGTCCCGAAAAAGATAGACGCATCTGGTAAAAAGAAATGGAGACTAGTAATCGACTACCGAAAATTGAATGACAAAACGATTGACGACAAATACCCTATACCCAACATTAACACGCTACTTGACAAACTTGGCAGATGTCAATACTTTTCGACCTTAGATCTAGCCTCAGGATTTCATCAAATCGAGATGAATGAATCCGATATTCAAAAGACCGCTTTCAATACAGAAAATGGACACTACGAATTTTTGAGAATGCCATTTGGACTAAAGAACGCGCCCGCTACTTTTCAAAGAGTAATGGACAATGTTCTGCGAAATTTAGTTAACGAAATTTGTCTCGTTTATTTAGACGATGTAATTATTTTCAGCACATCCCTTCAGGAACACATACAAAATTTAAGAACAGTATTTAATCGTTTGAGAAAAGCAAATTTAAAAATTCAACTAGACAAATCTGAATTCTTACGAACAGAAGTAGCATACCTTGGACACATAGTAACCCCTGACGGAGTAAAACCCAATCCTGACAAGATTCATGCCATCCAAAATTATCCACTACCCAAAAATACGACAGAAATAAAAGCATTTTTAGGACTTTTAGGTTATTACAGAAAATTTATTAACAATTTGGCACAACTTACAAAACCAATGACTAAATGTTTAAAGAAAGGCGTTGCTATTAAACACAACGACCCCCAATACATACAATGTTTCAATAACTGCAAAAAACTCCTAATGAATGACCCCATCCTACAATCTCACCACAGACGCAAGCGACTATGCCTTAGGGGCAGTATTGTCACAAGGCCCTATTGGATCTGATCTACCTATTGCTTACGCTAGCAGAACTCTAAATACTACTGAACAAAATTATAGTACCACGGAAAAGGAATTATTAGCCGTAGTATGGGCAACCAAATATTTTAGAAGATACCTTTACGGACGAAAATTCAAAATTATAACAGACTACAAGCCATTACAGTACTTATATTCATTAAAAGAACCCCACTCAAAATTAATGCGTTGGAGACTTAAACTCGAAGAATATGATTACGAAGTAATTCATAAAAAGGGATCTCTAAATACAAATGCGGATGCACTTTCGAGAATAAAACCAAATTTAAAAATTAAATATGTTAATGAAAATCTTTTAAACAGTAAAAATAATATCGCTCACTGTATTTCTGCAGATAGTAAACTAGCAAAAGGCATAGCAGCCCAATTAGAAACAAAATTCCAATGCAGAAAATTTTTGAACACATCACCAAATGAAGTAGGCAAAATTAGAATTCAACACATTGATAATAATCGAATTTTATTTCATTTAGTTACTAAACAAAACTATAAATCTGAGCCAGAAATGAAAGATATAGAATCATGTTTACATAATTTAAAAGAATTTTGCGAACAAAATAATATTATAAAATTAGATATTCCAAAAATTTGCTCAGGATTAGACAGAAAAGATTTTAATGAAATAGAGTCATTAATTAAAACAATTTTTGCAAATACACATATAGAAATTACTATTTACACATATCATCCAAAAACAGGAGAATCTTTTAATCCCTCAGACGAAAATCCAGTTAATAGTATAATACACATAGATACAAACGTAAACTCAGTAGATTCAGACTTCCAAAATCTTTACGATCTTATAGAAAATTTTAATGATAGCTACAACCCCGAAGACACCCAATCTTTAATAGTTGAACCAGATGAAGACGAACAAAAGGACCCTGAAACCGACCAAACCATTCATTCAAATCCCGAAAATCCCGTAGTTGGCATAACAATTACTGAATCCCCAGTAAATTTCGGCAAAAACCAAATTTTCATAACTCAAGTAAAGCATTCCCCATCCAAACCAAAAATTAAGAAATTTCATGTTGACAAAATGAGAATCTATATCCAAATATCTGAAATAAATTTTGAAAATGATATTGTTAAATTCATTAAAGAATACATACAACCACGTATCAAATATTATTTATACTTTGAAAGTCCCATTTACGAACAATTTAGTAATGTTCTACAAAAATATTTCAAAAACTCGGAAATCATGTTTATCAAAAGTAATTCAAAATTAATAGACGTAGAAGAGGAAGATGAAATTTTACAAGTTATTACGAACTATCATGAAGGAAAATCGAACCACCGTGGAATTAACGAAGTCCACACACAAATTAAGAAACGTTACTATTGGCCAAATCAATTAAGAACTATCACAGACTTTGTAAATAAATGTGAAATCTGTTTAGCAGCGAAATACGAAAGAAATCCTATAAAACCCAAGCTTAATGTTACTCCCACTCCTAATAAACCTTTAGACATGATTCACATAGACACACTCACCCTAGAAAACAGTAAATTCCTCACCATCATAGACGCATTCTCGAAATATGCACAAGCATATAAAGTGAACTCCACCAATGCTATCTAAATCTCTAATAAATTAACCCAATTTTTCTCTCATCACGGAATACCAAGACTAATTACTTCAGACAATGGACTTGAATTTAAAAACAATATTGTGAAAGAACTACTAGCCCTTCACAAAATTGAAATACACTTTATATGTTCCCAAAATCCAAATTCAAACGGATTAGTTGAACGTTTTCACTCCACATTAATAGAACACATCCGTTTATTCAACTTGCAAGACAATTTCAAAAATGAATTAATAGAAGACAAAGTTAACTATGCAATCTTGGCATACAACAACACAAACCATAGCACTACTAATCTAAAACCTATAGAAATTATTAATGGACATCTCGAAACAAATTCTCCACTAGACATAGAACTCGAAAAACAAATAACACAAGACTATATCCAGAAACATAAAGAAAAGACCAAACTCATATACAAAAATATTAACAACAAATTACAAACGGACAAAACCAAAACAATTACGAAATTAAATCAAGAACGCGAAGAACTTCCTATAATACCTAAAACTGTCTATGTTCACAACAATCAGAAAGTAAACAAAACTAAAAACCCAAAATTTAAGAAAGAAAAAATTAAAAAGATTAATGAAAATTTAAAAATCGCAGAAATAGATACCGAAAATAACGATAAGAAACAACCAAAAATTCACCTTGCAAACATAAAAAGACCCCGCAAAATAATTAACAAATATCCCGCAATTCCAGGTCCCTCTACTTCCCGTACGCATACGGAATAGATATCAAGGACATCACCCTTAACCCAGGACTATTGACTATTAACCTCGGACATGCAAAGCTGCAAAGAACTCAACATACTTTCGTACATTTTTACGACTTACAACCTCTCAAGTTACAATACGAAAATCTCAATAAACAATACTCAAATCTCATACACACAATAAACACGGACAAAACAGTCACTACAGATTATGAAAATAACAACAAAATCGTAGAATACTTACAAAGTAATATTAACGAAAAATTTAATCATTTTTCTACACACTCTAGAACTAGACGAGGTATATTTAACGGCTTAGGAACAGTAGTAAAATCTATAACTGGAAATTTAGACGCTGAAAATGATAAGAGATACACCGAAATTTTAAAACACTTACAAGAAAATCAATTCAAATTAAACAATCAAATCAAACATCAATATTCTGTAAGTCACCAAATGATAGAGTATTTCAACAAAATTGTCGACACTATCAGGGAAAACGAAAATATTTTAAAATCAAAAATTGAACAACTTATTCACATTGTTATCGCTGAAGACAAAAATAATAATAAATTATTAATTAAAGACATGTATAACCAACTAAACACTCTGTACACTATGACATTCAATACTTTACAAGATATTGAAAATTCTCTAACTTTTTGTAAACTTCATACCTTGCATCCAAGCATCATCAAGTCACACGACCTATATAAAGAATTAAACAAAATTTCAAATTTTTATAATAACGAATTACCATTCGAAATAAATTCAGAAAATCTTTTAGAAATTGAAAAATTAATTTCAGTCAACTGCAAAATGCAAACTAACAAAATTATATACTTTATAGAAATTCCTATAAATTACGAAACCCAGTTTGAACTTATCCATCTAATTCCAACCCCCACAAAACACAATTCCGAATTTGTCACTATCATTCCTAATAGCGAGTATATTCTGAAATCTGAAGATGGTCATTTAAGATCTTTATATGATATGTGCACTCGCAATAAAGAAAATACTTATCAATGTCCCAATAAAATTAAGGAAATTACCGAAGATTCCTGTGAGAAGAACTTTATTTTACAAAACAACGTCGAAAATTGCCATTTCATTAAACTAATTATAAAGAAAAATCACATCGAGTACATCGAAGAAATTAACCAATATTTAGCAATTTTTCCAAATCCTGAACACTTGCAAGCCAAATGCAAATAAGGCGACAGCATAAGCAACATACAAGGCATACTTTTAATTAAAGAAGACAACTGTAAACTTGAAATCCAAAATAAAAACTTACTCTTCAAACAAGGAACATTTGGCAAACCCTTAGTAATCGAAAATTACGAAATTAATTACAATATTACAAAAATTCCAAAAATGGCTATCGAACTAAACTCCATCAACGAATTAAAACCAATAAACAAATTCGATGACACATTATATTATAACGATCAAATTAAAGCAGAAGAGTTCAACTACCCATTGTGTGCACTGTACATAATTCTCATCATCGGTGCCAACATCACCGCTGCAGTCTACTTCCGAAAGATGTTCCACAAGAAAAAAGAACAGCCCAAGGTCGAAGACATCGAACTTCAACCGCGAACTTCATCCCCTAGGACGGCGCTGAAGCTCCCCGACGAAGCTCAATTCTAGCGAAGGAGGAGTTACCACAGCCCAGACCGCTGAACTTGCAGATACTTGACCCCTAACTTCCTTTATATAAAATTGTAATTTCATTATCTTAGAGTTAGTCAGAAACTAGTATTCTTGTAGTAATAAACGACATTATTGTTCTCACATAAATAAAATTTCTTTTTTTAAAAACCCTTTATCGTACCTACAAAATATAACTTATATATACGAGCCCAGGCTCATAATATTTCGGCCGGCTTACAATTTCAATTAAACGCCTTAACAAATGATAAAACCTGCACGAATGGTGAGAAACTTTTAGATTTTTTTTTTTTTTTTTTACTCCTTTAAAATATATGCTTTGAACATACTAAAACAAAATACTTTATTAAAGTAACTAACTAAGTACAAGTTATACACAAAAACTGTGGTCCAACAGTCGGATCATAAGAGTTCGGCCGGAATTTAATATTGAGTTACATCGCCTTTATTACTTATAACACTGTTTATTCTGCTAGGTATTGTGTTCACTAGCTTTGTACATTCTTCTGGTAGAATATTATCCCATATGTGCTGCAATGTATCAGAGTGAACTTAGCAGCAGATTCGCAGCAGCGGATTCGAACGAAAAATAGCGTTGGACAACCCTGATGTTCGTTGACGTTCGCTGCTATTTGTTGATGATCGCTGCCCGTTCGTTTGGGTTTATTTCAATAAAATCGAAGAAAATATAAGAAATACCTTAAATATCTAATTCAGTAAGCACAGAAAATCTTTTGGTATATTAATTCAGAGGCCCAGGGTACATAATAACTATAATACTTTGAATTCATACAATTTAACTAATATTATTGGGTAATAGTTATCCTGAAAAGGATACGGACAAAATAAATCATACGCATAATAATTGCTACATTAACAAACAATACAAAAAATATCATTTATTTAAATAATTCAGGAGAACAGGGTACAAAATAACAAAAAATTTGAAGATTTATATCTTAGTAGATATTATTAGCGAATAGTTATTCTAAAAATGATACGGACATAATAAATCATACGCATAATGATTGCTACATTAATAAACAATATAAAAAATATCATTTATTTAAATAATTCAGGGGAACAGGGTACAAAATAATAAAAAATTTGAAGATTTATATCTTAATAGATATTATTAGCGAATAGTTATCCTAAAAAGGATACGGACAAAATAAATCATACGCATAATGATTGCTACATTAATAAACAATACAAAAAATATCATTTATTTAAATAATTCAGGGGAACAGGGTACAAAATAACAAAAAAATTGAAGATTTATATCTTAGTAGATATTATTAGCGAATAGTTATCCTAAAAAGGATACGGACATAATAAATCATACGCATAATAATTGCTACATTAATAAACAATATAAAAAATATCATTTATTTAAATAATTCAGGGGAACAGGGTACAAAATAATAAAAAATTTAAAAATTTATATCATGACAGATATTATTGGCAAATAGGTATCCTAGAAAGGATACGGACAAAATAAATCATACGCATAATGATTGCTACATTAATAAACAGTACAAAAAATATCATTTATTTAAATAATTCAGGGGAACAGGGTACAAAATAACAAAAAATTTGAAGATTTATATCTTAATAGATATTATTAGCGAATAGTTATCCTAAAAAGGATACGGACAAAATAAATCATACCCATAATGATTGCTACATTAATAAACAATACAAAAAATATCATTTATTTAAATAATTCAGGGGAACAGGGTACCAAATAACAAAAACTTTGAAAATTTATATCTTAATAGATATTATTAGCGAATAGTTATCCTAAAAAGGATACGGACAAAATAAATCATACGCATAATGATTGCTACATTAATAAACAATACAAAAAATATCATTTATTTAAATAATTCAGGGGAACAGGGTACAAAATAATAAAAAATTTGAAGATTTATATCTTAATAGATATTATTAGCGAATAGTTATCCTAAAAAGGATACGGACAAAATAAATCATACGCATAATAATTGCTACATTAATAAACAATATAAAAAATATCATTTATTTAAATAATTCAGGGGAACAGGGTACAAAATAATAAAAAATTTAAAAATTTATATCATGACAGATATTATTGGCAAATAGGTATCCTAGAAAGGATACGGACAAAATAAATCATACGCATAATGATTGCTACATTAATAAACAGTACAAAAAATATCATTTATTTAAATAATTCAGGGGAACAGGGTACAAAATAACAAAAAATTTGAAGATTTATATCTTAATAGATATTATTAGCGAATAGTTATCCTAAAAAGGATACGGACAAAATAAATCATACCCATAATGATTGCTACATTAATAAACAATACAAAAAATATCATTTATTTAAATAATTCTGGGGAACAGGGTACCAAATAACAAAAACTTTGAAAATTTATATCTTAATAGATATTATTAGCGAATAGTTATCCTAAAAAGGATACGGACAAAATAAATCATACGCATAATGATTGCTACATTAATAAACAATACAAAAAATATCATTTATTTAAATAATTCAGGGGAACAGGGTACAAAATAATAAAAAAATTGAAGATTTATATCTTAATAGATATTATTAGCGAATAGTTATCCTAAAAAGGATACGGACAAAATAAATCATACGCATAATGATTGCTACATTAATAAACAATACAAAAAATATCATTTATTTAAATAATTCAGGGGAACAGGGTACAAAATAACAAAAAATTTGAAGATTTATATCTTAGTAGATATTATTAGCGAATAGTTATCCTAAAAAGGATACGGACATAATAAATCATACGCATAATAATTGCTACATTAATAAACAATATAAAAAATATCATTTATTTAAATAATTCAGGGGAACAGGGTACAAAATAATAAAAAATTTAAAAATTTATATCATGACAGATATTATTGGCAAATAGGTATCCTAGAAAGGATACGGACAAAATAAATCATACGCATAATGATTGCTACATTAATAAACAATACAAAAAATATCATTTATTTAAATAATTCAGGGGAACAGGGTACAAAATAACAAAAAATTTGAAGATTTATATCTTAATAGATATTATTAGCGAATAGTTATCCTAAAAAGGATACGGACAAAATAAATCATACCCATAATGATTGCTACATTAATAAACAATACAAAAAATATCATTTATTTAAATAATTCAGGGGAACAGGGTACCAAATAACAAAAACTTTGAAAATTTATATCTTAATAGATATTATTGGCAAATAGTTATCCTGGAAAGGATATGGACAAAATAAATCATACGTAAAATGATTGCTACATTAATAAACAATACAAAAAATATCATTTATTTAAATAATTCAGGGGAACAGGGTACAATATAATAAAAAAATTGAAGATTTATATCTTAATAGATATTATTAGCAAATAGTTATCCTGAAAATGATACGGACAAAATAAATCATACGCAAAGTGATTGCTTCATTAATAAGCAATACAAAAAATGTCATCTATTTAAATAATTCAGGGGAATAGGGTAAAAAAATACAAAAACTTTGAAAATTTATATCTTAATAGATATTATTGGCAAATAGTTATCCTCGAAAGGATACGGACAAAATAAATCATACGCAAAATGATTACAACATTAATAAACAATACAAAAAATGTCATTTAATTAAATAATTCAGGGGAACAGGGTACAAAATAACAAAAACTTTAAAAATTTATACCTTAATAGATATTTTTGATACGTTTTCTCCAGTATCGATCGTGAACTGTCGTATCGTTCCTTCTACTAATCCCTCTGCTACTAAACTGTTTTGGGGCTCTCCCTAGTGCCCGCCAAGACTAGCCCCTCTTCTTTGGCGCACTTTAGTTTTCCGATTTCGTTTGACATTTCTTCTTCTCTGGACACATAGCGATTATGTGTCCGTCTTTATGACAAAAGAAACAGATTGCTTTTCTTGGACCTCTTTTTATTTCTTGAATTTGACAAATATCAATATTTTCTTCTCCAGTCGATCCATAAATTTTGTTCGGGTTTGAAACGCTTTACGCACTCTTTCATAATTCAGTGCCACTCCAACCGCTTCCCAGTATTTGGTTTTACTTGCCACTGATACAGCAGCAGCCATTTCTATGTTATCCAACTCCTGAATAAACCCTTGAATTAACATTGAATGCAGTGCTTCATCTGGAAGACATCCATATGCTGATCTTGCAAGTTTTTATATATCTGCTGCATATTCTTGTAAAGGCTCCCTCAATCGGCTAAATGGTATACTTTTCGGTAGAAGCAAGTTTAGCTAAATCGTTTTATTTTAGCCTCAGGAATCTGTGGTTAAGCCATGTCCCACTATTTAAGAGACAGGACTAGTGTAAAAAAATTAATAGCATATTTCTGACATCATTTTGAGTAAAAAATGTCATATGAAGGTATGTCCGAAAACTTCTCATTACAGAGTACAGGCCTTTAAAAGTGCACCTCATCAAGCACATTTTTATTAATAACTCTGATACTAGTTGCACTAAAATTGTGAAACTTGATACGAAGATACTACTTATTGAGATGCATATTTAAACTTTCTTTTGTTTCTGTATCTCAACCAGAGGCGTCTCATATGGGGAAGTCATGAAGGTTTTTTATCGTTATTTTTTTACCTATTAACATTTTTTCATTTTTAAATATAAAATATTACAAAAAAATTAAAAATACACAAATATGTACTTTTGATAAAAATTGATAAAAGCGCTACTTTTAAAGATATTTTAATTTTTAGAATATGTCACGTATCTAAAATAGTTAACAGTTAAAAATCAATCATTTTACCATAGAAAATAGAACAAAATAGAAAAGCGACACAAAATCTGTTTATAAATATTGTTTAATTACCTTATTTTCAATATTAGTAATTTTTTTGCAAATTAAAAAAAAGTGTAAAATGTTAGTGTTGGTGAATATGTAGATATGGTGTTTATTTATAGATATTGTAAAAGTAAAATGATTATCGTATTCCAGATAATATCTACGTGGACATCAAAGAATGAAATTGTGTGAATTTAATTGTTTCTTAATTGTTACATAAATTTTTTGCATAATTGATTTTTTCTAACAATTAAAATATCTCAAAATCTACTGCGTTTATCAAATTTTATCGGAAGTACTTTTTTGTGTATTTTAGTATTGTATGTAATATTTTATAGGTAAAGTTGAAAAAATGTTAATAGATGAAAAAATAACCTTAATCGCTCACAGTTTTTATCTCGAAGAAGACAATTAAGGGAGCCTTTACAAGAATATGCAGCAGATATAGAAAAACTTGGAAGATCAGCATATGGATGTCTTCCAGATGAAGCACTGCATTCAATGTTAATTCAAGGGTTTATTCAGGAGTTGGATAACATAGAAATGGCTGCTGCTGTATCAGTGGCAAGTAAAACCAAATACTGGGAAGCGGTTGGAGTGGCACTGAATTGTGAAAGAGTGCGTAAAGCGTTTCAAACCCGAACAAAATTTATGGATCTACTGGAGAAGAAAATATTGATATTTGTCAAATTCAAGAAATAAAAAGAGGTCCAAGAAAAGTAATCTGTTTCTTTTGTCATAAAGACGGACACATAATCGCTATGTGTCCAGAGAAGAAGAAATGTCAAACGAAATCGGAAAACTAAAGCGCGCCAAAGAAGAGGGGCTAGTCTTGGCGGGCAGTAGGGAGAGCCCCAAAACAGTTTAGTAGCAGAGGGGTTAGTAGAAGGAACGATAAGACAGTTCACGATCGATACTGGAGAAAACGTATCAAAAATATCTATTAAGGTATAAATTTTTAAAGTTTTTGTTATTTTGTACCCTGTTCCCCTGAATTATTTAATTAAATGACATTTTTTGTATTGTTTATTAATGTTGTAATCATTTTGCGTATGATTTATTTTGTCCGTATCATTTTTAGGATAACTAATTGCCAATAATATCTATTAAGATATAAATTTTCAAAGTTTTTGTTATTTTGTACCCTATTCCCCTGAATTATTTAAATAGATGACATTTTTTGTATTGCTTATTAATGAAGCAATCACTTTGCGTATGATTTATTTTGTCCGTATCATTTTTAGGATAACTAATTGCCAATAATATCTATTAAGATATAAATCTTCAAATTTTTTGTTATTTTGTTCCCTGTTCCCCTGAATTATTTAAATAAATGTTATTTTTTATATTATTTACTAATGTAGCAATCATTTTACGTATGATTTATTTTGTCCGTATCCTTTCCAGGATAACTATTTGCTAATAATATCTATTAAGATATAAATCTTCAATTTTTTTATTATATTGTACCCTGTTCCCCTGAATTATTCAATTAAATGATATTTTTTGTATTGTTTATTAATGTAGCAATCATTTTGCGTATGACATATTTTGTCCATATCCTTTTCAGGATAACTAGTTGCCAATAATATCTCTCATGACATAAATTTTCAAAGTTTTTGTTATTTTGTACCCTGTTCCCCTGAATTATTTAAATAAATGATATTTTTTATATTGTTTATTAATGTAGCAATCATTTTGCGTATGATTAATTTTGTCCGTATCCTTTTCAGGATAACTAGTTGCCAATAATATCTGTCATGATATAAATTTTTAAAGTTTTTATTATTTTGTACACTGTTCCCCTGAATTATTTAAATAAATGATATTTTTTATATTGTTTATTAATGTAGCAATCATTTTGCGTATGATTTATTTTGTCCGTATCCTTTTCAGGATAACTAGTTGCCAATAATATTTGTCATGATATAAATTTTTAAAATTTTTGTTATTTTGTACCCTGTTCCCCTGAATTATTTAAATAAATGATATTTTTTATATTGTTTATTAATGTAGCAATCATTTTGCGTATGATTTATTTTGTCCGTATTCTTTTCAGGATAACTAGTTGCCAATAATATCTGTCATGATATAAATTTTTAAAAATTTTATTATTTTGTACCCTGTTCCCCTGAATTATTTAAATAAATGATATTTTTTATATTATTTATTAATGTAGCAATCATTTTGCGTATGATTTATTTTGTCCGTATTCTTTTCAGGATAACTAGTTGCCAATAATATCTGTCATGATAAAAATTTTTAAAATTTTTATTATTTGGTACCCTGTTCCCCTGAATTATTTAAATAAATGATATTTTTTATATTGTTTATTAATGTAGCAATCATTTTGCGTATGATTTATTTTGTCCGTATTCTTTTCAGGATAACTATTTGCCAATAATATCTGTCATGATATAAATTTTTTAAATTTTTATTATTTTGTACCCTGTTCCCCTGAATTATTTAAATAAATTATATTTTTTGTATTGTTTACTAATGTAGCAATCATTTTGCGTATGATTTATTTTGTCCGTATCCTTTCCAGGATAACTATTTGCAAATAATATCTATTAAGATATAAATCTTCAATTTTTTTGTTATTTTGTACCCTGTTCCCCTGAATTATTTAAATAAATGATATTTTTTGTATTGTTTAGTAATGTAGCAATCATTATGCGTATGATTTATTTTGTCCGTATCCTTTTTAGGATAACTATTCGCTAATAATATCTATTAAGATATAAATCTTCAAATATTTTGTTATTTTGTACCCTGTTCTTCTGAATTATTTAAATATTTTTTTTTTGTATTGTTTACTAATGTAGCAATCATTATGCGTATGATTTATTTTGTCCGTATCCTTTCTAGGATACCTATTTGCCAATAATATCTATTAAGATATAAATTTTTAAAATTTTTGTTATTTTGTACCCTGTTCCCCTGAATTATTTAAATAAATGATATTTTTTGTATTGTTTATTAATGTAGTAATCATTATGCGTATGATTTATTTTGTCCGTATCCTATTTAGGATACCTATTCGCTAATAATATCTATTAAGATATACATTTTCAAAGTTTTTGTTATTTTGTACCCTGTTCCCCTAAATTATTTAAATAAATGATATTTTTTGTATTGTTTATTAATGTAGCAAATATTTTGCGTATGGATTTATTTTGTCCGTATCCTTTTCAGGATAACTTTTACCCAATAATATTAGTTAAATTGTATGAATTCAAAGTATTATGGTTATTATGTACCCTGGGCCTCTGAATTAATATACCAAAAGATTTTCTGTGCTTACTGAATTAGATATTTAAGGTATATCTTATATTTTCTTCGATTTTATTGAAATAAACCCAAACGAACGGGCAGCGATCATCAACAAATAGCAGCGAACGTCAACGAACATCAGGGTGGTCCAACGCTATTTTTCGTTCGAATCCGCTGCTGCGAATCTGCTGCTAATTTCACTCTGATCTGCAATGTATATTTTAAATGGGGTACTGTACGGGCCGGATTTTTCCAAAGATGTTTCTTCAAGGGACTCAGTAGGAGATAAATTTGGACTAGAAGATGTATATTTTTAAACGGATATTTCATGCTTCTTGAACCATGTTTGAACATTTTTTGCCATATGACACGGTGCGCCGTCCTGCTGAAAGATGAACTCACCGTCGGTCGTTTCGCAACTAGCGATTGAAGGTAAAAAACGCTCTTTTAATATGTCTCGGTATTTCTGTGAGTTCACTGTTCCATTAATAAATTGTATTTACCCACGCCCCTTCCCGACATACAATCCCAGACTATAACAGACACTGAGAACTTGACTTTTTTCACTAAACAGTCGTTTTGGTAAGTCTCCGCAGATGTACGCGACACTCGTTTCTGCGAATTTTCTAGGTAAACGTCGAATTTGGCTTTCCTCACTGCAAATTACGCTGTGTCATTGTCTTTGAGTCCAGTTTCGGTGTTCTCGAACACATTTCTGTCTACAACTATTTTGTAATTTTGTTAATAATGGTTTTTCTTTTGCCTATTGCAAAAATTAAATAAGCTATTAACAAATTGTACAAAAAAAAGGTAGTAGAATGTTACCTTATAGAACTTGTATCCTATATTTCGAACAGTTCTCTTCGTTATAGACATCAAAACTTCCTTTGCTATACACTCCCTCTATAGCATAGTTATTTCTTTAGTATTTGACCGCGTTTTTTTTTTGTACTATTCTACATAAAGGTAGCTTGTTTACTTTTATAATAGTAGATGGTTTTGGTTTTTCTTTAACTCCGACTGTTCTTTTATATAAATTAATGTTATATTGCACTGTCGAAATAGGAACAGAATGCGAAACAGATATTCGACGTGCCGAAATTCCCTTTTTATGGGCATTAATGATGGATAAGCGCAAGTCTTTACTTAGGGATTTAGCACGAGGCATTGTGCTTGAAAACCATTATTTACAAACCGATAACTAATACTGAGAGGTATTTTGTTTATTAGTGAATGTTTGTTCTGTATTAACATGAGCGCATTATTTTTATGACTAGTATGATAAGTGGCCGAACTATTATGACCCATCAGTTGGACCATACTTTTTTTATATAAATTTAGTTTATTAGGCGATTTTAATAAAGTATTCAGTTTTTGTAAGTTTAAAGTCTATATTTTAAAATAGACGTAAAAGATTTATAGAAATTACTCACCATTTGGGTAGGTGTAATAAATTGTTAAGGCGTCTAGTAGGAAATGTAAGCAGGCCGTACTATTATGAGCCTGGGCTCGTATATATATATATATATATATATATATATATATATATATATATATATATATATATATATATATATATATATATATATATATATATATATATATCGTTCAATAATATTTCACAAATAAAACAGAAAATCTGTTTATTTCTCAAGAATAGCGAGGCTAATTTAAAATTATAATAGAATAATAACATCGATTCCATATTCCGAATCAGAAGTTCTATTCCAGAAAAACGGAACAAAAGATCGATTCCACTATCCGGAACCGGAACCGAAGATCGGTTCCATTACCCGGAACCGAAACCGCAGATCGGTTCCATTACCCGGAACCGGAATCGATTACCAGTTCCACTACTCGGAATTGAAGATCGGTTGCACTACCCGGGCACCCGGTTCCAAATTTTTCCAGTTCTTGACAGCACTATTCGAAACAGAATGTGACATCATAGTTCATACAGTTTAACATGTGAGAAACTATCGCCTACTTTTATTTATATAAATAAACTGTTTTCATATTGGCTATGAATAGCGTGCTATATGTACACCGACGTCACAAAAGTGGGGTATTGTTTTTCATGACTATTTTTGGTAATACTCGTTTTATTTAATTATTTACGAAAATAACAATAAATTGTTATTAATATTCTTATTAATATGAAAAATATTGCATTAACTTTCATTTAAAATATTTTTATTCAATTTTGACGTTTTAAACAGTCATTATTAACTCCATAGCAACAACTATAAGTAACACACGCATCGTCTTAATGTTCATTCATCAACATGTTCAATTCTCACTTCGTTCAGTTTCATAACGTTCATATCTACAAAACGTTCATCCATGAAATTGGCGCATATCAAAACGTTTATTTCTAGGGCGCTTCCAAAATTAAACAGTACATCACTGTCTACCTAAATTCGGGTGTGCGTTTAGGTTATCTTTGTTTAAGATTATTTTTATAAAAAAGTTACGAGCCCAGATATGTACAGGGCAATCTATGTGCATTAGGAATTTGTATAAGACAAGAAATGTACAAGACAATATTTGTACGTTATAAAAATGTACAAGGCAAGGTATGTATAAGGCGATCTATGTGCAATAGACCACGTTAGTGTAACGGTGAATTTGTGGCGGCAAATTCAAACTAAAACCCTAACTCGCCTTTGCCAATTTATACTCCCATGTTATTCATACGGGAACAAAAATATGCTATTTTCAAAATGTTGAAAAGAACTTTAAAATGCAAATCTTATCTATTAAATTTAGATCGTCAGTAAAGAAATTATTTATTGCGGACAATCTAATAACCCTTTCAGACATCGCAAATAACAAAAACAAAAAACTTATAACCACCTTATATTATAACTTTAAAGACAAACAGCGTCAAATCCAAAACTAACCTACAAAAATTCAATTGAGCTGGTTGAGTTGTCACTGTAGTCATTTCTAACTGCACCAAGTTACGACATATGTTACTATTTGGAATCCTACTTTCTTTAAAATGAAATTATGCTTAACTTTTTATTTTGTTTATACTTTTACTGTACAGAAAGCAAAGAGTATTATTAACAGTTAGTAAAAAAATCAAAATTGTACTTAAGAAACACAGAATAACTTTAATAATATGAATTGAAAATGCGTTTCCATTAGGGTTTCGCGCCAAACGAAAATCTTAACCTCACTAATGTGGTCTATTGTTAACTGACTTTAAGCTCGCAGCGCCAAAGCGGAATTTACTTGAATTCACGGAGTTGAGATAACTATAACCTTTGTAGGAGTGTTTTTGTGTTTTCTTCGTGTTTTAAAGTAATAATGCTTCGGCAGCAACAAACTCTGTTTCAGAATGCAATACATTTTCAACATGATAAATGTTAGTTTTATTTTTTCTATCATTTCTTGCTAATAAGAATAAGCGAGAATTTCGGCTACTGCTAGTGGAAGGTTTGTCTTCATGCTTTAAAATGGGCAAAATTTTGGAAGGTACAGCAGTTTTTTTAATAAATATTTTCGTTTATTTATATTAACATCTAAAAAAGATCATATAGGTACTTATTGGAAATAAAACGTTTCCTGTTACAGTATACATACCTCTGGTAAAGTAATCACTATCAGCGAAATGTAAAGAGCAGACCTTCATAAATTTAGAAACTGGTTTTGGTTTCCCTATTTTTAATTTTATTATTCAGGCTTTTCACCGGTCAATTTTCTCTTTACCTCCAAATTTGTTCTCGATGATAACATAATCTTTATTTTTTTGAGGGAAAGAATGGTAACTTACATATTCAGTTTTTTTTTTAAATAACGTCTTGCATTGAGGTACAAAACAGTAAATATTACTTATTTTATATATATATAAAAAAAAATAATGCAAAAGTTAACGAAACTTCGAACACAAATATACTTGTTTTGAAAGTTAGAATGCAATTATTTATATATAACAATTAATACAATAAGTTAAATATTATACACTATACACACAATACACTATCTGAAAAACAGATCTGCGATGGCAAATTCCACAAATTATTATAATAGAAAGCAAGAAATAATTAAATATTATTAATTTTCTCAGATACGATAATGTTTTATATACAGAGCGCGCCAAATCTATCTCAACTCCTAGAGTTCGAATTTTCGCCACTAGTTAGCGTATCGCTTAAAGTCAGTTCCGAATTGCGTCCAAAAAAAAAATGGAAACACCTATTTTTACCTCTCGCTAAGAGAGGTATTGGATTCATGCTAAAATTCGCATACCCAGATTTTAGTGAATAAGTACGATTTAAGGTCCCTATAATCCGTTTATAACATTTTTAAAATGATGTCTGTGTGTGTGTGTGTGTGGATGTGTGTATGTGTGTATGTGTGTATGTGTGTATGTGTGTATGTGTGTATGTGTGTATGTCTGGATGTTGTAGCCACGATTCCTCAAAAACTATAAGACTTAAGAACTGTTTAACTATGGATTCCTCAATCTGACATTCCTGGGAAGAGCTGAAAAGGTTTTAGTAACAATTGAACAACCGGAAGTAGTAGTTTTAAAAAAAAAAATCTTCCAAATATTAATTTTTGAAAATTTTTGATATTACTAATTTTGAAGAACCAAATTCTACACCTGATACATTTAAATTTTTTATTATATCTTGTATAAATTTAGAGATAAAGACGCTATAATATATAGAATATCGGGATATAACAAGTCGAGTAGGCGAAACTACACTAAGGAAACCAGTTGACAAAGTCAAATATTTATAATATAATTTGTAAATGACAGATTTCAGTGTCAAAATCAACAGTTTTAGTGACATTTTTATAGCTTTTTCTGGGAAGTACATTTAATCTTTCTTATTGTTTTAATAATTAAATATTTGAAATTATAGGTAATATGCATATATCCATCAGAAATACCGCCAATTTGGTTAATGAATTGGAAGAATTTGTGACATTTAGAAACTCCCTCATACAATGAAAAATAGATATAATTAGAATTATATGTGTGCAGAAGACATGTTAAATACAATAAAAAAACAATATTTGGGTAAAGTCCTGTAATATTTTGTTATAAAACGACGGTTCGATAGCAAAGTGCAATACAATACTTATATAGTCTAATATGGAAATGGCGAGAGGTCTTGTGCTGGCCACAACAGATTTTTTATTTTTGTAATTCAGTCTTTGCCAGGATAGGCGTCCTAATTTTCTGTAATTATTTACATAAATGTCAATGTCACATTAAATGAAAATTATTTGAAAGCACTAAAATGCCTCGACATTTGAATGAAAACTGTGATAGAAAAAAATGGAGCCCCCATAAAATATTAATTATTTGTTTTTGAATTTTTGGTTTATAATTTTGTGTTCACTGTTTTTCATTATATTTTATTTTTGATATTAAAGTTTCAGGTTTGGTTTGTTTAATACTACATACAGGGTGTTTCTATACCTCTGCATGAAACTTCAATGACATATATAACGTGATATACTGATTATAGAACACAAAGATTTTTTTTTAAATTCGCAAAAATAAGGGCAGTGTATTCGTTGCGAACATTTTTTAGTGCCACTGGTTTGATAGTACATTTAAATATTTATAATTATGTTAGTAATGAACCAAACTAATCAAATTAAAGGTATTACATAATTTTCAGGAACAAGTGAATGATTTGATTGTTTTGGTAGGTCAAGAAAAAAATAAAATTGAGGATATCAATTTTTTCATTTCACATCAGAATAAACTGCAACAAGTCATTGTTACAAAAATTGTTCAAAATTATTTCCTCCTGCAGCCATACAAAATGCAGCATATTGTATCAAACTCACACACACGCCCGATGCAATGAATTTTGTTGTGCCGCTTCTTCATACACTAATAACATCCACTAATTCACTGTTGCTATATATTTTTCTCAAATTTCTCCCACAACACCTTACCTTCTCAATACCTTATACGAAATCAAACTAGGTACTCAAATGAAAAAAAAAAAATTGTTTAAAAATCATTACGCAATAAGATAATAGACATAATACTTAATTAATAAATGATTATTTGTAGGCAGTGTTTATACGTCTATTTCATTAGTAAGAAAATTATAAATAATTAAATATACTATTAAACCAGTGGCACTAGAAATCTTCGCTAGGAATGAACTACCCTTACTTTTGCGAATTTCCAAAAAAAAATATTTTTGTTCTATGATCAGTATATCAAATTATATATGTCATTAAAGTTTCGTGCAGAGGTATAGAACCCCCTGTATATCCAAGTATTTGATTTATGCAATTAATTCCAAATAGAATTTTGGATTTTAATTATTCTTACATCACAGTCTTCAGGTATTTGTTGAGGTAACAAATATAATTTTACTTCACAGATTTCTCGTGTACGTTTCAAATGAATAGGTTGAGTTTGCTTACAAATATAGAAATCTTATTAATAATATTGTTTATTATCGGTAATAGCCAAATATTCACCTGAAGGTCTTAGAAACAGGGATTTATCATCTACTTGTTTGACAAGAAGTGGAGTAAGATGAAACAAATTAAAAACGTAAGACTCAATTAAAGGAATTCCGATAATATAGATTAGTTTCGAATCTACGTATATTACATTTAATTTTACATAGTTTGGAAGTAAATGTCCATTATCAAAATTTGCAGGTAGAGGAAATTCGAGATCGCTTGGAATATGCTGCGAGATATCTTGTAGGTTTGCAATAAATTGTTGAGGCGTTATTATTGATGGATAAATAATACCATTTTTTGCGTATAAAATAGCTTCAATTAATTTTGAATTTTTCTCTGAATATAAATTTATTTATTTCAGATATTAATTTTTGAATAGTGATTTCATCAATTACTTTATTCAAGTATTTCTCAATTTTAAAAGTATTATGTCTTAAAATTCTTTTATTTTGATCTAAATTTTGAATTGTTGAGTTGAAATTTTTAATAATATGTACAATATAAGATTTTTCGTGTATAACTTAAATAAATAAATAATAAATTAAATCTTTTTCGTCTTGCAGTAATTTATTTATTTTGTTGTTATAATAATGTTCGTCATCAATATCTAATGTTCCGAATAATATTTTAGTACCTACCTATACCAATAAAATCAAATCAACCTTATCTAAAACGTTTTGAATATATAGTTATTTGTAGTTTGACCCAAAAATTGTGAGAGAACATTACTTTGAGAATATAATTGGCTTAGTTTTTGATCAATTAAGGGGAGTTCTGTAGCACAAAGAGTAGAATTTACAAATTTTAATAATTGCCTTGAATTACATATTTTACCTATTCTTTCAAAACATCGACTTTCTAAGATTTAGTTTTATAGTGAAATTAACTGGTGAGCGGTGGGCGGTAGCGTACATGTCGGCACAAACGAAATACGAGCGTCAAGCTATCTGTCATTTTATATGTATATCTGTGAGAATAACATAGAGAAAATATGGATGTATGTAAACAGGTATAGTATTTCATAGTTCATAGTTTCATATAGCCAAATTTTATTTCCTTACGTTACGTTACGGTTACGTTATGTCAATCGGTTACGTTCGGACGCGTTCGTGAGTCGTCGTATTCCACATAAAAAAAAACAAACAGCAGAATAGGCGTTTAAAGTTTAGATCTCAGCGCCACTGCAGATAAAATTTGAAACCCTGCGAGAAACATTCAGAGTTTATAACCTATGTTTATAACGAACGTGTAACTGCATTTTTTTCATTTTTCTTATTTTATTTTAAGTTCTAGTGGTGTATTTTCGTAATTTTTTATTGTTTCATTAATATATCAGGTTGATATTTACCAAACAGTCTTTTTAAAGACTAATTTTCGTGTGTTTATAGTTTCTTTTATCATATTATTTCTAATATACTTTTGCATCTATATTTCTTTTGCAATATGTCTAATTCATATTGTTGTGTACCGATGTGCAACTCACAGAAAAAACGTACTTCAGATTTACACTTTTTTCGATTTCCATCCGATAATTGTAAAGTACAAATAAAAAAATCATTTTAACAAATACGAATTGGTCAGTCGGAAAAAAGTGTGGATAGACGTATTGAAAATTGGAAAAAATAAGCCCTTTCATGAAAGTGTGCTCCTTACATTTTGACGAAGAAAATTTTACTAAATCTAAAGGTGTGTACAAATATTGTGCAAACCAAAATATTTCATTATGTAGAGAGTGCAATCTTTTGATATGCCAATTATTTAAAGAAACAAGATCCAGTAATCGTAAATATCTAAAGAAAAACGCAATACCGACATTAAATTTACCAGTAACGTCAATAGCAAATGTAGAAGATCCTGGCCCATCTAATCGACTAATTGTGCGGAATCGAGCCAAAGAAATTGTTGACAGTCCTGTTATGAGCACTTTATGTGAAGATAATCTTGACGGATTAAAATCCAATTAAAACAGTGACAGAATTTGATATTGATGCCGCAAATACATTATTGTTACTTATGCATGGTTAACAAAAGGATACTCCGAAAAAAAATGTTCTGCGATTTTCCAGTGCAGGTTAACACTCCACAAAAACTAACTTTACGTAATTTTGTAACTGACGATAAATCTCTTAACAATCTGATAGGGTTATGTAGTGAAAATTTACTCAATTCGACATCGGTACACAACAATATGAATTAGACATATTGCAAAAGAAATATATAAGAAATAATATGATAAAAGAAACACACGAAAATTAGTATTTAAAAAGACTGTTTGGTAAATATCAACCTGATATATTAATGCAACAATAAAAACTTACGAAAATACACCACTAGAACTTAAAATAAAATAAGAAAAATGAAAAAAATGCAGTTACACGTTCGTTATAAACATAGGTTATAAACTCTGAATGTCTCTGGTAGGGTTTCTTAAATTCGCCACCAGAGTATTGCTGGGCTGGAAATCCCTATAGCTGTCAATTGTCAATTCCAGTTTGTGTTTGACTATTAATTTCTACTCTAAATGGATGAAGCATAGTACTAATGTAATAAAAGCAACAACATCGTCCGTATCCATAATAGATTTCTTGATTTTTAACCAACAAATAATGTCAACATCTAACTGAATATATGAGCAAAATGTTTAACATGAAGTTAGCAGATACGTATAAATACTTGGAACTATGAAATCTTTACAGATTGCTTACGTTACGTTGTGTTATGTTATGCTATGTTACGTTACGTAAGCTCTGAAGCAGGCTTAAATTATCATCATTGGTATTGTTTTCCATGCTTATAGAATATTTCGTAATCAAATCTAACTTAAGTATTAGCTTTGATCCAGGGTCTTTAATGTTAAACAGTCATTTAAGTGGTCTATGATCGGTACATATTTTGAATCGTCTTCCATACAAATACAAGTGTTTGGTCGCCCAAACGATCGCATATAATTCCTTTTCTATTGTCGAATAATTTTGTACTGCCCAAGGTAAATTTTTACTTGCGAAAGCTATTGGCTTGTCCTTCCCAATTTCGCCTTGAGACAACACTGCACCGACGGCAAAAGTACTTGCGTTAGTCGTGAGTATAAATTCTTTATTATAATCGGGCTATATTAAAATTGGATCACTAACTAATTTATTTTTCAATAGTAGATATGCTGGGGGGATTCTAAACCAAACTCGATGGCATGTGTCCATCCGCAGCTACCATGAGGGTGAATTTTTGACCTTGGTCTTGGTTTTAGGGGTAGTTCTTGTGCAACCCTTGTTAGTTCTTCAGCAGCCTTTGGGGGGTAGATTTTTTTAGTGTTTTTTTTTGTGTGGGGGGTTTGTTGGCAACCCTGTGAGTTTGGGTTGGCAGTTATGTGGGTTGGGGTGTGACTTTAGTGCCATCTGTGTGATAATGGTGGTTTTATTTGGAGTTAGGCTATGGCTATGGCCGCGGCCGTGGCTGTGGTCTGGCAGCAGCAGCAGCAGTATTAGAGATGTATAATTTTGAGTGTGTATTTGGCGAGCAAACTTGCAATAGCTGAGCTGATAAAATTTAATTTTAGCCTGATATTAGATATAATTTGACCTTATACCGTGAACTTATTTTGATTGACTTTTTATTTTTGTATGTGAAAAACTAGAAATAAGGAATATTTTGTACTTTAACATTAATAATAATAATAATAATAATAACAATAATAATAAAACATTTTTTCTATAAATATTGTTTTATTTAATTACACAATATTACATAATCCGTACAAAATTTGTTAAAGGTGTATATTTAATAACTGAACATTTTGCTTTAAAGTCTAAATAACTCAATAATTATTATCAAAATTTAAATTTACATTATTTTACCCTGAATGGAAAATGAGGGGTATGGAATATATTCATTCAAAATGCGAATTATTGTAAAACATTTATTTTGCATTCAAAAAACAAAGTACATTTACATATTACTAACAATATTTGTTAATGGATTATAATTAATTATTTTATCATGTATAATTAAACAATAGGCAGCTGTATTTTCTGGTACATTTTCATTTGTTTCAAATTCCAATCTTATATCAACATTACCCGATTTCAGTGTCTCACTCTGATGCGAACAATCTATGACCACCAGCGGTGCTGTATTGATAAATTCATGAGGTGTGAATATAGGCTCACATGGTCGTTCATAGTAAGACAACTGAAATTGAATATACATTTCATATAACATGGCCCAATGGTTATTTTTAATATTCAAATTAAGGTTATCGTAGGGGTACATATCAGAATTTAAATGCAGCTTAATATTACTCAAATTACAGTGATCAAATTTACTCATGTCCTTATTATGCTTATTTTTGCGATCTGTCTGAAATCCAACAATAATGAAACGAGGTGTTTCCAATTGTGTTGTACCTTTGATTGACCAGGAGTGCCGTTGTGTTTTTTGCAGGAGTGGATATTCATGAAGTTCCCAGCTACGAAAAGCTATTTCCAAATTAATGCTCTCCTCTATATACTTCATAAGCATTAGTCGTTCAGCATCGGCTACCGATATATGTGGAATTTTCCAGTGAACTTTACTTAATTCAATTTTCATATTTTCACTGGCGACGCTGTTTTCAATTGCATTCACATCAGTGCTGCTTCGTATGAGAACTAATTCTTGTTGTAAATTTAGGATAATTTTTTTAAAATCTTCACAAAATCCTAAGAGCATATTGAGAGGGATACATACATTAAAATTGCCGTTACTATCAACTATTTGTTTTGTATCAACCAAAGGTGACCAACCAGCATTTTGTAAACGTTTACTCTCATTTATATTGTAGGAGACGTAACCCTTCATCGTTGAAGTTATTCCTGGATTTCGAACTCTATCTATTACTATTCCTCCAATTTCATATCGAATTTCACTAAATAGGAATGCAAATGCATTGTTAATTAATTTAGCAGTGTTTGATACTTTATTATCATGCGTGAGGAGTTTACCCTCATTATAAAGTAAACTATTCCACGGTAGGGTGTACAAGTCTTGTTGCTGTACTGGAATGCGGATTTCATCATTATTGTTTAAAGTTGTGGAAGCATACGGTTGATGTGTGTGCTTTTCAGCATGACTGATTGAATCATCAAACAAAGCCTTGTCTGACACGTTCAATACATTACCGTTCATTTTGATGAATTTTTTTTTTTGACTTTATAACAAACTCCAATTTAAATAATAATAATAATTATTTCTTTTATCCGCTTTTTCTTTTATTGTTATCCAGATTGAACTTTAAACCCAAGTGATATCAGAAACTGATAATTAATAGGTGTTAATCCTTCAACACTCTTTTTCTGAATGATGAAATTATAGTTTCTAGCGGTATTTATATGCTTGCGAACAGTATGATTAAAATTGATTCCCATCTTGTTTTTTAAGATGTAGTCTTACCGTAATGACTTCGCCTCTGAAATTAATCAACTTTCCGTTTTGATCAACTATTTGAAGGGTTAAAGTATCTATTATTCGCGTGTTAATTGGTAAATAGATTATTTGATTTGGAGCCTCTATAATTTTGAATCCTGGCGGGACGCGCGGGAAAAATTCATGAATTATATGTACATTTTTACTATTTGAATAAGAATTTGTAGTTACATTACATTCAATACACACCGCATTCACTTTAATTATAGAAACTGGATTGTCAGATTCATGTGATTTATTAGCCTCTAATTGACGAGGTTTAAACCCTAGAATATTACCGATTGAGTCCTTTGGTACAAAATTTATCTCCTTATTGCTTTCAATTTCACACTTAAGAGTATTATTATTTGCTACTATGTTTAATTCAGTACCCTCATTTAACTTTTTGTTTAAAAAATTATTTATATCTTCAATTTCGTAGGAACCTTCTGGAATAGTAATTGTATGATTACCAATATAAAATTTATTATTTTCAATATTTGGTACAGCATTATAAACTTCAAAACTTATTAAACCAAGAACATATTCCGAATTATCGTCGAGTACAATCGGTGGATAAAAGGTTTTAGTTATAAGTGATTTATTACCGAAAAGCGTAAATGTGTATGACATGATGGTTCAATTAATACTGAAGGGTAATTATATTTTTTCATATAGAAATGCTAAACATAAATGACCACATTTAACACTATTATCAGGTTGATATCTACTGTAATTGTAGTGTATTGAACACCTGTTTCCAAAATAACTAGCTAGTTCTTTTGGTGGCGCTAGGTTTCCATAACTGTCAAAATATATAACTAAATTATTACGTTTTTTATATGCAACCCAGTGCGACCCCGGTCCGTTACTGTTATCCAAATTAACAATGGCGCATTCGTTACGATTTATTTTTATGGGCAAATTGTTTCTCATAAATACCCCTCTAAAAAATGGAATTTTCAGTTCTTTTGCATATTTAAGAAGATCAATATTACTTAATGCCCGCGATGGTAATTCTATGAGGAGTTTTTTTTTAAATACAGCCCAAGTCCTTTTCTATATGGTTTTAAGTAGAGACCTTTACCCATGGCGATGGCTTCGATCATTTTATTATGGCGTTGAGCTTCTTTTAATTGTTCTCTGGCAGCTTGTGCGTCGTGAACAGCTTTTGCAATACCCGCAGCTCCACCTCCAAGTGCACCTAGAGCACTCAAGCCGGCAAATATTGGAATTAACGGAAGGAACCCTCCGGTTTTCGGTACAGATACAACTCTTGGATTTTTTATTTTTTGCTTTATTTTTTTAACCGTATGGAAAGCGATTTTTGCAGATTTATTTATGTCTGAGTTAGTTTTTGTATTGATCGCTTTTCGCGCTCGATTAACTACATGTTGGAATGACAAACTTCCGTTAGATTTCTTTTTTTGCACCCTCATCATGATCATTTAAGTAGCACACGTCTTACCTCTTCCGCAGTCAGTGACGAACAGTGTTGGAGTAACGTTTGTACATTTATTTATACGAAAATGCAGACCGTAAAGCAAAGTAATAACTTTGAGGTTAAAAATTATGATTTTACTAGTGCTAGTAGTGTCCCGCGTCATAGTACGTTGTTACCAAGTATAGTTAGATGTATTATAGCAGGTCCTTCTGGATGCGGTAAAACAAATGTTATGATTGCACTTTTGGAACATAAAAATGGTCTATGTTTTTCGAATGTCTATATATATTCAAAATCATTATTTCAGCCTAAATATAAGTATTTAGAAATGTTACTAGAACCTATTGAAGAAATAGGTTACTTTGCATATAATGAAAACGTAGATATTGAAAAGCCGTGTAATGCGCAATGCAACTCTGTGTTTATATTCGATGATATAGCTTGCGATAAACAGGATGTAATTAGAGAATACTTTTCTATGGGTCGCCATAAGGCTATAGATTGTTTTTATTTATGTCAGACGTACACCAGAATTCCTAAACATCTTATACGAGATAACGTTAACCTATTAATTATATTTAAACAAGATGATATGAATTTAAAACATATATATACTGATCACATAAATACAGATATGTCATATGAAAAGTTTAAGGACCTCTGTTCTTTTTGCTGGTGTGATAAGTATGGGTTTATAGTTATTGACAAAGAAAGCGAGATAAACAGCGGGCGTTATCGTTTAGGATTTGATCAGCATATTGTAACAAATAACAGTGCATGAGCTAAGCGGCTTCAGTCGCTGGGTAGCTATAACACAGTTAACATCTGGAACAGGAACTGATTGAAATTAAGTCCTACCTGTTTTTGAGTTGTTTATACAGCTATCAGATCTGTTTTTTACTTGGTTATCTGCTATCCGATCTGTTTATTTAGCTGTTTCCACTAGTAACAGCTCCGTAAATTTAAACACCTGACCTGGTTATCAGCTGGTTATATGCTATCCGATCTGTTTTTTAGCTGTTTCCATTAGTAACAGCTCTGTAAATTTAAACACCTGACCTGGTTATTAGCTGGTTATCTGCTATCCGATCTGTTTTTTAGCTGTTTTTACTAGTAACAGCTCTGAAAATTTAAACACCTGACCTGGTTATCAGCTGGCTATCTGCTATCCGATCTGTTTTTTTAGCTGTTTTTACTAGTAACAGCTCTGAAAATTTAAACATCTGACCTGGTAATCAGCTGGTTATCTGCTATCCGATCTGTTTTTTAGCTGTTTTTACTAGTAACAGCTCTGAAAATTTAAACATCTGACCTGGTAATCAGCTGGTTATCTGCTATCCGATCTGTTCTTTAGCTGTTTTCACTAGTAATAGCTCTGTAAATTTCGTAAACATCTGGAACAGGAACTTATTGAATTCAACTAATTATTAGTTTGACATTATTGTGTCCAAATTAAAAATGAATGAAAAATTAACAAAAGATATAATTAACACCCGAAATATTATTAAACATAAGCTTAAAAACCTTAGACTTGGTGCATTACATAGAAAAATTGAGTTAGAATCGCAGTATAAACCAATAATCAAATCTTTAAAAGATATTGCAGTTCATTTACCAATGGCTAATGTAAAACAAGAAGTTAAAAGTGAACCGAAAGAAGAAGTAAAGAAGGAAGAAGAAATATCTGACAAAAATGAAACTTTATTGGGTCCTAAATTTTTAGAAACTAGTGTAGTGGCAGAATCATTGGATGAGGATGGTGGTGGTGATGATGAAGTATTTATTGAAAATCAATCATCCATGACTGAAGATCGTCCATCATTAACAAGGGAGGATATTTTGAATTTAACACAGGAGCCCTCATTCAGAGAATATTTAGACCAGTACGATCCATTACCTCGACAATACGTTGAAGAGATGGCAACAGATGATAAAGATTCATTTGATTTCAAATATGGCGTACGTCATGATATAAGTACAGATAAATTTTTTATAGGTGATTCGGAGGTAAAAATTGTGGGTAAGGATATAGTTATAAAAGATATAAAATATATCGGAACACCAGGTTTATATGAGCTCTTATTTAAAAAACAACCAATAGGGTATACACAGATCGATCATAAAAATTATATTGATATTGTAAAAAGAACGAACGCTGCCCGCAGAAATTATAGTAACAGCGAGCAAGTTGCGGGAAGTAGATCTCAGAAGTATACTTCCATTATTGCCCCAATGTTAGACCCTCGGAAAAAAGTTGTTCCAGATTCAAAAAAAATAAGTTCAATTTCTAAAAGACCAAGTTCTACGTCAGGTGGAAGTCCGGCTTTAAGATATATAAGTTCAAAATCTAAAAAACCAAGTTCCATGTCAGGTGGAAGTTATTTAAAAAAATTAACCAAAAAAAGAGTGGAGTATGTATACTGGGACAATGTGAATGAATTGGTTGATAGACTGCGTCTTTTAATTGCGTCACGTGATGCCGGTCATACAGGTCATGATAATGAAACTATATCCATTATTGAGGAATTAAAAGAAGCGGGTGTTATAAAATAGCAACATTTTAATAATGACTCTTGACAAGTTCGGACGTCATATCGAGCTACATAAAACTAAAAAATATACTAAAAATTTATTACCTTTTGTACAACAAATTAAAGAATTAGAATTAGGTTATATAAACAAAATAAATATAGTAAAAAGTAATTTCCAAGTACAATTGTCTAAAGTAAAAAATAATTTAAAATCCACCATTGTTATTAATTTAAAATTAAAACTACAAGGTGATAATTATAATTTAATAAATAGTTCAAATTTGTCTTTTTACAGTTTACCGTGTACAGGTAAAATAATTCAAATTAATTTAAATATTTCCAAGGAGCGGCTAAACTATCGAATTAATAACAATCCCCGTATTTCAATAATAGTTGATAAACATATTGTAAAGGGGGATAAATTGACAATATATCCCAGTCCTATGGGCCTAAAAACTAGTGAATTATATATGGAAATTGTTTTGGAAACACCTGTTAATTATGTCGAAAATTAAACGTGAAATTGTAGAAGAATTACATAGACCAGCGCGAGTGCATTTTCACAGAAGACGTGTAATCACAAAAGGAATAGATGACTTATTTCAAGCTGATTTGGTTGAAATGATTCCTTATGCTAGAATAAATAAAGGCTATCGCTACATTTTAGTTGTTATTGATGTATTTTCCAAATTTTTGTGGACCAAGCCCGTAAAAAACAAAACAGGTTCTGAAATTTCAGCTGCTATGAAAAGTATTTTGCTTAGTAGTGATAGAATTCCTCAAAATTTACAAACTGACCTTGGAAAAGAATTTTATAATCAAAATTTTCAAAATTTAATGAGTAAATACAATATTAATCATTATTCAAGTTATAGTACAAAAAAGGCATCTGTTGTTGAGCGAGTTAATCGTACCATAAAATCAATGATGTGGAAAGAGTTTAGTTTACAAGGTACATATAAGTGGTTGAGTTTATTACCTAAACTTACAAAAAAGTATAATAATACAAAACACAGAACTATTAATATGAAACCTATTGATGTTTGTAAAAAGAATGAAAAATTACTTCTCAACACTGTTTACAGTAATATTAAAATGGTTGGAAAAGCAAAATTTGAAGTAGGTGATTTAGTGCGTATAAGCAAATATAGAGGGGCTTTTGTAAAAGGTTATACTCCTAATTGGTCTAATGAAATTTTTAATATACATTCGATTCAAATAACAAATCCTACTACATATATTCTTAAAGATCAGTCGGGACAAATTATAAAAGGCGGATTTTATGAATATGAATTACAAAGAGTAAAGTATCCTAATGTATATCTTGTTGAAAAAGTTTTAAAGAGAAAGGGAGATATGGTATTTGTTAAATGGCTTGGATTCGATAATAAACACAATAGCTGGATAAGCAAAACTAATGTTGAGTGAGAATTCAGAACATTTAATAGACACTCTATGTATGCATCTCTCTCAATATGCTCTTAGGATTTTGTGAAGATTTAAAAAAAATTATCCTAAATTTACAACAAGAATTAGTTCTCATACGAAGCAGCACTGATGTATATACATAAAGGAGAGCATTAATTTGGAGATAGCTTTTCGTAGCTTGGAACTTCATGAATATCCACTCCTGCAAAAAACACAACGGCACTCCTGGTCAATCAAAGTTACAACACAATTGGAAACACCTCGTTTCATTATTGTTGGATTTCAGACAGATCGCAAAAATAAGCATAATAAGGACATGAGTAAATTTGATCACTGTAATTTGAGTAATATTAAGCTGCATTTAAATTCTGATATGTACCCCTACGATAACCTTAATTTGAATATTAAAAATAACCATTGGGCCATGTTATATGAAATGTATATTCAATTTCAGTTGTCTTACTATGAACGACCATGTGAGCCTATATTCACACCTCATGAATTTATCAATACAGCACCGCTGGTGGTCATAGATTGTTCGCATCAGAGTGAGACATTGAAATCGGGTAATGTTGATATAAGATTGGAATTTGAAACAAATGAAAATGTACCAGAAAATACAGCTGCCTATTGTTTAATTATACATGATAAAATAATTAATTATAATCCATTAACAAATATTGTTAGTAATATGTAAATGTACTTTGTTTTTTGAATGCAAAATAAATGTTTTACAATAATTCGCATTTTGAATGAATACATTCCATACCCCTCATTTCCCATTCAGGATAAAATAATGTAAATTTAAATTTTGATAATAATTATTGAGCTATTCAGTCTTTAAAGCAAAATGTCCAATTATTAAATATACACCTTTAACAAATATTGTACGGATTATGTAATATTGTGCAATTAATTACAACAATGTTTATACAAAAAATATTTTATTTTTATTACTGTTACAAGTACAAAATATTCCTTATTTCTAGTCTTTCATATCGCTTTGAGGGATTTAGCCCACCAACCCTTGAGATAAGAGAAAGGTATTACGTCACTGTGCCTAATTTGTAATTCAAGTAATGTTCATATAACATTTAAAAATTTAGATACAAACAAATTGGGTTGTGTAGTTAAACAATAAAAACGGTAATAATGAATTCTTGGTATATTGTTAAGTATAAGTGCTCTTGTCCGTCCCCAACCAAGACAATGTAAGTATATAAACATTTATATATTTGTACTTTATTTTACAGAATAATCAGTAGCTAATGGTCCATAAAAAATGCAACAATATTTTAACAATGTAATATAATTTTATTAATAATAAAAATAATTATAATTTGTTATCTATTTAATATTAAAATATAGTATATATATATACAGTTGTGTATTGCATGTAGTATATAGTATTGCGTATTTATATTCATATACAATTGTATATAACGTTTTGCATATTGCATTATATACAGTTGTATATAATGTATTGCATATTACATATAGTTGTGTAATACGTGTTGTATATATTTAATATATGTTTAAAAACTCTATTATGCTAAATACCTTTATTTACTAGCTTTTAGTAGCTGAGAAGTTCATGAATATCCACTCCTACAAAAAAACATAACATCATTCCTAAACAATCAAAGCTATACCACAATTGGAAACACTTTGATTCATCTTTGTTTAATATTACCTACACTATTTACTAGCTTTTAGTAGCTGGGAACTTCATAAATACCACTCCTGCAAAAAACATAACGTCATTCCTAGTCAATCAAAGCTATAAGACAATTGGAAACACTTTGTTTCATGATAAAATTGTATAATATTGTACGATTATGTAATATGTATTATAAAATAAATAAAACAACATTTATATAGTTTATTATTACCACTATAAGTACAAAATATTCCTTATTTCTAGTCTTTCTTGCAGGTGATGAAAATAATCCGAAATTGTCTGTTTTTTTTCCAAAATTATGTATATTTTAATTATTACACACCTTGTCGCTGTATAAGTTTTATAGATTTATTTGCATTCAAAACACTTTCCAATTAGTGGAGGTGGACTATCAATATGAGTTTCATCTATTAGTAAATTGTAGTGATCCACGCAAGGTAATTTTGATATAACATCTGGCTCTAATTTAAATTGTAGAGGAAGTCACTCGAAGTTGTTGCACATGAACGATATTGGAGATGCACCTGTACGGACTGCAGTAATCCAAGATGCAAAAATTCTATAATAATTTGTTTATATAAACAAAAATTCAATTCTGCTAATATTAACAGCAAACTCACATAAATACTCGGTCTCTCAAAGTTGTTGTTCAACATGAACGATGTTGAAGATGCACCTGAACGGCTGTAGTAATCCAAGATGCAAAGCTTATGGCACTTAGCACTATTTTATAAAGCGTACTTTACTAGCTATGAGGACCGACTCTCAGACTGTCATTCTATCAACTGTTAAAATTTTCACACACATAGAAAAACATGACGTCACTCAAAATAAGTTCACGAGCTGAGGTCAAATTATATCTCATATCAGCTTAAAATTAAATTTTATCAGCAAGTTTGCTCAACCAAATGCACACAATTCTCATTTCATTACAATGAACCCGAAATACATAAAATTGCCAAAAATCCTCAAAGAAATGTGTTGTGACCAGCACAAGACCTCTCGCTATTTCCATATTAGGCTATATAAGTATTGTATTGCAATTCGCTATCGAACCATCGTTTTATAACAAAAAATTACAGAACTTTACCCAAATATTGGTTTTTATTGTATTTAACATATCTTCTGCACACATATAATTCGAATTATATCTATTTTTCATTGTATGAGGAAGTTCCTAAATGTCAGAGATTCTTCCAATTCAATTCAACCAGATTGGCGGTATTTCCGATGGATATATGCATTTTACCTATAATTTCAAATATTTAATTAATAAAACAATAAGAAAGATTAAATGTACTTCTTAAATTGTGATTATTCAGTAAAATCTGGATATGCGAATTTTAGCATAAATCAGAGTTCTAACACATGTTTGTTAAAATTTTCACACACAAAAATAAAAAGTCAATCAAAATAAGTTCACGGTATAAGGTCAAATTATATCTAATATCAGGCTAAAATTAAATTTTATCAGCTCAGCTATTGCAAGTTTGCTCGCCAAATACACACTCAAAATTATACATCTCTAATACTGCTGCTGCTGCTGCCAGACCACAGCCACGGCCGCGGCCATAGCCATAGCCTAACTCCAAATAAAACCACCATTATCACACAGATGGCACTAAAGTCACACCCCAACCCACATAACTGCCAACCCAAACTCACAGGGTTGCCAACAAACCCCCCACACAAAAAAACACTAAAAAAATCTACCCCCCAAAGGCTGCTGAAGAACTAACAAGGGTTGCACAAGAACTACCCCTAAAACCAAGACCAAGGTCAAAAATTCACCCTCATGGTAGCTGCGGATGGACACATGCCATCGAGTTTGGTTTAGAATCCCCCCAGCATATCTACTTTCAATGTTTCAAATGATTGTTGCTGTAAACTAGACCTAATAAATTCATTATCTTTTTTCAATAAATTTGTTAATGGTTTGGTAATTTGACTAAAATTTTGAATAAATCTTCGATAATAACCAACTAAACCAAGAAAGCTTTTTATTTCACTAGGATTTTTGGGTATTGGAAATTCTGTAGCACTATCAGTCTTTTTTTGAACTGATTTGAATCCATTTTCTGTGATGACGCGGCCTAAATAATTCACTTCGCTTCGTAAAAATTCACATTTATCTGGATTACTACACAAATTATGATTTCGAAGTCTTTTAAAAATTTCGTTTAATTTTGAATTATGGTTTTCTAAAGAATTTGCATAAACTACGATGTCGTCTAAGTATACGAAACATTTTATACCTTGTAAACCAGAAAGAGCTGAATTCAATTTGGAAAGTAGCGAGTACGTTTTTCAATCCGAAAGGCATTCTAGAATATTCATAATGGCCTAAGGGTGTACTAAATGCAATTTTTGCGCGATCATTATCATTCATTTTGAACTCATAGAAACCAGAAGCCAAATCTAAAGTAGTAAAATATTTGCTATTGCCTAATTGGTCTCGAATTTCGGAAATATTGGGCAAAGGATAAGCGTCACCGATCGTAATTTCATTCAATCGTCTACAGGGGCGGATTGGAGAAGTAAATCGGCCCGGGCGATTATTCTTAGTCCGGCCCTCTTCAGAGTGAAAAGGATATAATACATGGTCGTATATGTACACTGCTGAAAAAAAATCGGACACTTGGTTTTATAAAATTTATTTTTGTTATTATCTCGAGAACAATAAGAGCTACGAAGTCGGTTAATTAGACGAAAGTTGTCCTATATTAGAATGCCATTTTAGCAATGTATTGTTTATTCAGAAGAAATGCATAGGTCATTAGATACAGACAAATATGTAAATTTTATAGTCTTTTTTTTTTGTTTTTGAAAAACTTCCAAGTATGAAATGATTCCAGATTGTGATTTGCACTTTTATAGGACACTTTTTAAAGCTCTTTCGAATGGCGATATTATTTTTTTTGTCACTACTGTATTTTGCGCTACACTACCAAACAAAATAATACATTGCTAAAATAGCATCCAAATATAGAACCTAATTAACCGACTTCGTACCTCTTATAGGTCTCGAGATAATAACAAAAATAAAAATTAAAAATCAAAGTGTCTGATTTTTTTATCCATCAGTGTATAATAATTTTTATTTATGAAAATTATCACACTGTTAATGTATATATTTTTTGTGTCTCCATCCGGTAAGTAATTGTATATAATGTATTTCAAAATTGTCCAGAAACACGTTACCGGCCTAGGCCTATAGGATTAGCTTTGAAATTCAAATTTTCCCATGATACCAACATAAAAAACCCTAGTATTTAATATTTGGAACGAAATACATTAGCAATATTGCCTGGGGTAAAAAATGTATATAATTTTTTTTTTTTTTTTTTGATAACTCAACTTTAAAATTACTCAAAATTCTTGGTAACTTAAATCGAAAACTGGAATCCATCAGATACTGAACTTCGTTAAGTCGAGTATTTTTGGGGAAATTCCTAGTTCTTTTTATTAGGTTTAAATTGGAAGTTTGAAACTGGACGAAAAATTTATATGTGCAAGAAGAAAAATTTTTACTTTTTTTGATAACGCGAATTTTTTTCTGGCATACTCGTATTCAATTTCGAATTATCGAAGTTCCACGAAAAAATTACAACATGTTTTCCAAGTATAAGAGTAATTGTCCAAAATTTACATTTTTAAATTATAAAAAATATATTCTGACTACATTATTTAATAGAAGGCGGCCAACCGGCCCTTTGGACCACTCGGCCCTTCGGGATTTGCCCGATCGCCCGATAGGACAATCCGCCCCTGATCGTCTATAATCTATGACAATTCGCCATTTAATTTTATTAGAAGCATCTAACTTTTTTGGTACAACCCAGAGTGGAGAATTCCAGGGAGAATCAGAATTTTTGATAATATTTTTATCTAACATTTTGTTAATTTGCCTATTAATTTCATCTTTGTGAACCTCTGGATATCGATATTGCTTTTCTGTAATTAGCTTTTCATCAATAACGCTTATTGAATGTTTGATGGCAATCTAGGAATTTATCACCCGGTAAATAAAATAAATCATTGAACTGTTTTGCAAATATCTAATCTTGACGGTTTTTCCTCATCATTCATATGGATAGTGCGGATCTGTGTTTCTAACATTTTTATTCTATCAGCACTTGTATTTACTAACTTGATATCGTTGTAATTTTTATCTGAAATTCTTCAATATTCTAAGCAACAATAACAATTGTTTTTTCATTTATATTAATTATTGAGCTTATTGCACAATTATCTTTAAGTTTTACATAACTTTCATACAAATAAACACCGAAATCCAATTCTTTACGCGGGAGTATGCCTTCTGTGACTTTTCCCAGGTTCGGAATAGAAAGAAATATTTCACTTCGTGAAGGCACAATAAATTTATTTTTATGCAAAATACTATATTCTGCCTCACTAAGATTTAACGTTTTATATTCGTAACAAATTTTAGCATTTACATCGCTCAGAAGTCATTGCCTAATAATCCGTCCTGTTGGATTGACAGATTATCTCTTAAGATATGAAATTTATGTAGTTTAGAATCAGATCCATTAGAAGAAGAAGTTTCACCAGAAATACATTTTAAATGTATTATTTTTTATTCATCAGCCATTACATCGCCTTTTAAACATTTTAATTTTATTAGATTATTATCAGCACCAGTGTCAATTAACATATTTGTACATTTACTCAAACATTTAGGAATATTAGCAATTATATTATTACTAATATTTTGATTTAATGTTAAAATTTCAAATTTGTTTAATTTTGAGTTGAACGCATTTTTGGACCGGCCGAAGTTTTAGTTTAAAGAATTGTTAGATTTTGAAGTAGAAGGTACTGGATTTTGGTTTGAGCTCGAATTTGGACTTGAATTTTGATTTTGATTTTTGTAAGCTAAATTTCTACATTCTTCAATAACTTGTTCAGATTTTTTTGTATATTTGCAGGATTTAAAATTGAAATATTTATTAGTTTGATTCGAATTTTTATTACCTTGATTTATTTAAAATACTGGTTTTGATTTAATTTTAAGTTTTTGAACATTTTGATTGGAAGTATTTCTACATTTGTTAGCAATATGTCCTACTTTATGAGAATTAAAATATTTTTTGAATACATATTTGAATTAGTGGCATTATAATTTTTTTCAGTTTCTCGTAGTGGCTACGGGCTTGCTAGATGAAGCAAAACTTTTTATGAAGAATGACTGTTCTTCCTAAAATTCAAAATAAGGAAGTTTGCAAGTATAGTTGCCCAACCGGGGACACACAGTATATACATACCGGGTGTTTTTTTTTTTTCAAGGTGCACATAGGAGGTTAACATGGGAAATCGGTTTTTTGCAAACTGTTTCCTCCCGTTTTAACTTAGAACGATGGTCTCAATAGAAAGATAAAAAAAATTCCCTATCCAAAAATACCAAATACATGGAAATTATCCAATGTTTTAGGCCCATAAATTAATTTTAAAATATATTCATTTTCCTATTAATAGCAGTAGCCATGCCCAATCTGAACAAAAAGATAAACAAATGCTTGACATTTTATCTGTCAGAATAGATCAATGTGTCTTGACTATGTCAAATAGCCTATTCCGACAGATAAAATATCAAGCAGATTGGGCATGACTATTGCTATTAATAGGAAAATGAATATACAGCGTGTCCCATTTAGAGGTGCCACCATTGGGATCTCGAGAACTATAAGAGATACGATGTCGGTTAAATGGAACTTTTTGTGCACCTTTGGGAGACCATCTCAGATGCAGATGTGCTTTTGTTTTTCCAAAAATTCTCATAGGGCACTAGATAATAACGAAAAACTGAATATTGTTGATTTTGTCTTTTTCAAATAACTTCTGAACTATTAGTAATTCAGAAAAACGTTTCAAATATAAAAGATATATATTTTTATTAACTAACCAGTGGCGTACGAAAAAAATTTTTATATCCGTAAATTTTCGAGATATAACACAAACTTATATTTTTTTAAATGTAACCCATATCTGATTTTAATCTCAAAAAAAAAATATAATTTTTTTCTCTTTTCAATAATGTAAGGGTTATTATGTTTTATTTTTGTTTTGCCTTCAAAATTATTATTTTTTCCTTATTTTGTAGTAAATTTAGAATTATTTTGAAAATATTGCTAGATTTATATTTAGAAATACTCCTTGTATTTAAATAATTTATTTCGTTACAAAATTTTGCTCAAACCTCGTATTATATTAATTTTTATTTTGTATCAGGTTGTTCCGTTGGCACATTATAGTGTAATTTGTAATTATGAGTCTAGAATGAAAATATGAAATAATAAAAGCATAAAATAAATTATATCGATCAAATACACTATAATTAATTAAAATAATAATTTTTTTTGGGATATAATATGAAAATTCAGGAAAATAAAGAGAAAAATTAAATTTTAGGACCAAAACAAATATAAAACATAATAACCCTTATATCATTGAAAAGAGAAATAAATAATGATTTTTTTGAGACTAAAATCAAATATGGGTTCTATTTTAAAAAATATAAGTTTGTGTAATATCTCGAAAATTTATGGATATAAAAATTTATTTCGTCCGCCACTGGTTGGTTAATAAAAATATCTAACTTTTATATTTGAAACGTTTTTCTAAATTACTAATAGTTTAGAAGTTACTTGAAAAAGAAAAAATCAACAATATTCAATTTTTCGTCATTATCTAGTGCCCTATGAGAATTTTTGGGAAAAACAAAAGCACGTCTGAGATGGCCTCCCAAAGGCGCACAAAAAGTTCCATTTAACCGACATCGTATCTCTTATAGTTCTCGAGATCCCAATGGTGGCACTTCTAAATGGGACACACTGTATTTTAAAATTAATTTGTGGGCCTAAAATATTGGATAATTTGTGCACCTTGAAAAAAAAAACACCGGGTATATATATATATATATATATATATATATATATATAGGTGCCCACTATGTATGGAATATAGTATATAACTCGATAAATAACGACCGTATACAAATTTTTTTTATATAAAAGTTATTTAACATTTTATTTCCCATAATAATAAGGCAGCATTCAGTTGTTTTTATTTCAGAAAACAAGTGAATAACGAAAAACAATTGATTTTTTTTAAATAGCAATATACTCTTTCATTAGGCTCATTTGGTAAAGATTTTTTTCTTTTCGATGACGTAACATGTTAGCACCCTTAAACAAGAAATTTTTTCAAAAAAATTTAAAACCTCTTAATTAAATTAATTACATCAGTAATATTAATCTAGATATCCTATATCAAAATAAAACAAATGAACGTGTACGTTTCTTATTAAACCTTGAAGACAAAACGAAATTAGCAATAAAATGGTTTTCATCGCAATAAGTGTTTAAAATGTTCTCCATTAACTGCAATGACCTAACCTATCACGAAAAGCTTGAAATGAATTTCTGAGCATTCTAGGAGAAATTGCTGCAGCTTCTTCTTGTATTCGTTGCTCTAATTCGTCCAGATTCTAAAGGCCGTATCCCACGATGAAAAATACGAGCAACTTGAGTTGCCGATATCGGCAACATGACGATCATTGTATCCCACGGAATGCATGTTCCCTTAAAATCTAGGGAAATACGTTACTTAAAGTTTCTACCAGATATAGGGAAATTTTGTTTGATCTTTAACATCCCATACAGCTAGGTAACTTTTCATGAGGTTGATCAGTTCCTCTTCCACATGTTTATTATTTAAAATATCAGTCTTCAATTGTATGTACTTAATATGCGAGCACACGTATTGTTGACAATAAAAGTATGATTTTGACAAGAATGGCGCCTGCGTGATCATACGATGCTTCAAACATAAGTTATTTTTGGTTGCTGCATGCTGCATCTGTGATCTAGCGCATGCGCTTAAACGAGTTGCTCCTAGAAAGTTGCCGTTATCGAAAAAGTTTAGCTGCGTACATCTAAACTAATTGCAGCTAAAAAGTTGCCTAGCACACAGCGTTTTGTCACACATACGAGCAACTGTTGCCGTTAACTGCAATAAATTGCCGATACGTTGTATCGTGGGATACAGGCTTAAGGTGGGTTTGTACTATACACTTTTGATTTTAAATATCCCCATAAGAAGAAATCACGCCCCATCTTGTTAGAACCAAAGATCGTCAAGATTTGTTTGGTAAGCTGGGATAATTTGCTGTTGCACCAGTTAAGAGTACCACAAATAAAGGCACAATTATGTGATCTGCACAAACTCTCATCTATACGTTTAATTTCTGTGGTGTTTGGGTATGATTTTGGATCATCCAATGGGGATTTGTAGCGGCCCAATATCGACAATTATGCCTATTTACATTTTCATTCAAAGTAAATGTAGCCTCGTCAGAAAAAATAATATTATTGAGAAAATTTAGATTATTGTTGATTCGCTCCATCATAACATCACAAAATTCAACACGTCGATCATAGTCATTTTCGGATAATTCTTACAATAAAATCGGTTTGTACGGATGTAATTTTTCTGAATATAATATTTTGTGTATTGAACCTTTACTTACGGCATGGTTTGAACATAACTGACGAGTTGTAATGTGTGGATTTTCTTCGATTTCTATGAAAACATCGAGCTTTTTATATTCATTTGTCGCAGATTTTTGCGGACCAGTCTTCGGCAGATCTTTAACATGTCCAGTGTCCCTAAACCGTTTCAAAGTCTTGCTAACTACTGAAGGGGTGATTGGTTCTCGATTTGGATGTCTCTCATTACAAATTTCACATACTTCTACTTGTGTTCGTTTGCGATCCCCATAACCGACCATAATTAAAATTTCTATGCGTTCAGATTCTGTTAAATGAACCATTTTTAATTTTCGATGTATCAACTTATTGATATATCTACACAAGATTCTGTCACATTTACTGGCCTGCAATCAATTATTAGGACAAATGAAAGAGATCTCGGATATCTAGATTAATGTTATTGATGTAATTACTTAATAAAGAGTTTTTAAAATTTTTTGAATTTTTTTTTGTATAAGGGTACTAATATATTACGTCATCAAAAAGAGAAAAAAATCTCTATCAAATGAGTCTAATGAATTGCTATTTTAAAAAATTCAATTTTTGTTCGTTACTCATTTGTTTTCTGAAATAAAAACAATTGAACGGTGCCTTATTATGGGAAATAAAATAATTTCTACTTTTTCGTCTTTTGCGTAAACCATGATCAAAGAAATAATAATAATAACAATCTAACAAAACAACTGATAACTGTCAACAATCTTAAAACAAATTATTAGGTATCATTGTTTTTTGTTTTTCATTTTGTCATTTCCATAGCATTGTATGTATTTTATAATAAAACATTAAAATATTATAAACTATTGTTTCTAACTTTTAAACGGTTTATTCTAATATGAATTTATTAATATACCTGTATAGCATTTTTCAAGAGCTTTCATTTGATATGTCACAAAGGGTATATTGCCATTTAAGATTTAAAAGTTGATAGTGGTGGGGATGAGACTAGTGAATTCAGAAAAACAAAAATATTAATGTGGCCCTCTAGATGTTAAAACAGCGTAAACCGGACATGTCTATCACAATTCGTTTCAAAGTTATTAAGGGTGGATCGTCTTAAGAGCGCCACCCTGTAGGTGTATATATATATATATATATATATATATATAAATTATGTATTGTTGTTTTCCTATTCTACAATAATTATTACTATGTCAGCACTTTTTGCAGTACTTTTCCATTATAACATGCACTGTAATAAAAACCCCTGTAACTAAAATAAGTTGTTCACTATTTTTTTAAAAATAATTCAAACGAAATTATTCCTTCATATAATGGAGATATTAAATTACTAAACAATTTTATCAGTGCCGTCGACGACGCAGATAATACACTAAAAACCGTTGTACTTAGTTCCGTTCAGAAAACATATCTTTTTGGACTAATAAAAACTAAACTTACACACAGAGCTGTCGAATTATTATCCGAGAATAAATTCGAAGACTGGAAAGGTTTTAAAACTTTAACTTACAACAAATTTCTGTGATAAAAGCACAGCTGAAACAATTTTGCTGAAAATTTTACAAAGAAAAATAAAACCAGTACAGAAAAAACTCTAGAAGTCATTTCTCAAAAATTTTCACAGTACAAATCAAAAATCTTATTAAAAGAATATAATCAATTACAAAAGAACGCAATAATAAAAGAAAATCAAAAATTAGTAGTTTCTCACTTTATAACTCTCCTGCCTTTATCAGTGAGAGGATCATTTAAACAACCCAGTAGGTACATTAGAAGAGTGTGAATGTTAATTGAGAAATGAATTTAATTATTCACATCAAAACCCACACCAATCACCAATGTTAAGAGATGAGCAAAATTTTAGTTTTAATATACCACCCAAAAATTCCCGGCTCAACAATTCCCATACAAACCAATTCAGTTTACCAACAATCAAACACAACCAAAACCTTTTGCCCCTCGTCAGAACTTAAAAAATTTTTATGAAGACTCACTACGCCTATGTCTACTCAAACAATTAAGCAAAATTACAATCTCAACGAAAGCTCAGATGAACAAGTTGAACAAACTGCTGACGATTAGGAATACAAATACATAGAACAAAAAGATGACACTGAACACGATCATTTTTTAGAATTAGAGAAAGAGGTAGACGAACAAATCAAGTAATGTCCAGCCTAACATACAATTTACCCTGGCTACATATCCAGGACTACATCATTATATTAGACACGGGTTCAAGTATTAATTTAATACATCCAAATTTAGTCAAATTCAAAAAAATTAAAACTTATGAAGAAAAATGTACGTTTACAACCGTAAATGGAAAATCCACCATTTCACAATTTGTAATACTGAAAATTAATAAAATTCCATTAAAATGTTACGTTTATAAATTCCATAAAGAATATAATTTATTATTAGGTATTGAAGCATTTAAAAAATTAAATATCCAAATTGACTTTATAAAAAAATCTCTTAATATACAAGGAAAAGAAAAGAAACTACAAAACGACTTCAAAACTGGCAAAGAAAATAATAATATTCAAATTCGTTCAGAACATTTGAATCAAATTGAAAAATCAAAATTAAAAACACTCATAAATAATTTTGAAGATCTTTTTCCAAAACCAAACGAACCACTGTCTTGTACAAATTTATGCGAACATAAAATAACTCTTAATAACGTAACCCCCATTTACACTAAAAATTACAAGCTTCCACATGTATATGAAAACGACATTGAAAAACACATCGAAAAAATGTTAAGAGAAAAAGTTATACAGCCTTCTCATTCTCCATGAAATTCTCCCATTTGGATAGTTCCAAAAAAGTTAGACGCTTCCGGTAAACGGAAAACGAGATTAGTAATCGATTTTAGGAAAGTAAATTCTCAAACAAAAGACGACAAATTCCCAATCCCTAATATTGACACCTTACTAGATCACATTGGCCATTCAAAATATTTCACGACCCTAGACTTACATTCAGGTTTCCATCAAATTCCC